>CAJHZI010000468.1:385000-975000 GCA_905160935.1 Enchytraeus crypticus
CTCTTTCTCCTTCCATTCTGCCTTCTATGACCTTTTTTAATAGACTTTCCCCTCTTAGAATGAGTCCTATCCAACTCTTCTTCCTATATCTTAATACATTTATCAACTATCTATCTTTACCAACTCTCTCCAGAACGTCCTCACTTGTAACCTTTTGAGTTCAGCTAATCCTTTCCATTCTTCTCCATATCCATAATTCCAATGCCTCTAGTTCCTGATATTTTCTTTTCTTGATGTCCATGTTTCAGATCCATATAATAGCGTGGTCCATACCAAGGTTTTCGCTGCCTTTATCTTAGTGTCTTTCTTTGGGATTTTTGTTAAAAGAATTCCTATTATCAAAAGTTTCTTTTGCTTGTGCAATCCTACTATATATTTCAGTCTCACATTTCTCATCATCTGTTATATCATGACTTAAATATTTGAAACTCCTTACCTGTTCCAATTTCGTAACATTTATTATAAAATTGACTCTACTCTGGGATACTCTCACTACTTTTGTCTCTTTGATGTTAATCTTCATTCCATATTTCAATGCCGTATCATTCAGATTATCCATTATCTTCTGTAGACCAGTCTCGATCCCAGCTACCATTCCTTTGTAACACTACCATCCTTTGTATCGCTATCTGTTATTAATTTTTTAATTTGGGTCGGGACCAGCCTTACCTGTATATAGGCTGTTGAATCCTGTAAGACGTGTAAATGCAAAAACTAATATATATATTTGTATTGTTTTTACTATATTTATATAATGTCAGGCTGGCGAAGGAGAAAGGAACTTCAAGATTTTGGTTCAATTCGGTTTGGAGAAGACAGGTTTCGGGTTCGGTTCGGGTTCGGTCAGAGTCTGAGTTCGGGTTCGGTTTGGTTCGGCCAGAGTCTGGGTTCGGGTTCGGGTTCGGCCAGAGTCTGGGTTCGGGTTCGTTTCGGTTCGGTCAAAACTCCTGATTTTTGGGTTCGGTTCGGGTTCGGTTCGATTCCCATCTCTAATATATATACATGTATATATATACTGTTTGTGTAATAGATTAATTAATCTAATTCTAACCTGGAGTAAGCTGGATTGACCCTGACATAACGTGGCCATGAGAAATTTGAACACGCATACAAACACACACACAAACACACACACACACACACATATATATATATATATACTGTATATATATATGTATATATAATATCTATATATATATATATATATATATGCATCTATATTAAATATATTAATCTACTTTTTATTTAAAACACTAAAATTGTTTATTGTACTTACCTTCGAGTAAAGGTAGGACCAGTTTGGCAAGCGAGGGTTGATAAGTCGCATGCTGACGACGATTTCTCGTAGAAACCGCTCGCTTCATTGCTCCTGAATTTAATAATCCGCAATGTATATCCTCTAATTTATCTCTCAATCCAAGTTCACTTTCTTCTTCTTCCTGTTCTTCTTCGTCACCGCACACCTCCTCCGATTCGTCGAAGGTGTCCTCGTCTTGACCTGCGAGTGAACAGAATCTCTGACATCGTTAATTACTTGAGCGAGCGAGACGAAAGCTCGAGCAGGCTCGTCAAAGATTGCGGCAGAGCAGAGCGGCTAGCACGCAGCGGCCCGCTTGATGGGAGAGATTTCCCACAGTTCTATTTATCTCAGCAACTCGGCGCTATTTTAATGAATTGCTCGGTAGACGGCAGGTTCAAGAAAATAGATAAGAGAGAGAGAGAGAGAGAGAGGGCGAGAGAACGATGTTTTATTTCAAAGATTCATTCAGATAACATACTGAGTTGTTGATAAACTTAAATTCCATAAATTCCTTTTCTTATGTTAGCATATTATTGAAGATAATAATAATTGTATCAAATATTTTCAATTAATATAAAAATAGTAGCCTTAGTTTGAAGACAAAGATCGATTACTTCATTACTGATGTAATGCGGTTATCTTTATTAGCGGATGAAAATAGCTTGCCAAAGGCTGCAATTTCATAATTGTCTCGATCATAGTTTAGCCATTGAAAATTAACGTAATGACAGAAAGACGGAGGCAGAAACATTTAATAGACGAGACAGATATAGAGAGATAGAGAGAAAAACAGAAATAAATAAATAAGGAGAGAAAGAGGGACGGAGGGAGGAAGGAAGTAGATAAATGCATGGAAAAAAACAGTCAGAAAATTAGATTATTAAAAATCAATTAAGCATAATTGCGTATAATTCATAGACATTGTTTGGAAATAAGTCAAGGACAACTCAACAGCAAGATATTCGCGTAGTTATCACAAGGGCACTTCACTCTCTCTCTCTCTCTCTTAGTGCACTGCCTACTGGCAGGTCCATGACATATAAAGCCTCCACTCTTCTCTGTCCTCCGCCTTCCTCTTCATTTCCACATATGAGTGAGTCTTTAAATCATTTAACATACCCAATCTCTGCCTGCCTCTGCCTCTATTTCCTTCCATTCTGCCTACTATAACCTCTTTTAATAGACTTTCCCCTTAGAATGTGTCCTATCCAAATATTTTTCCTATTTCTTAATACATTTATCCCTTGGCCCTTATAACGGACTAAATGATAACTTTAAGAAGTATTACAAATCAGTGAGAACTGCAGGAGTGCCTGCAATCAGCAGCATAGACCTCGAGCTATCGTTGACAAAGCTAATTCTGACATATCAGCTGTCGGTCGTCGCTCCCAGCAAGTAAATTGATTCCACCGACATGCTTTTCTTGCTACAACTGATATACTATTAGTCTCGTGTTTTCATTTAGATTCAGCATTCATCCCTTAAATATTAATATTAAATATACAGGTTGGAGTTACTACGCTTGCCCTACATATCAGTATTTTATTTATATCTCTGTTTGTTGCTTATTGCTTGGAGTAATGATTCTCAGCTACTTTTCTCGAATATTGTTTCTTAGCATATTAATTTTGGCCCAGGTTGTTCTATTTTATAATGTTTTGTACAAAACCAGAATAAATGATATTTCAACATTGAAGCAGCTGATTTGCAATAGGGCATACATAATTATAAATTAATATCTCTCCACATAGCGTTCTGTCACACGGCAGGTCCAAGGTACATATACCTACCTATTTTTCTTTCGCGTTCAATAGAGAGCACTCAATCGAGTAACAGGTTAACCCCTTCATAAAAGGGTTTTCTTGTTCATGCCTTAATGCAGCGTATAGCTTGGGAATAATATGGATTCTAGAGTGTTTCCCGGTTCCTTTCTAAGATCTTAGAAAAGAAGTTAGAAAGCCTCTTACGACACGTGCAATTTGCGGTTGGTTTATACGTGGCCCGGACACGACACGGGTAATAGATTAATATATGATTTTAAATATGCTTATCCATATATTATTAAGCTTAATATTATCCTCATCATCATCTGCTAAAATGTATTGATCATAAAAAACATCCTCTAACTGAACTTGTTATAGAATAATATGTATGTAGAAACATTGTTGAAAAACAAATGACATGTATGCTGACTGGTGTTACTAGAGATTTCTGATTGTGTTATATCCATCTGAAAGCGACCATAGAATGTCACGTGTGCAACAAGTATTTCTCGTTACCAAGCAACCGTTGCTAAGAATTTCACTCGTTTTCAACAAAGCGTCCAGCGAATGTCACGTGCGCAGCAAGTATTGCTCGTTACCTAGCAACCGTTGCTAAGAATTTCACTCGTTTTCAACAAAGCGTCCAGCGAATTTAGCGTGTGCAACAAGTATTACCCGGTACTTAGCAACCGTTGTTAAGAATTTCACTCATTTTCAACAAAGCGTCTAGCGAATGTAACGTGTGCAACAAGTATTGCTCGTTACCTAGCAACCGTTGTTAAGGATTTCACTTATATTCAGCAGAAAGCTACCAGGGTATGCCACGTATGCAAAAAATAATGCCGGCCACCTGACAACCGTTTCTAAGGATTTCACTTGTTTTCAGCAGAAAACTACCAGTGTGTCTTACATTTACAATAAGTAGTGCTTGATGCCTAGCAACATATTCTATAGTAGCAACAGGAACTGCTGAATACTGAAAACAAGTTGAACATCTAAGCTAGTTATGGCTGGAGCCAGTGGCGATGTCGGTAAAATATTCGACTGCGGATCAGTATGTGCGGGGTTCAAATCATGGGCTCGCCCGTCACTGACATCGCTTTCGAGTGAGGAAACTGACGTTAACATTAGCTTTTTTTAGTTATAAATTGAGTATTGCCATTTAACGAGTAGAAATAAATATATAACAAGTAAGGAATTATTGGGATTTTATTTGAACTATTCATTCCTGCTATCTACATGATCTAATTCGTTACACTTACAGTACACTAGGAACAATGAACAGGTTCTGTTAGAATGACTTTGTTTTTAGACCGAAGCTTTCGGAGATAATGAATATAATAATAATGAAATAATAATAGTAATATATAAATAATAATAGTAGTAATAATAATAATAATAATAACAATAATAGTAATAATAATAATAATCGATTGAGTGAAGAAGGCAACCCATAGGCCTATAATAATGAATTACAGTAGTCAAGTTTAAATGAAGTGAGTATTTTGCAAAGTCTTTATGTTTAGTGATAGTAATAATAATAATAATAATAATAATAATAATAATGAGATAATGAGATCCATTAATCCAAATAGAAGATTGAAAAACTATAACATGAACAAAGACTATACGAGATAGAACAAAAGAGGAGAATGCTATATAAATACTTGGTTGCGGATTTTATTGCATAGTAAAAATCTACCATTTATTCTGTCATATATATATATATATATATATATATATATATATATATATATATATATATATATATATATATATGTAGATATCTTAAAATAGGAAAGAGATGCATTTTGAGTTTTAGGTTTTAGCTTTAAAATTATAATGAGGTCAAGAATTCGTCACCGGTTTCTATTCTTCTAGTTTTAATTTTACAGTTTCTATTTCTCAACTTGATTGCTTACTTTTCAGTTTCTATTTTAGGGACTAAACTACGAGTAGGGTCTAGGATGCTCTCGATATATCCCCTGAAATTATGTAGAATTTATATATTTCTGACATTACGAAGCATAACAAATTGCCATTTCCCCTCATATATCACCTGTTGGATATCCCCTCCTCTTTCCATCTCTAATCAAATCCAGGTCCGTGATTTTCATGAAGAAATTCTGAATGGCAGAGAATGAAAAATCTCCGCAACACAAAACATTGCCCATTAGATTCCGATGCGATTTCACAACAAAAATTGTCTTAAAATAAAAATATGAAACCCTTTAACGCCTACAAGCCCTAATTCTAATTGTACACCAAGTTTAACCGCAACCCTAACTATATTCTGAACCCTAGAACACTCCTATGTGAATTTTAAGTTACAAATTTTAAAAATCAAACGTGTAAGTGTCCATGAAAACCGGTCGCTATTTATTGGGTTTTCACAAAACAAGTAGGCCTACTTGTGTCATTTAATCGGACGATCGTCTTATTGACGTCCCTGACATCCTCCTTGTTTGAGGAAACGGACGTTAAACCTTTATTATTATTATTATTTATTATTATTATTATTATTATTATTATATAACACACGATCATCGGAATGTTGAGCCATAAAACGGAAAATTAAGCATTCTATACGATAAAAACACCCTCCCCTAAATAAGTCGCTGATGGTTTATTATCCATTTCCGATATGCTACGAGAACCTCCCCTCAATTATTTTTAAATTTTCAAATTGAAATTCTGAAGTCACAGTAACACGTAACCGGTGGACTGGTTAAATTAGATTTGTCATTTATATCCAATTTGTAAACATAGAATTAAGGCAACGCAGAACACATTGGAGTTTCAAATCTGACTTTATAGAGTCAATCCTAATTATTATTGCATTGGTCTGAACATAATTCTGTAATGAAATGATTGCTGCTGGTTGCAAATGTATAGTGTTGTTTAATTTAAATGCTATATTCGTTTACTAGTTAAAAATGATATTTAAAATATAATTAAAATAGTGTTTTATCTATTGAAGTTTCGATTTTGCTATAATAAATGTATTAAAATATTTTTGGATACAAACGTTACAGCAGCCTAACTATCGCGCTGCTAGAAACCTGATTGCCTAGTTTTGATACTATCCTTTCAAATTACAGATTAAAGTTTAGAATTGCTTGCTGGATAATGCTAATATGCTAGTTAAGTGTTTTGATGTTCTGAGCCTATTATAGCCTTGTATGCCTAATTCTATAAGTAATTGTTTTAGGCCTATAGCTCAATTTATGCGCAGACTATTTGCTTTTCTGGTTTTTGTTGCATTGTTCTATGTGCAAGATTCATGTATGGGTTTTTACGCCTGAAATAAAGCAATAAATAAAAAATAAAAATAAATTGAGATTTCATATATTCATTTCTTAAAATTTGTGTTTATCAAAAATTTCATTTTTTGAATTTAAAATTTTATTTTTATTTTTTTAAATCCATTTGGCTAGCAATGCATAAATTCAAGTATCCTTATTTATTTCTAAAATATAAAAATGCTACTTGAAACTAAAGATTAATGAGACAGTGAAGGATATTTTACAACTCGATCAAGCAAAAATAACTATAGCATTTTATTTCCTCAGTTCATTCGGTTTTCTCAATTTTATTCCCCATTGAGTTGATGCTGAAAGTTCTAAAACAGTTTCCATCTTTATTGCTTGATTCCAAGTCACACGACAATCCGGATTCTTCCTTTCATCCAGGACGTGATCTTAAAATCTTTTTTCAATTCTGGGGGCATAGGTGTTTTTTATATTCTCTATGTAGTTTTTTTTAAATATAAAATGCGTGACTAAGTTTCAAAACTCTAGACTGAAAATAGTTAGGAGGCATATATATTAGCAAAAAGCAATAATTTCAAAATGCAATTTCGAGGTTAAGTCCCCCTGATGACCAATAGCAGACGTTGACCTTCATCTTTTCATTCGACTCCAGCTTTAAAGGCAGAACCGCTCAATGTCATTACCATAATGGACGGACGATATTTAGATTAGTAGATCGGCAGGTAGGAATGGTTTCTGCACTAAAAAATAAACCAAAATATAACGTAGGACTAGATTTAGATAATGCTAAACTTATTTTAAAATGAATTTACCTATAGTCAAGTTTATTAAATGATGGATCACTTAATCTCTCACTTAACTCTGATTTACGTAAAACTAAATTTGCGTACAGATATGTAGGGCTCTATGTGGATTGTGAGTAGATGTTAAGTAGACATACATGTATGTTATAGGGTTATATGTGGATTGTGAGTAGATGTTAAGTATACATACATGTATGTTATAGGGTTATATGTGGATTGTGAATAGATGTTACATAGACATACATGTATGTTATAGGGCTCTATGTGGATTGTGAGTAGTTGTTAAGTGGACATACATGTATGTTATAGGGTTGTATGTGGAGTGTGAATAGATGTTACATAGATATTTGTAGGGTTATATGTGGAGTGTGAATAGATGTTACATAGACATATATGTATGTTATAGGGTTATATGTGGAGTGTGAATAGATGTTACATAGATATTTGTAGGGTTATATATGGAGTGTGAATAGATGTTATATAGACATGTGTAGGGTTATATGTGAATTGTGAATAGATGTTATATAGGCATGTGTAGGGTTATATGTGAATTGTGAATAGATGTTATATAGGCATGTGTAGGGTTATATGTGAAGTGTGAATAGATGTTAAATAGATATGTACAGGCTTATATGTATAGAGAGAATAGATGTTATGTAGATACGTGTAGGGTTATATCTGGGATGTGAATAGATGTTAAGTAGACATGTGTATGGTTATACATTATGTGAAGTGTGAATAGATGTTACATAGACATGAGTAGAGTTATATGTGAAGTGTGAATATATGCTAAATAGACATATGTAGGGTTATGTGAAATGTGAATAGATGTTACATAAACATGTGTAGGGTTATATGTTGAATGTGAATAGATGTTAAGTAGACATGTGTAGGGCTATATGTGGAATATGAATTGATGTTACATAGACATGTGTAGGGTTATATGTTGAATGTGAATAGATGTTACGAAAACATGTGTTATAGGGTTATATGCGGAGGTCTGGTATCGGAAGCGTATTCTGACCGATGTAATAGATTGCTGACGGAGCTAAGATAAATGATGATGACTGCTGCGTGATCTAAAACCAAAATTCCAAATTCACGGAAGTTTCAGTGTTACATCTTTCTTCACCACTGATCAATCAATCAATGTATCAATCAATCAATTCCTGAAACAATCATTCAGTTAAACAACCAATCATTTTATCAACATAATAATTCATTCGTTCAATTATTCACTTTCGGCTATTCAAGTCATCAATCCGTTAATCAATCAATTAATCAATCAGCAATCAATTAAATCAAAAAATCATTCAACAACATTAATCTCTCATTCAATCTAAAAAGTGTATGTACTCTATATACAATGTAATGCCACAATGGCACTAAATGCATAAGTAGATATTTTAATAGACCAGTAGTCAGGCCCTGAAAAAGCCAGTTTGGCAGCTATTTGATACTATATTTTGTTTAATGGTAAATGGATTTTTTGTTTAATCGGTAAATGGATAACCATTACGGTAACTCTGAGTGCGGAAGAGAACGTTAAATTAGCCATTATCCATAATTGATCATTTAAAAAAATATACATGTATATACATGTATAATTGTATATATATATATATATACATACTGTATATACATATTTATTTATATATAATTGTTATAACTATATAGAATTTTGGTTCTAATGGTTAAACTCATGAAAATAGCTAGTGTTTTCAAAGTTTACTTTCTTCCTTGCTGATTTTATTGTTTTCCTTACTTCCACCCTCCTCACCATGGCTATTAGTAATCGTTGTCTTTTTTCAAATGTCCTTAATTTGGAATTATGCTTAGAATCTTTTGTAACCTTTACAAGTATCAGGAATTTCTTTTAATTTTCGTAATTCTTAATCAGCAGGGACATCCTATCTGCGCATTTCTTAGTAACGTCTACGAATGACATACATGTACATAGTTGAGTAAAGATCTCAAAATAAACAGATTCATGCCTCAGTCTGAATGGATTAATCGTAATAATTAGTGTAGTAGCTACGACTTTGCAGCTAGCATTCACTATTCAGTTCTTGATTAAGCAAATCAGAAAATAAGATAACGGCACACTAAAAGCAATCCCCACTTGCAAAAATGTGATTGATATTAATTGAAACTTTGCTGTAGAAGTTTAAGAAGATAAAAACCACGTTAGGGATATAATCATCCTGTAACTAAATCACGCTTAGTGTCCGATTTATATTTACCTAAAACTTTAAAATATGTACCGGACGTCGTTAGAATTGGATTCTACTTTAGAGTTCATGTACGTATTAGCTCACGGTAATTAAGAATAGTCTCCATTTTTAATAAAATAATTAATTCATTGATTAATCAAATTGTAAATCGTAATCTTTATTTTCTAGCCAAATACACAATAAATAATACATAGTTAATTTTCTTCAAGTACATGTATATGGTATGACACCCGGCCGTAAAAAGATTAGCTACGTCATGCTTGTGAATGTATGCTATGGAGAGAAGACTTTGTTTATTAGCCACGTCATGCTTGTGAATGTATGCTATGGAGAGAAGACTTTGTTTATTAGCTACGTCATGCTTGTGAATGTATGTATTTAGAATGTCTAAATAGAGTAAGGGTAACGTCATGAAGTTTTAAATGACAAATCCTAAGGTGAATTGAACCCTCGTGGGTTGAATCCCAGCCGCGCTAATCTGAGAGTAAAATCTCGGACATTCACTGGACTGATTATACGGAAAATGGTCTAAATTGCCTAACGGATTAAACATGTGGTTTTAAAAGTGATAGATATCAACATAGTTGATTATTCACTATAATGCGTGTTTACTTTTTTGTATGCTATGGAGAGAAGACTTTGTTTATTAAGTTAATTTGTGTCATGAATCAACACAAAAACATAAGTAAGCATAGAGCAATCAAGATACAAATAAACTATCATCAGAGCGAATTACACTCTATCTAGCTGACCTTGTACAATTGTATAACAGCAATGTGCATCATCATGTGACTAAAAACAAACATAAAAATTTAAGAAAATGGAAATTAAGATATTATCATAACTTAATGCAAGATTAGAAATAGAGATGTAAAAGAGTTAAACCTTTGCTATTTTTGTCAGGGACTGTATTTCTTCCATTTTATAGTTAGAAGTTGTTCATAAAATATAGTAAACTCTGCTTCAGAAGAGCAGTTCCTGATATCACTTGAAAATTCATTCCAGATAGTGCAACAAAAGTTAAAAAATAAATTTAGGAAAGCGTGATTAGATTTTTATATAAATAATTTATGGAACTGATACCAGTAGGGTAGTCATGACAAGCATGTTTTAAGTAGAATAGACATACGGTTATGGAAAACTAAATAGGATTTGAATCATAATTTATCTCGAAAGACAATTTCTATCAAGAAATTAATTTATTGCTTTGGCTGAAATGAATGTGTTAAATTAAAGCCGGAAGGGTAATAGTGAAAAATTTGTACTTACAACCTGCAACCTAGCAGAGCATTGAATTGATTATTTCAATTAGACATCAGGATACTATATAGAAATCATCTATATCATAAAAATCTTAGGCATCATAGACCATAGACATCATAAACAACATAGAGACATAATAATATAATGTTCAAAAACCAAATCTAAATACGCTAAAATTTGTTTTACAAACGTTTACATACACAAATATGCTGACAGAGAATGTAATGTAGGCTTCAAATACTAACCTCTCGCTTATTAGGTAAACTTCCTACCAACTTTGCCACCAGTCAGTTAATTCAATTACGACAACAATGGTGTAATAGTATTATATTTTTTCTATATCCTCAAGAAATACGAGAAATACATGAAACTCGAGCTCTGCAGTAAGTTTTTGAAAGAACTAGAGACAATCCCTTGCGAAATCATAATGAATAGAATCCGATAATAAAGCTGCTTGAACAGGTTTTCTTCTTTTCTCCACAATGTTTTCCATCCTCAAAATCCGCTACTTAATTCAACCACGCTCCCGCATTTTATCATTAATGAGAGATTTTCTGAATTAATTTGAATTCTGCTGTAGTAGTAATGATAGCGCAATTATATTTTGCATTTTTGTTGTTCATTTCTGCATTTATAGCTGCATTTGTCGTAGGTTAGGGAATAACTTAAAATACAACTTAATAACAAATGCAATGTAAGAATATATGCCATATAAGAATAAGTGCAATGGGAATTTGACAATCCGGAGGAATTAATCAAGTGTAATTGTAGTGTTATAATAGCTGAGGTAGTAGAAAGTTTTGTAAAATTCAAATTTTTTAAATGCAGCAAAATAAGCTCGTTCTCTTCTTTTCTTTCTTTCTGTCTCTCCCTCTCTCTCTCTCTCTCTCTCTCACACACACACACACACACACACTCCCGAAAGTGTCTCTGATGTACTGCCATGTGGCATGTCCAAGGAATATATTTCTACTCACAACACAGTAGAATAGCTCACAAAAGTTCATCCTCATCAAAGAGAAGGCTTTCTGATTGACCCCTTGACAAAATCCTGACTATGCCTGACTAAGCCTTTATGGCCAGTTGCTTAGCCGAAACCTACAGAAAATAGAGCATCTAAAATGGTTTCTTATTGCTTCCTCAGTTAGTGTATAGTCGACTCCTAGAACATGTGCCAGTTTACGGATGAACTGCTCTGAGTAGCTGGACTCTACACTGATAAAATAATATATAATCAAAATTCGACGTCAGTTTCTTAACCTGAAATTGGAAATAAGAGACCGTTTAGGCGGACAATGCCGGTTGCAAAGCTGTTAGGTGTTCGAGTGCGGATCAGCAGCTTCAAACTTTAAGTCCAGTGATCCTATCGTCACTAATAAAAATTCAAAACAGGAAACTGACGCTAAATTTACCTTAACGTATATTTACCTTTAGATTTTACAAATCTCCGGTTTCATCATGATAAATTCATTGATCGAACCTATTCTATTATTTTAATTTAATTTAATTTAAAATTATCGATAATATTTAAATGCAATTATTTAAATATTACAGTTAGAAGAAACTTACTGACAATCTTAAAATTGTTTACCCGTTCTAGTTTTTATCAAAATTAAGTTTAAAATAGACGACGCTGTAACAAATATTGCAGAATTACTCTGGCAGTAATATTTAAAAAATTGAATTAAGGATATTATTGTATTTTGGATGAATCAATACATAGAAACTAGACCAATATAAAAATATCGTGAAAAATTGCGTAGATATTTGAAACATGGTGATGAACTTTAAGCAGAATAATCCATCGTTACTCCATCAATCATAAGCAGGCTTTGATTAACTTACCCAGTTGCCATGGTAAGAAAACCTCATTCTTTTTATACTCTCTCTCTCTCTCTCTCTCTCACTCTCTCTCTCACTCTCTGAATATAAAAATGCAAGAACCACATTCAGCGTCAGCTTCCTTTCTGAGAAGCAAGCCAGTAACAGCTATCACTTTGAACCTATTACCTACTGATCCGCAGTTGGAAAAGATACCGATACGGTACTGGCTAAAACCCAACCCTTACCCCTACTTCTTTGTATTTATATAAATAAATAAATATATATATATATATATATATATATACATATATATACATGTATGTGTGCGTGTGTGTGTATATATCTTAGTGAACTGCCTACTGGCAGGTCCATGATATACAACGCCTCCACTCACTCTTCTCTTTCTACCACTTTCCTCTTCATGTCCACATATGAATGGGTCTTTAAATCATCTGACATACCTAATCTCGGCCTGCCTCTGCCTCTATTCTCTTCCATTCTACCTTCTGTGATGTCTTTTAAAAGACATCCCCACCTTAGAATGTGTCCTATCCAACTTTTCTTCCTATTTCTTAATACATTTATCAACTGTCTATCTGTACCAACTATCTCCAGAACGTCTTCATTTGTAACCTTTTGAGTCCAGCTAATCCTCTCCATTTGTCTCCAAATCCACATTTCTAGTGCCTCTAGTTTCCTAATATCTTCTTTCCTTAAGGTCCATGTTTCACATCCACCTAATTGCGTGGTCCAAACCAAGGTTTTCACTATCTTTATCTTCATGTCTTTCTTTAGACTTTTTGCTAAAAGTTCTTTCCTATTACCGAAGGCCACGTTTGCCTATGAAATCCTACAGTATAAAACAGTCTCACATTTCCTTCCCGACATTGGTAATAGCATGACCCAAGTATTTGAAACTCCTTACCTGTTTCAGTTTCGAACCATTTATTGTGCTATTAATTAACTTCACCTTTATTATTGGACACTCTCATAACTTTGGTCTTTTTGATATTAGTCTATATGCCATATCTCAATGCCGTATCTTTCAACCTATTCATAATCATCTGATATCTTCATGTCTGTTATTTTCTAGTTTAAATTCTTTCAAAAGAACGCCAAATATTTGCTTCAAATCATGTATACTGTGACTGAATTGCGACAAATAGCAAAGATTCCTATAATTAGAATATAAATGATATAATATATAAATTTGGGTAAACAGGATTGTATTCTCAGGGAATGGCGCCCCTGCCCAGTAAATGTTAGTCGAAGCTGAGGATAGATTGCAAGAATAAAAAATACATAAATACCCAAATAAATATAAATAATTGAGTGAAACTATTATAAGGGTAGTTTTAAACACCTTCATAATTAACTTCAAATAGCAAGTAAACAGCACGAAAAACGGGATCGCGACATCATCGCTAATTCTGTTTAACTCAGAATGACTAAAGTTATAACACACCTAGGATATAAGAGAAATAATTAAGAATTGATTGAACTCGATGAATAACTGAGCTGGCTGGATTCCTGAGATAGTTTTTCGTTGCTATTCAGAACATATGTTTTACACAAATAATGATCGTTTGAAGAAGAATACCGGCATTGATTTACCGATTTCACAGGGTTCAGAATTCCGCCAAAACGCAAATGAAACAACTCAAAAAGTTTTTCCAATTATGTGCTAAAATAACTTCATCTAGATCCATCTGGTGAATGCTAGTATACATGTATACGAGCAATACTGTAAGCTACCGAATCTGTAAACAACAGCAACAACAGAATTAGAGTGCTACTGTCGTACATGACAACATTGAACACTCTGGCACCAAATCTAATCGATTAGCAGAGCGTGTGGTCCAAAACAGTGCAAGCCAAAATCCGGGAAGTCAGTTCGAGGAAGGGTACTACTGGAATGGAGGTTTACGTGTCAGGTGACAAGTCTAATTGTCACGGGCATAAATTAATTTGAAAGAAACAAGACTAATTGAGTGCGCCATCGATCAATTTAATCACTACGGAGATTTAATATTTAAGATCAGCGCTATAAATTTGGCAATCTTTGGCACATAAACTTCAATTTGGTTTTTAAAGCGATTATAAAAAATGTCTTGGAGCAGCTCAGAAGCCATTTATGAAGCAATGAATGAGCTTCCTATTAGACTCATCGATGGTTCTAAAATCAAATTTGGCACCGCCTCAACTGTCGAGATTGTAATGTAGAGATTGAAAGTCATTGGCATAGAAGCACTCTAAATAGATTTATCAATAACTATATCAGATTGAAACCCGCATGATAATAATATTAAAAGTTTAACGTCCTTTTCTTCATCCAAGGATGATGTCAGGGACGTCTATGATCAGCAGAAGATATAATATAATGATATGCAATGATAAGAGTGAGAGTGAGAGTGAGTGAAAGAGTGATGTGAGTGAGTGAGTGAGTGAGTGAGTGAGAGTGAGTGAGTGAGTGAGTGAGTGAGTGAGTGAGTGAGTGAGTGAGTGAGTGAGTGAGTGAGTGAGTGAGTGAGTGAGTGAGTGAGTGAGTGAGTGAGTGAGTGAGTGAGTGAGTGGCTCAATGTTCAATGACTAAGATCTCATGATCTCAATCGACGCAGATAATAATGGACAAGTAACGGCCGTTATCTTCTTGTCAATGACTTTATTGACCGACCTGCGTAATTTGAAGATCTGCTAAAAATTCAATGGAACGAGATGCCGAGAAAATTCTTCATAGGTCCATGACCGACAAAGCTCTAAAAATTCCCATCCAAACTTAACTGTATTCTCTAAGGTTAGTTACTGAAAATAGATGCAATAAGTCTTCTAATGGAAGTTCTATTTTTTCGGAATCTTCGATTTTAGTTTTTAAAAACTGGTTAAGCTAATATTGTTTAAACCACATGTTCATAACTTGGTATTTGATATTTGGTAGTTTAGCTGCCAAAGCATGCCATTTAATTACTAACGACTGGACTGTCATGCTGTGCACTTTGTGCAGTTAATTATTATTTATCTAGTTTCATAAACATGCCGTTAATAGCAATTCTACATCAATCCGACCTGCAGGAATCTAGTCTCAAGAAAGGAATTTCTACGTAATCTCTGCCATAGTGCTCATTTAAAAATATCCAAAATGTGGAACTTTTATAATTTTTGAAAATTTAATATTCAAATTTGTTTAATTTTCACCGTTTTGGGCCTCTTTACTCATCGGTTTGGATTTGTCCAGCAGCGCGATGTTGTCATGAACGCCAGTAGCACTCTAATTGTTGCTTTTATTATTAGAGTTAACCGTGTATAACATATCACGTTTCACATTACATATCACACATTACATGTCACTCTATATAATGTCACATATAATCATTTACATCACATATCATATCACTACTTAGCAAATCACATATCAAAAATAACATATCACATACCACATATTGCAAATTACATATAAAATTTATTAGTCATAAGTGGATGATATAAATCCGTTTCTGCTGCAGTTTACTTTTACTTTTCTTCCAGATACTGAGGTCACTTTAGAATACTTCCAGTTTGATTTTAGATTTTAAAATGTAAAATTCAGCGGAAGGGAGAGGATAGCGACTACTTCCATAACCCGGAAATTGTATCCATCTATTATGTCACTTGTCTCTTGCCAGCATCCGGGTCACGATTTAAACAATCGCCCCTCAATCCACTCACACACATACTCTTCCTTTGGTCCTTCTTCCAACACTCTCGGGATTTCTTCATTCAAAGCTGTCAACACTTTAGCTTTAAGCTAAAGCTAAAGTCTCGACTGATCGAGTGTTGACAGCTGTTTAAGGGTGTTTCCAGGGTGGTCACAAAATACTAACCGGGCTCGACGTAGCTTAACTTAATGCAATTGACGCGCAGCTAAACCTAGTGCTCAAAATCCCTTTGATGGCACATGGTAGATCTATCTATCGATCCTCTAACCTTTGATTATGGCCTTTCACACTTATAGATCTCTATTTCAGTTTGATAGTTCCATATTTGGGAGTCATGAGGTTGCGGGGTGATAGCTACCTTTAGATATTTCGCTTGATGTGTCTCTTTGTCTGATGTCTGATGAGGAACCGGACGTTAAATCTTCATCGAGTGTCTGACACGCAATACTGATGCCCTCTACATATTGAGTCTATGGTAGCGGATAGAGTATGACTCAATCTCACAACCGTAGCAGTACTATCATGGCCAATATTGCTAACTCATTTAGAAGGTCGACACTTCATATTAAATATTTGTAAATGGGTCATTCTAGGATAGAATAGCCTTTCAATATATTTTATCTTTATTCACCAAAATTAAGGGCAGTAAGAACAAAACAAAAGGAGAAAAAGGAGAGGGGATGGAAGAGGATATTGCCACTCAGGTAAGCTGCGCGTCAATTGAACGAAGTAAAGCCACGATGCTCGCGGTTAGTACTTTGTGGGCGACCACTTTGGAAAACCGAGTGTCGATAGATTTGAATGTAAATAATCCCCATGGTGTTGGAGATTATTCTTAAATCCTTGCCGGCTGTTATTGGAGCGCCAACAAAAGGCAACGATTAATAATAACCATGGAGAGGAAAAGGAGGAAAAAGCGACAATTGCAAAAGCAGCAAATCATAAAGGAAATTATGTAGCACCTGCTGTATATCACGTGTTTAACTATATAGAATAAACTAAAATAAAATTAAACGAAAAGAAATAACGGATAAACCATTAAATAAATTCCATTAAACTAAAAATTGCCGCTTATCCTAGGATAATAATAATAAAGGTTTTACTTCCGTTTCCTAATCTAGGGATGATGTCAAGGACGTCCCAATAACACACATCACTACAGATCAATTCACCCAGACCAATCTGCAAAAAGAAATGTGCTGAGGAGAATAATAAATGATTAGCGACAACTTTCCGTACAGCAACCCATGAGCTTAACAACAGGGCCACGTAACAGGCTTGTCATCTAAAAAAGCTAATGTTAACGTCAATTTCGTCACTCGAAAGCGATGTCAATGATCTAGCAATGAGCACGGGTAGATTGTGCCTAGAACTTGACTGGATCAGTCTAGAGTATGGATAAGAACTTATACCCGCAACGTTACCAGTTCGTTATCTGCCCTGGAGTATCAATAATAGATCTGTAGTTAGACGAGAGGAGCGGTAATTGCACCAACAGCCTAGGTGATGCGACGTGTTGTGTACGGTCAGTGAGAGAGAGAGAGACAGAGAGAGAGAGAGACAGAGAGAGAGAGAGACAGAGAGAGAGAGAGAGATAGAGAGACAGAGAGAGAGAGAGAGATAGAGAGAGAGACAGAGAGAGAGACAGAGAGAGAGACAGAGAGACAGAGAGAGAGAGACAGAGAGAGAGAGACAGAGAGAGAGACAGAGAGAAAGACAGAGAGAGAGAGACAGAGAGAGAGAGACAGAGAGAGAGAGACAGAGAGAGACAGAGAGAGAGAGTCACGGCGATGAAAAATTAAAGACTATTTCGAGCTTGAAATATACGAGAGAACATAAGATATATAAAGCGTTGTTAAACGGTTACAAAAATTCATTACGGCACCTTTCGTAAATCAGAAGCCTCTAAATTTTGTATTCATAAGTTCACTTATTAGAATTATTTTTCTTATTTTTTCTTTAAGTTCACCATAGTTCACATTTAGTTTGTGTTTTTCGTGTTGCGTTTGCTTGTTTGTGTGTTGTGTATGTGAACTCTACAGGGTTGTAGAGAGAGAGAGAGAGAGAGAGAGAGAGAGAGAGAGAGAGGGAGAAAGAGACATAGCGAGAAAGAGAGAAAGAGAGAGGGAGAGAGAGAGGAAGAGGGGAGAGAGAGAGAGATAAGAGAGAGAGAGATATAAAACAGAGACAAATATTGTTAGAAATAGTTATAAAAAGGGGAGGTGGAAAAGAAAATTTTGCTCACATTTTGCATTATATGTTACTCAAAGTGATAGAGTGTGGCATACCGAGAGACAAATTGTGCTACATAGAGAGAAAATGAGATACAGAGATATACGGAGACACATACAATGAAACACGGAGGGGCAGAGAAAGCTATAAATAGAGAGAGAGAGAGACAGAGAGAGAGAGAGAGAGAGAAAGGGAGAGAAAGAGAGAGCGATAGAGCTAAGCCCGTGGTCGAGTGATATATAGTTACTCCAAGCTACAGCGGATGGAAGCTGAAGTTATAATACTAATAAAGCCGGCGCTCAACCTGGGTCGCTTTATCGATTTCGTATCATTTATTTGGCAGTAACTGTAGAATTCTTGAGGCCTGATGTTCAGACGGGAAGCATTACTGGAGAGGGCAGCGTTCCCACATCATGGAGAATTCCTGAGGAAGAGAAGCGCTTATAGGGGGTGGAAACAGGAAACACCCCTGGGGTGGAAGCACATCCTGGGGTGGAAACACACCTTGGGTGGAAACACTCCCTGGGGTGGAAACACCCCCAGGGGTGGAAACACTCCCTGGGGTGGAAACACTCCATGGGGTGGAAACATTCCCTGAGGTGGAAACACTCCCTGTGGTAGAAACACCCCTGGGTGGAAACACCCTGGGGTGGAAACATTCCCTGGGTGGAAACACCCCCTGGGGTGGAAAGACTCCCTGGGGTGGAAACACCCCCTGGGGTGGAAACACTCCCTGAGGTGGAAATATTCAATGGGGTGGAAACACTCCCTGGGGTGGAAGCACTCCATGGGGTGGAAACATTCCCTGAGGAGGAAACACTCCCTGTGGTAGAAACACCCCTGGGGTGGAAACACACCCTCGGGTGAAAACATTCCCTGGGGTGGAAACACCCACTGGGGTGGAAATATTCCCTGGGGTGGAAACACTCCCTGGGGTGGAAACACTCCCTGGGTGGAAATATTCCCTGAGGTGAAAACACTCCCTGGGGTGGAAACATTTCCGAGACGGAAATCTTTCTAGGGAAGGGATTTATTAGTAAATCATTATCTCTCTGCCGAATTATACAAAAGCACGCACATTTTCCTCTCACATTTTCCTTCACGCTTATTTTGTAGCCCATAGTTTGGAAAGTTTGGCTCATATACGGCTGAACCATACTTTAGGAATCATATGTGAATTAACCGTTGCATTCCGCATAGCCTAATAGATAACATAATTTTGACCTGTTTGGTTGCTTTTTTATCTCAGCTAAATCCAGATTTCAGAGTTCACCTAAGCTGATTTTTACTACAATTTTGCATTTAAATTACATTTAAAGTTTTTACTAGCTCATAATAAAAATGCTGGTAAAGCTAATGTTAACGTCAGTTTCTTAACTCGAAAGCGATGTCAGTGGGCGAACCCAGGATTTGAATCCCGCACATACTGATTCGTGGTCGAATATCTTATCGACAGCGCCATTAGCTCCAGCCATTATACACTGTGTCTTTTATAACCGATAAAACAAATTGCTTTTAGAATAAAGTCGCAACGAGTTGCCGGATGTTCTTGAAACTTTAGCAAACTTGATCATCAGCCAATTCTGCCAAATTAAAATGTAAGATATAAATTCTGCATAAATTTCGAGGAGATATCATTTAGTACATTAGTAACCCAGTCTACTAATCAATCATGCGAATGCTTATATTCATAAAGCATTGATCGATGCAGACCAGTAATGGAAGGTATCGAAATTCCTCGATCTCCTCGAAACTCCATCGAAATCGATAATCGAAAAAATCCGAAAATAGAAATTGAAAAAATATCAAATAACCAAAGAGACTTTGATAGCATCGCGCGTTATGTGCATATCCATTATCGTCATCAACCTTAAATCCCGGTTTAACCAGGATCGGGATACGTTATGTAAGTAATAAGTTAAGTAAAAAGTTATTAAGTAGTAAGGGATAAGTTATGTGCAATGTGCATACCCCAAACGAATAAAAATAAGATAAACAATATCTATAACAAATTACATAATAAGCATTAAATTCGGTTCTAGCCAACGTGTACAACTTTCGGTGCATTCGATTTCGATTTTGTACGTCAACATTAGTATACTTAGTTCGTATAGTAAAACAGTCAATGATAGAGGACGCCATGGAAGACATGGAAAAATTGATACAAGATGTAAGATTTACGGATGATCAACGGATGGTAGAGGGCAGCGAGCTGGACTACAGAAGATATTGGATAGGCTGAATGATACGGCATTGAGATATGGCATGAAGAGTAACATCAAAAAGACAAAAGTGCTGAGAGTGTCCCATAATAAAAGTGAAGGTAATATCACAACAAATGGTACGAAATTGGAACTGGTAAGGAGTTACAAATACTTGGGTCATACAATAACAGATGATGGGAAATGTGAGACAGAAATATGCAGTAGGATTGCACAAGCAAAAGCGGCCTTCGGTAATAGAGAAAACTTTTAACAAAAAGTCTAAAGAAAGACATAAAGATAAAGATAGTGAAAACCTTGGTTTGGACCACGCTATTGTATGGATGTGACACATGGACCTTAGGAAGGAAGATTTCAGGAAACTATAGGCATTGGAACTGTGGATATGGAGAAGAATGGAAAGGATTAGCTGGACTCAAAAGGCTACAAATTAGGAAGTTCTGAAGAGAGTTGGTACAGATAGACAGTTGATTAATAAATAGGAAGAGCTGGTTAGGAAACATTCTAAGGGGGAAAGTCTACAAAGAGAGGTCATAGTAGGCAGAATCGAAAGAAAAAGAAGCAGAGGCAGGCCGAGATTAGGAATGTTAGATGATTTAAAAATCCACTCTTATGTGGAAATGAAGAGGAGAGTGGCAGACAGAGAAGAGTGGAGGCGTTAAATACCATGAACCTACCAGAAGGCAGTGCAGAGAGAGAGAGAGAGAAAGAGAGAGAGAGAGAGAGAGAGTACAACAGTGAAATATTTGAAGTTACTGAGTTTAAAGCAGTGAGTATTTAAAGTGTTTCGAAGTATGTAAAAGAATTTTCATTGTCCAAATGTGACGCTGGATTTGCTCTTGAGACTGAAGCGTGTCACGAAGTGAAGTGACAGAGCTGCAGATGCCCAAAGAGCCGACAACAAGATTACTGGCGGATTAGACGCCGTTAATAGAATTGAACCGCTGAGACATGGAACTAATTTGAGACAAAGAACTTCGGACATGCTATTGGGATGTTTTCCACGCGAGTGTTAGGATCATTGAAATTATATCACTCTTTCTTTTCTCTATTTCTCTCTCTCTCTCTTCTCTCTCTCTCTCTCTCGCTATATATATATATATATATATATATATATATATATATATATATATATATATATATACATGTATATATATATATATGAATATATATATATATATATATATATATATACATGAATATATATATATACATGTATATATATATATATGTATATATATACATATCTTTCCTTCTCTCTTTCTCTCTTACTCTCTCTAAAGCTAAAGCTAAAGTCGAGTAAAGAGTCGGCTCATGTCTCTACTAAAGCGCAATGGAATGCCATGGACCTGCCGTTAGGCAGTTCACTAGAAGAGGAAGATACCCAAATGAAGTTTTTAGATGATTCATGATTCATGATAGATGATTCATTTTAAAATCATGCTCATTTTTTAAAAATTTGTCATTTCTGTAGCTCAAACTTAATTAATGTCTAGAATTTTGAAATTTAGCCTTCTACATGTACGTATTTGCGCACTTTCTAAACTTTAGTTTTGCATCTTTTCATCCCGTTTTCATAAACAAGATATATGACTAAAATCCTTGAGTATAGTAAAGTTGCTGAATTTTAAACTAAAATAGTAGGACGTATTGAATTTAATGCTTTTCGAAAAGAATTCGGAATGAACGAAAAAAAGACCGACTTCGTAAAATAGGAACAAGAGCGTCTCAGAGACTGCAAATCAAAAATTCTCTAATCAGCACGAAGCGAATTCGTGTGTAAAATTTGGATTACTATAATAGTCTCCCACATTAATATTTAACAAGCCCTCAGTGCGGGTACACGCTCTGTGTGCACTTAAGTAAAGTTCATCGGACAACCTTTATAAGAAATTGTTCCAGAATTTGAGGCCATCTCTTCGGCTACACCAGATTTATGAACCATTTAAAATTGCTAATTTCTTTACTTAAACATTTGGTATTAGACTTTTAAATGCGTTAAACTAATGCATAGCAGCCGTTAAATGTAGATTACGGTTTAAAAAAATTAAATAGAAATGTTCTCAAATTAATGTATTTCATTAAGACTGAATATTTATCATGTTATGGGTGCGCTTTAAAATAATGAGGTGATAAATTTTCTTTTCTTTTTTTCTTTGATTGTGCCCTATAGCAACACTATGGCGTGTTCCATGGAGTGTTTCATATGTCTATTTATTCAAATAGTTTTATTATTTGTACAACAACAACACAAGAATTAGAATTCTACTGTCGTCCATGATAGCATTGAGCACTATGATACCAAAATTCGATCCGATAAGCCGAGTTTGGGGTCAAAACGGTGCAAATCAAAATGCGGAACTTCAGTCCAAGGTAGTGGAAAGGAGGTTTACGTGTTGGTTTCAATTCCTGTGCAATGGGTGAATAGGAAAGGTCGAAGAGAAAAGCTTTTAACCGACCACTAAACAATCTGTCAGAAGGAAAGAAGCTAAAAAGCTAGTGTTAGCGTCAGTTTCCTCACTCGAAAGCTATGTCAGTGGCGGGCGAGTCCAGTATGTGAATCTCGCATATACTGATCCGCGGTCGAATATCTTACCGACATCGCCACTGGCTCCAGCCAGAAAGGATGATCAGGAGAAGATCAGGAAGGGGTGCGCAAAGTGGAAGTAAGTGTATTCCAGATCTATGGAGCGGAATATTGGAAGGAGCTCTTGGACAGCTTGCTAGTATTATTATTATTGCATTTTAGTTCCTCTCGCTGCTGTTCTTTCAAATGACGTCCCTGGCATCATCTTTGCATGAGGAAACGGAAGTTAAACCTTTATTATTATTATTATTACAATTATTACTATTATTATTATTAAATGACGGGATCTATAAGCACAGTCTGATTCAAAGAAACAAAGAATTGACCAATAAATTGAGTCAAAGCTAAAGTTATGACGTTAATGCATCCTATGGGAACCTTTATTTTGAGAAAAATACTCTTTATGTGGTTATTTCCCATTTACTTTTCCAGTCAGTTCTGGCTTGGTCGACTCTTAAAACGAAAAGTGGGAACATGTTTCAAAAGTAATTATCGTTGTCATAGATCATCAATTAGTAAAACACTGAGACAAGTTTCGTTCGCTACTTAGCTACTTTAAATTTTCTTCCTTCCCTTCCGCTGCGAACTTTAACAGGAGCAATATGTCATCTTCAAGTTTTACCGTGGAGATTTGGTGGTCTTTCAAATTTCAGCATGCGACATTTGCTATTTCATCGCCGTCTAATGCAATTTCTGAAAACACTTAGCAAAACTTCTGGTATATTTCCAATTAAGAAAAATGCCTGGTTTTAGCATAACTTAATTGTCGAATAACCTTCCCGATAAAAGAGGTCATTGAAAGCAGAATGAAAGGAAATAGAGGCAGAGGCAGGCCGAGATTAGGAATGGTAGATGAAATAAGGATCCTCTCGTATGTTGGCATGAAGAGCAAAGCGGAAGACAGAGAAGAGTGGAGGCGTTATATACCATGGACCTTCCAGTAGGCAGTGCACTAAGAGAGAGAGAAAACCTCCCCAGTGTATATTTGGTATATATTAATCCAAGATGACATGCACAACAATGTTATACTGTTTATATGCATGTAGTAGCATTAGCAAAACACAAGCAACCAAAATCAATAGCAATAATAAAAATTACAGTGCTACTTTATTCAATGACTATATCAATTACTATTTAACCAAATTCAAGTATGTGAGCAAAATATAAAAAGGATCCAAAAACGATGCAAAATCCAAAATTCATAATATCAGTCAAAATAATACTAATGCAAATAAATTTTAAAAAATACAAATAAAGTTGTAATAAACAATAAAGTTGAGTTCGAATTACTAAAAATTAATGTTCGTCTAAAAACCTTTTTAAATTTTCAGAGACTTAAAATATGAAATTAAAAATAAATATCCATTTATTCGGATGCAGAAATCTGAACAGATATTATTGCTAAAAGGATTTTCAACTGAACAAAATTGTCTAATCCCGATCCTAGTTAAACTGAAATTCAAGGGAATATGATGACGATGATAATGATGATGATAATGAATTTAGAACTGAAATGTAATACTTACAGACTCTTTGATAGTAAAGATTTTCTCGACTGTTGCAGTTAATCCACGCCATAATTTACTTTTCTACTAAATAGCTCTTTACAGTGAGCAACCTAATTTCTATTTTTATTATTACTATCCAACAGGCTAACTAGATACGTCAGATTAGACGAGCAAAATTCCTACTATCCAATATCAATACCCTTCAACGAATACTATTGAATATATACAGAGCTATGACTCTTGTATGGTAGCCTCTTTTGCATTGTTATCTTTTTATCTAACTACATGCACGTTCCTATTGTCTGTATAATCTGTGCTGTGATGAACAAATAAACGATACTAAACGATTTACTACTATTTAGCGGTCCATTAAAACAAAAATCACTGTTTGTCAGCATCGAAATTCCAAAATGTCTACACATTCCCGTAGAGCAGGTTTAGCGACTTGAAGGCATTCGCTTAGAAACCACCTTGTATCGACAATCTCCAGCCTATCCCGGATAAGGTTGGTCAATAACGAGTGCGGATTGAGGTGAAGGTGGGGTCCAGGAGAAGGTGGGGTGAAGGGAGGGGGTTAAATGGGCAGGGTGGGATCATGCAGTAATCTGAAATTATCGACCCGTTGCTTTACAGACAGGAGAGAGAGAGAGTGGATGTAGAGGTGAAGTGAGTGACGTGACAGGAAGATATATGTATGTGTATATATATATATATATATATATATATATTCAAATGAGCATTCATTATGCACGTCTCTTTCTCTCTCTCTCTCTCACACACACACTCTCTCTCTATGTATATATATATATACATATATATAATATCTATAATATCTACAAAATTTATATATATATATATATACATGTATATGTATATATATGTAGAGAGAGAGAGAGAGAGAGAGAGAGAGAGAGAGAGAGAGAAAGAGACGTGCATGATGAATGGAGTCAGTGAATGAGATAGAATTACTAGGGAGATAGAGAGATAGCGAAATACAGAGAGAGATAGAGAGAGAGAGAGAGAGAGAGAGAAGACGCATATGCAATAGAAAAAGCAGATATAACAATGAAAGGTAATGGATGATCATCAGAGAGAAACAGGAGTTAATAAGAGAACTTGGGTTAACAAGTGAGCCCTAATCACATACAGAACTCTACTATGAGAACTCTAGTTACTGAGAGTACTTTAGTACGAGAACTCTAGTTACTGGAAGAACTCTAGTTACTGAAAGAACGTTGGATAGCAGAATTCGAGTTCCTTAGAGAATTATGGTTTGAGGTACACGTGCTTACTATAAGAATATCCCAGCATCGCGAAAAGGTCAACAAGTTTAAGTCATTAGTAGTAAGTGCAGCTCTTGTAATAGATCATCTCAAAGACGTAATTAGACAGAAAGATAGTGAGTGAGAGGAAAAGAGAGCGATGGAGGGACAGAGAGAAAGAGAGAGAGAGAGAGAGCGGGAGATATAAATCGAGATATAGGCCTAGAGGGAGAGAGAGGGAGCGAGCGAGATTGAGAGGGAGACAGAGAGAATGAGAGAGAGAGAGAGAGAGAAAACAACTATCGAAAAGCGATTAGAGAGATGTGAAGACATTTAAGAAATAAGTCTAAAATTACTTCTGTGCCATTTCTCTAGTTTTGCTTAATTAAAGCTAATATAGACCTTTTAAAATGAACTAAATTTAAATTAATAACAATTAAAACTTAAATTAAGTAAATAATTGACTAAATTCTAGCATAATGCATTTGAAAATCTCTTCAGACTAAAAATAAAAGGACTGTTAATTTTCATTAGTTACAACCGTTACACTTCGTTAACGATTAACACTTTAGTAACTTTTTAAAAAAAGTAATTAAGAAAAAATAAAAATAAAAATAATTATTATGATAATTATAATTACTTAATTATTATAAATAATTAAATATATCTATCGCACTCCAATGTTTTAATGCTGTATTCGTTCGTGGCACATTGGCGAATGCGGCCTCCCAGAGCGTAGAGGAACTATTTTAAATATTTTTCATCTTTCTTTTAATTAAGTAAAGTCTTTCTTTTATCTTATACTTTAGCCCAGGGCCTTATACAGCCCAGGCCAATTTTAAAAAATTTAATAATTTGGAAAAAAATAAAATCCAAATGAAACTGGCCAACAAAATCGTGCAAATAAGAGTCAATGAAAGTGCTTATAAAGTATTGCAAATGGAATTGAATGAATGATGTAGTCGTGATCCTGAAAGCATTGGTAGCATTGGGTTCATTATCGTTAAGATATGCTGGACTGGGCGGGGATCGAACCGGGCTTATCCCTAAGTCTGAGGATCAATAAGGCACACCGTGGGGAAACCTTCTGTTTCACTGAGTAACTCTCTATAGAAGAAAGTCTCGCTAAGTTTCTCCCAATTCTTCATGCTCAATATCTATATGCATTTATAGCTGAAAAATGTGATGCATAGCTAATTTAATTTATATGCATTTGAAATGAACACTGGCGTACAATTTGAACAGTGTTTATTATTTAAGTATCTGACAATTTAAATAAAATCACTAGCATAAAAATGGGATTATGGAATTAGTATATGTTGGCAATTTGATTAAAATAGTTTTAATTTGGTTTATTGTTAACTTTAAATTTGACATCTGTTTATTGTAGACAAAATATTTGGTTAAACTAGCCACAATGAATTGATCCTAGCTGATCTTATCAATTCGTCAAGGTCGTACTATCAATTCGTCAATATCGTACTATCAATTCGTCACGGTCGTATTATCAATTCCTCAAGGTCACGCCGTAGAAATTAGGTTCTAAACTATCTGACGGAAGAATTTTAAACTCCGACGTGTCGCAAATGTGGTTATACACAATTAGATGGGTTTTAAGAAAAGATAAAATCAAATGATTGATTTTAAGAAAAAGATAATATCACATTATGGATTTTAAGAAAAAGATAAAATCAAATACTTTTTTTTATTTTACCCGCGGTTTGATAAAAACGATTCAAGCAATAAATGCTGAATCGCCGCCCGGCTACTCGAGGTCATCTAGCTACTTAAATCAATTGCTGGAGCAGATTACATTAAATCCTTGCAGTCATGGAAAGCCTTTGCCAAAGAAAAGAGTTCTCTCGCTTATCGCCCGTTTATTCTGCGCTAAGTCTGGCCATGCCAAAGTAAAATAATAATAACAACAACAATAATAATAGTAGCGGTAATAATAATAGTAATAATAATAATAATAATAGTAGTAGTAGTTGTAAGTCTTCTGTTAATACTACTACTACTAATAATAATAATAATAATAATAATAATAATTATTATTATTATTATTATTTTTATTTTTATTCTTACTATTATTATTATTCTTACTATTGTTATTATTATTATACGTCCTCTTTAATTATGAAATAGAAGTCAATCATGCAATCAATAAGGATTTAACGTTTAGTTTCTCTTCAAAAGGCAATGTCAGGGACGTCTCATGCGTACTCTACACCAAAGGACACCAATAGTCAAAGCAAGTTAACAAACAAGTTTATTTATTTACATAAATCACTCGAACAAATAGACCATTTTCGACTGAACAGTCATATATAACTATAGAAGATCTACTCAAAGGTCGATTCGTTGAGAACTACAAGTTTCGTCAGACGTAAAGTAAAAATATTCACTGTTTCAAAAGCACGCTATAAATTTAAATAAAATCTCTTCCGGAAACTGTATCTGCCAAGATTTAAATTGGCTACAGATCAAATTGCATAGGGCACATGAAGTTAATAAAATTGGCAATGATCAATCTATAAATGGTTCCTAGTAACGCTAGGTTCAAACAATATCAAACACTGATGCATTCATTACGAGTTTAAAAAAGATCAAGTGAACTGAAGTGATAAGACGTTTATGCTGCTATACATGTATATACTGACATATATGAAATTGCATCAATAGGTAAATTTAAGGCACTGATGTTAGTAGAAGCTATCTAATGCAAAAGTAATCGATCATATGATATTTAGCAAATGCAAGATGCTAAATAAAATCGTAAGATTCTGAGAGAAACGTCAGCAAGCTAATAGCACTTAGTTAAAATTGTATACTCACACATAAATATTACTGTTATAATTTGAGAAAAACAGTTATAAGGCACACCAGAAATTGCAAGAATCTCAATTTTTAGTTCTATGGCATCAGAACTCACAAGAATCTCAATTTTTATACTACCTAGAAGGAACTGAAACTGAAAAAATCGTTAATCCTTACAAGATTACTCGTTCAAATGAGCTGATTTAGGGGAAAAATAAACAATATAAGAATGTCGTCCAATATACGCCTATATCTTTTCTCAATATTTGACCGGTTAGCTTATTAACGATGTGTAGCATTTACAAATTACTCAATTGCTTACGATCAGGCTGCCTTAATTTTGCAATTTCTCAAACTTTTCCTCCCTTATAGTTTTCTACAGTCTAAAGCAATTTTCGTAAGTATTTATAGTAAATGTTGAATCTACATAACTTACCCCAAGTGTCGTTACAATGATACCCCTAAAACACATAACAGCAAGCCGGTTCCGTCGCAATGACTTAGAAAACCGTAGAGCCAAATTTTAAGTTACTAAATCATAAGTCTATAAGAATGAGAAAATCTACAGAGAATAGCAATGCATTCCTTTCGACAGCGCAGCTTAATAAATATCATAGCATCTCGTCATTAGTGGTCTACTAAAACAGAAACAAAATAGAGAAAGACAAATTCAAAGCAATTTATTGTAGTTTCTGCATAATGCACATAAATATGTATGCATAGGCCTATATGAATATTACATGAACATATATAGAAAAGAAACATCACATATGTTACATAAAAATATTTTTATGTGATACATCAAAATATGCCATATGAGTACGCCTACGCAATCATAACTATTATTATTGGATCATGCGAAATTTCAATTGTTGAAATTTAATTTACCTTTTAAGTGGACAAAAAGCTAAGAAAGTCTCCTCAATTTGTCGTCATAAAATCCACGAATTCTCTAAATTTTAAACTTAATCTATGGAAAATCATCGAATAACATATAGTGCAAAGAAATGATTCAAATAATAACAGGCGGAATATAATTTAATTTCGTATACAATAGGCCACGCAGACAGCATAAAGAATAAAAGCTGTTTAATATTGAATTCATTACTACAATAATCTATATACATAACAGTAAAAGATCTCGATGCATAATAGGGAAATAAAAATATACGTTAAAATAAAACGAACATTTCATAAACGAAGTGCTAAGGCACTGTTAACAAATTTAAGGCACAATTATAAAATTGACGCCAACTTTGATAGTCTACAACATTATGAACTGATTTTCACAGTAAAATAAAAACAAAATCTTAAGCTCGAAGAAGAAAACAATACAGTCGAAACAACACTCAATCTATTTACACCTGAATTTCGATTTTAGCTATGTACAATATGTTTACATTTATTTAAAAAAAAACTCCAATTCGTTAGCGAGTATTTAAGCAGTAATATTCAACAGATAACCTAAGTTCGCATCGATGGTACCACGCTTGTAACTGGTGCCTGAAAAATGTATCGTATATCTGAGTATTTATTTATCATTTAGCTGCCTAGAGAAGATCTTCAGAGCAATAAAGCTATGATTAAGAAGACAAAACAACAACAACAATTGCTCAGAGCAAGGACTCTTTCATCTAACAGAGGATCACGATTTGATTGTCAATTAATTACTTAATTAATTAATTAATTAATTAATTACTACAGTGGCTCTTAAATCTTCAAGATCTTGAGCAATCTTGTCGTTATTTCATACAATATAATGTGAATTATTCTTATCGGACGAGCCTTTACACTTCGGTATAGTCGTTTTTTGACGTCCTTGACATCATCCTTGTATGAGAAAACGTACGTTAGACCTTTATTATTATTATAAGGTTTAATTCGTAATAGTTACCCTTTCAATTTTAAACCATTTCATACTGTCTATACAAAATTCATATAAGATACCGGTGGAAGAACAAAAGATAGATTTTGATACAATCGTGGTAAGGCTTTCAAGTGTAATTTTTAATCTACGTGTAGTGTATTATGCTTCTTCTACACCATCATCGACAATCCAAGCCCCATGTAGACAGTAACTGATTTTTTAAAGAACGATTTATCCACATTCGTTAATACACCCAAACATACAGTTAAGAATTCTTTATCCCTTTTTATTGAGGAGAGCATTGAATCAAATTTCATAAAATGAAATTAATTGAAAACATACTACCAACATCTTTATCTCAATATTAAACCAAATTTAACAACTTGCTGTAAAAGGTTTATGATGATAAAAATAAAAAGTTCTAATTGAAATCTTAAGGATAACAAACTGGCGTATTACGAGCAAAACGGTACAAATATAATTAACTATTAACTGCGTCTTAATCCTTCAGATAATATCACATAACAATTCTTGTACTAAATGGCAACAGTATTCTAAGATAGCATGCCTTCATTCAGATCATTGTTCCTAATAAATACAAAATTGAATAAAATAGCGTATTTTCAATTAAATAATATCATCAATGGAGAAAGTTAATCTATTAAACGTCGAGATTTTATCTAAGATCTCATTAGCAAGATCTTAGTCAGATTTACTATTCTTATTAAATCAGATCAAGTAGAGTTGCGTTACATATGTCAATCAGTAACTTTAAAAGAGACATTTCATATTGAATTTATGTTCTATCTTTCAAACCAAAACGAGTGGCATTGTTTTATTTCTTGGACTATGAATCTTAAAGTAGTACCCGTTGATCAACTATTCTATGATATAACTATAAAGAAATTAATTATATTTCAATAATTTAAACTTTGATCTTTTTCTTTCTCTTTAGCACATGTTTCTTCCGATCGGGGGATCGTTTGCTGTGAATCGATTTGTAGTGACATATGATGGGGGACGCCCATGAGAGCTTCCTTGGATGAGGAAACGGACGTTAAACCTTTATTTATTATTATTATTTGGATTTAATAACCCTTTTCTTCTAACGTAGTTTGTGCTTTCCTTGTTCACAAATGCCATGTTGCTACTTTAGATGCGAAATGATTAGCTTAAGCAGCATTCGCACACTTTATAGAAATTACCAATTACAATAATATAATTTGTCAACTTCTACGCAACATTGCGCTAGACTTTCTTGACAAATTCGCATGCTAATTAGTCTTAGATGTAAAACGGTTCAGATTTAACGGCGCTTTCGTCGGCCGTTTGGCTGAGAGACTGCGCAAACTGCGCAAGATTCTCTTCGTCAAATCTCTCAGTCCAATCTTCGAGTTTAGTCGAATTCGGGGACGTATTACCGGGAAGCCAATGATCCGGAGAGTCTGGAGAAGGAGTGGGATACGTTTGAGACGGTTGATAATTGCATGACGTTTGTCTCTGAACGCTACACTGACCTACAGGACTACTGTAACTACCAGCTTGCAAGTTAAGCTGATGTTGTTGTAGCTGTTGTTGTTGTCCGTAGTAACCCATCAATTGCTGGTGATGTTGCATTGAATTCTGTCCCCGACTCTGACCTAATGCCCCAGTGAAGTTTTCGCCGTTATCTGCCTGCCTGCAGTCGTTAAGCATACAGGAAGGAGAGAAGGGTTCGGAGTAATGTTGAAGAGAACTGTCCAATTGAAAGCTTGAGTTATCCACTGACGCTGTACTGACGTTGGTAAAGTTCTGTTGATTAGACGAAACTCCAACCACGGAAAACGTCGATCCACCCTTCCCGGGACTCTGAGACTGTTGCGACCAGGCACAGTTCAGCGCCATCTGATCAGGACTTCGGACTTGCCCAGCGGACCCCGGCGGAAGCTGGCCGGATTTAGGACTGCGAATTTGGCTGCAGTTAGAACCGGCCGATCCGGGACCATTTTGAGGACTCAACGACGTCCCAAGACTGGAATAATCTGACCTTGGTCCTTCTGATGGACTCTTCGTCTGACCGGCATTGGAATACAATGATCCGGGTTCTGTCGGAGGACTCTGGATTTGTCCTATCCCGGAATCAGCTGAGTTGGGACCCTGTGGCGGACTGGCACTGGAATGGGAATGACTTCGAGCAGCTGTTGCTGGACGGTAGTTCGTTAAACAACGAGGATCGATTTGTCTTTCGACAAATGTTGATCCAGGATTGCGCGGATCAGTCCAAAGTTGATCCAATTCCGGGGTGAAATCATTTCTGGCATTATTGTTTTGATTGACATCAAACAGCCAGGGAGATTCTGAAACGAGGGCTTCCATGCTGGAAAGAGGCATGCCCGTAAAGCAGGCATCATTCGGCTTCATGAGATACTGATGGGAAGGATATCTTCCATAGGCCTGATTGAAAGCAGCTGACTGCATGTCCATAGCGTAAGCCTGAGATTCCAGGGGATTATGCATAAACTGTGCTCCAACGGATAATCCCATCGAACTCTCCGGTGCCGCCTTTTTCTTTCTTCCTTTCTTCTGTCGTTCAAGAGACGGCATCGCAAGGAATGGCTGATGATAATGATTTATATACGTTATTCTCTCCTGTTCCAAAATATCATTTTCGCTTCCGACTGACAACTTCTGTTTTCGCGATTTCTTTCTCGGTTTCTGCAGAAGATACGGCTGCATGAGCAACCCACTTGCCAGGGCCGAGGCGTCCATCATAGACCCTCCGCCCATTGCCAGAGCATTCGCCGCGCTGACCGCTGCCGCCGAGGCACTGCTGGCTCCGAAGTCGTCGAAGAGCCTCACGATGTCTCTGTGCTTGCGCTCCACGGCCATGTCTCTTGGGAGGCAGTCCATGTGATCGGCGATGTCGGCGTTGGCGAAGTGTTGGAGGAGGATGTGGGCTACGTGACCGCTGCCCTCCCGGGCGGCGACGAACAGAGGGGTCTGCCCCTTCTCGTCCTGGGCGTCACGGTTGGCCCCGTTGCGCAGGAGCAAGATCGTTGAGTCTACGTTGTTAACGGCGGCCGCCCAGTGTAGGGCTGTTCTACCTGTTACACGCACATATCATCATCATCATCATCATCGTCGTCATCGTCGTTATCGTCATCGTCGTCGTCGTCATGGTCCATCATCGTCATCGTCGTCGTCGTCGTCGTCGTCATCATCATCATCATCATCTTCATCATCATCATCATTATCATCATCATCGTCATCATCATCGTCATATTCCCGTGAATCTCAGTTTAACTAGGGTCGGGATACGAATAGACTGTCTCAAATCCTCTCTTTCCTACATCATATCATCAGTCAATCCCCTATTCGAGACTTTTCCATTAGTTAAACATTTGGTAGTAATTTCTGGAGCCGAGACTCTCAGCAATCGAATGCCTTTTCTAAAGTTGTTACACGCACATATACTAAAAGATTACTACTGTAAGATAATACTAATTAATGCAATTAGTAAGGTTAATAGTGTAATTAACATTAATGTAATATTAATTAATTATTAGAATTTTATTTATTTATCTATTTATTAAGTTAATTATTTTAATTAATTAATTAATTAATTAATTAATACTGTAATTACGTTTATTAACGTAATTAATGTAAGGTTATTAATGTAAGATAAAGATGTAATGGTACAACAGGTTATTAAAGTAAGATACACTAAACATCTTAAGCAATTAACTGTATAGGTAAAAGATGTACTTTTATTCCATCATCATCTTCGATTTGAATCGTAGTTTAACCCGATTCGGGATTAGAAAATTTTGTACCAATTTCTGAAGTCTATGCACTCACCAACCGAATGCCCTTTCTCACATTGATTTGTTGATCTTACCGCTTTGATGCCTTTTACGGCACGTGCAGTCCACGGTTGGTCAATTCTTCAGCTTTTTTGATGTTTTTATTTAATAAATGATCAGATAAGATACAACACGATTGTTAAAAACAATAGCACTCATTGATACCTCAGTGCACGGCATTCGTTAAACTACACTTCTGGTTATACGATCATCAGTTAAACTTAGCTTAAATTAATGTCCTTATTATTTAATGATTAACTCTACCATGCATTTAATTGATTGATTAACTTTACCATGTTCATCAGAAGTATTGACATCAGCCCCGGCGCTGATGAGCTCTTCAACCATTCCTTCAATGGAGAGTCTTACAGCTGTAATCAGTGGTGTCGTGCCGTCGTACGTCCGCGCATTTACGTTAGTCTGTCTGTTGCTCAGTAAGATCTGAAATAAAAGGTGTTTTAAAATATTTACATTAAAAAAAGTAAACACGCATTATAGTGAAATGATCACCCATGTCGATATCTATCACTTTTAATACCACATGTTGAAACCGTTAGGCATTTGAGTCCATTTCCGTATAGCCAGTCCAGTGAACGTTCGAGATTTTACTCTCAGATCAGCGCGTCTTGGATTCGAACCCGCGAGAGTTTAATTCACCTCAGGACCTGTCATTTAAAACTTTATGATGTTACCCCTACGCTACTGAGACATTCTAATAAAATATGCATTCATTAGTCTGCATATTGCTCAGTAAGATCTGAAATAAAAGGTGTTATACTTTAGTTCTCAGTCTATAAATTTAGTTCTCAACAGATTGTAGCAGATAAATTACATCAAGACTACATCCAGAATTTAGTGAAGTGATTAACAACTTTCACAAATTTCTCGTTATTTTAAAAACGAACGATTTACATGTAACTTTGCCCGTACCAATTAAGCAGCATCAATAGAATGTCATATTCGCATGAGGATAAGAAAAGAAAGGAATAGAAACGAAATTAATTAAATTGAATTAAATAATAGAGAAGACCAGAAGTAGGGGTATAAGCCATGGATCTGCCATTAGGCAGTACACTGAGCCAGTACTGGCTGGAGACAGTGGCGATATCGGTAAGATATTCGACCGTGGATCAGCATGAGCGGGGTTCAAATTCAGGGCTCACTCGAAAGCGACATCTTTGACGGGCGACGTCAAAGATATCGCTTTCGAGTGAGTAAACTGACGTTAACATCAGCTTTGACACTGAATGAGAAATGGAAGAGGTAAAGAAACCTGGAAAACACCGGAAGCATCAGCGGCGACAGCAGCATGCAGTGGGGACCTTCCCGTGCAATCCATTGAATTGGGATCAGCTCCAGACTCTAGCAGCTTCCGGGCAGCGTCAGATCTGGCGTACCGAGCGGCTAGATGTAGTGGGGTCTCTCCTGAGCAAGGAAATGATACAACTAATCAGTATTTGTAATCGGCATGTCAATGTTTTTGAAATGTTGTAATTACGTGCATACTTAACATAACAAAACGGCACACTGAGTCAGGAAGCACAGATGCTTGTTTAAGACCCATTTCCTCCTTCCTCTCCATGGTTATTAGTAATCATTGCCTTTTGATGACGCATCAATTGCAGCCGGCGCGGATTTAAGAATAACCTTCCATCACCCTGGGAATTTTTCCTTCCTATGCTTTTACCAACACTCGGTCTTAAAAGGTGGTCACCCTCAAAGTACTAACCGAGGTCGATGCAGCTTAATAATTGACGCGTAACTAAACCAAGTGCGCTAATCCCGCCGTCAACAAATCTCAAATAATTGTAAAAGGCTAAAAGCCAAGTTTAACGTCAGTTTTCTGCTCGATGGCATGTCAGTGATATCATACCAATTGTTTAAAATTAATAGGCTGCTAGAAAAAGAAGTATTAATTTTAAAATTACTTACTTGTAATAGTTAAAATATTCATGTTAAACTTACGTCGGAAAATACACATATTAGGCTGTAGTTAGTTTAACGTCAGGGTTCAGAAGCACAATTAAATTTTCGTGTCAGGACGACTTGACGTACTCTAGCTACTGTCCCAAAAATTAAGCTAACACTGAATTAACATATACTATGCATTATTACCTATATTACTTATATCTATTTAATATTCAACTTGCACAATAAAATCATAAAATCGTGAGACATGCAAAGTCAATGGTAGACAAACTGCTTAATATACATCTATTAAAGACTATCAACGTCAATTTATTTCTAGTACAATTACAAAATAAAGGTAGGCCTATACGCAGAATGGCTACAATGTCTAAAACAAGTTACAAATTTTATCAGACGTTACCAGTGTGATCAGTCTTGGCTCCTATTGTCGCCCCATCTGCCACGAGCTCAGAAATAATGGCCGCCGAGCCACCGTCCACTTCCATATGCATGGGATCCATGTATCCATTCGGATAGGGATCGAGTCCGCTCCGGGAGATGGAGGCGATCATGAGGGGCGTGAGACCCCCCGGACCCCGGACGTTGATGTCCTTGATGTCGGACTGCGGAGGGGTGTAGGAGAGGAGGGACGGTTTGCGGATATGTCCAGCTGCTTCCAGGTGAGCCCTCGACCACACCGCGCTGTCGTCTCCTTCAGACTACAACACCGGAGTTAAACACGTGTTAAATACAGGTTAAACACATGCTAAATACATGTTACATACATGCTAAGCATATGTTAAGCACATGTCAAACACGTTAAATACATGCTAAACACATGCTTGCTAAGCACATGTTAAACACATGCTAAATACATGCCAAAGCTATGTTAAACACGTGTTAAACATGTGTTAAACAAATGTTAAAAACATGCTAAATACATGTTAAATACATGTTTCACAAATGTTAAATACATGTTAAACACATGTTAAATAAATGTTAAACACATATTAAATATATGTTAAACTCATGTTAAAGACATGTTAAACACATATTAAACACGCTATATACATGATAAACACATGCTAAACACATGTTAAACACATGTTAAATACATGATAAAAACAGGCTAAACACATGTTCAACACAAGTTAAGCACATGTTATACATATGTAAAACGCTGGTAAAACTAAGGTTAGCGCCAGTTTCCTCACTGGAAAGCTATGTCAGTGACGGGCGAGCCCAGGATTTGAACCCCGCACCATCTGATCTGCGGTCAAGCAACTTATCGACTTCGGCACTGGCTCCACTGCGCTTAGCATGTTAAACACATGCTTAGCACAGGCTAAACACATGTTAAACACATGAGAGGAAACAAAAATCTAAACGAATGAATAGGGGATTGGCTGGTGGTGTGGTGTAGGACAGAGAGGATTTGAGACAGTCTATTCGTATCCTGACCCTAGTTCAACTAGGATTCAAGGGAGGATGATGATGATGAACTAGTAGTGAATGTTAAGATTCAAACCTTTTTCGAAGGAAGATGATGATCTCTGTATTTATTTTTAAAATGCAGAGCATTGGTATGGAAGTGAGCTGCTAGCTGTTAATATAAAGATTCAAACCTTTATTCTCTTGGAGTTTCTTCGGCTCATCGTGTCTTCATCACTCAGAGTGTCACACGTTGTGCTGTCACTCGAGTGCTCGCCTGATGCTGATGATGCTGATGACTGGGCCGAGTGTGATCTGAATCAATCAATTAATCAATCAATCGATCAATCAATCAGTCAGTCAATAAGTCAATCAATCAATAAATATATCAATCAATCAGTCAATCAATTGATAATTTTACGATGGTGACTCTTTGTCAATCAATAAATTTACGATGGTAACTTCTCCTCAGCACATTTCTTTCACAAATTGATTTGGGCGAATTGATCTTTAGCGATGTGTGCTGTGGGGACGTTCCTGATATCATCCCTGGATGAGGAAATGGACGTTAAACCTTTATTATTATTATTATTATTATTATTATTTGACACGATGTTCAACAGCGGATCAGTAGCTACAAGTTTCAAATTCAGTGCTCTCCCCGTCAGTGACATGCTATCGTGCTGAAAACTGAGGTGTAATTTTTGCTCTAGCCATTCAAATCACTTAATCGATAAAATAGTCAATCAATATATATTGTTCAATTAAATATAGAATGCCATAAAGTTTAACGTCTTTTATTGTAGTGGAACGATTCAGTCAGAATATAAAAAATTACAATTTTATTTTTAAATATTTTAGTTGAATGATATAACAGTTCACATATTCAGTTTCCAGATATTTGAAATTGAAATTTCACTCTTACTGCTGTAAATATTATTGATTTATATGATTTTTTCACTTATAATGATATATCTCTTCCCAAAGTGGATACACTCTATTTGTCCTGACCATCTTTTGATCACGGGGTCCCATCGGTTAGAACCTCATTTCTTTTCCGAAGAAGTTTTTACAGAGATTTTATTACTTGGCTCGGATAAAATGATCTGTAGCGTTGTGTGGTGATGGATTACCCTGACATCATCACGGATTAGGAAAAAAGCGTTAAATCTTTATTATTATTATTATTATTATTATTATTATTATTACTATTATTATTATTATCGCCAAGGGGCTCCAGCAAGTGTTGGTAAGATATTCGACCGCGGATTAGTATGTGCAGGGTTCAAATCCGAGGTTCGTTTATTAAATTATTTTTATTTTATTTTTACTTGAGCGTTAATATTAAATTGCCATCCAGATTCTATTATTAAATTGCTATAGCTACAAGGATCTTACTTGTTTAAGATACTAGACAGCTTGACGCTGCTCAACCAGCCCTCGGGGTACCAGGTGGATCCTGATCTCCTCTTGCGCTTGGCTGCCACCACCACGACCACCAGGATGAGAAGAACAGCTGCCAGAACCACCAGCCCTATGATCAGAGAGGACCTGCTGCCACCTGTCGTGGGCGGCTCGTCTTGTGCTGTACGAAATAAATATAGACAAATAAAGCTAATGTAATCCTAAGTAATTCTAACGTGGGAAGGTCTATTAAGAGAGGTCGTAGAAGGTAGAATGGAAGGAAAAAGCGGCAGAGGCAGACCGAGATTAGGTATGTTAGATGATTTAAAGACCCACTCATATGTGGAAATGAAGACGAAGACGGAAGACAGAGAAGAGTGGAGGCATTATATACCATGGACCTGCCAGTAAATATTGCACTACGAGAGAGATAGAGAAAGCTAAAGCTAAAAGCTAAGGTTAACGTCAGTTTCCTCACTAGAAAACCATGTCAGTGACTGGCGAGCAAGGATTTGAACCCCGCACCATCTGATCCGCGGTCGAGTATCTTACCGACTTCGCCACTGGCTCCAGCCGTTACAAGCAAAATTTATTTCTCTCTCTCTCTCTCTCTTTTAGTGAACTGCCTACTAGCAGGTCCATGGTATATAACGCCTCCACTCTGCTATGTCTTCCGTTTTCCTTTTCAGACCTACATACGATAGGATCTTTATATCATCTAACATACCTAATCTCAGTCTACATCTGCTTTTTTCTTTGCTTTCAATCTACCTTCAATCACCTCCTTCAGTAAAAGTAAGCTACATTGATAAATTCATAGCACCATCATCATCTTCCTTTGAATCCCCGTTTAACTAGGGTCAGGATTAGAAAGCTTTCTCAGAAATTTCTTGAGCATAGGCGTTCACCAACTGAATGTCCTTTCCCACGTTGATTTGTATATCTGTGCTTTGTCGCCTTTTATGACACGCGCAATTCACGGTTGGTCTATTCTTCAACAATCCGGATACAACAGGGGTAAATCGACTATATTTATTCATTTAATTTATTAAACAAAGATACCAATTATTATCCATTAATAATTACCATTTAATAATCATAATCTTCCCTTAGATCCCAGTTTAACCAGGAACGGGATACGAATAGACTGTTCCATTCGTTAAAGTTTTTGTAGCAATTTCTCGAGCCTAGGCGCTCACTAACCGAATGCTCTTTCTGGCGTTGGTTAATAATTACTGTTTAACTATTATAAATTGATTAATTATAAATGTGAGCGTACATTTGACGGAGTAGACGGGTAGGGGGGATTCCCACCCAGTTCTCATCGATTGGGAGAGGTACTCCGCGGCTTGCTCGGTTGTATCGAAACAAGAGCCCGAGCACTTAGAGTTGTCCAGCTTGAGATACACCTCAGTACTGAAAGTGCCAAGACGTAAATTTATATCACATGCACAATAAAATATAAAATCACTTAATGATACTTCAATAAGTTTAGATACATGCTGTGTTCAATATCTATTGCACCTCACGTAATCATACTTATATCTATGGCACCTTATGTAATCATACTTATATCAATTGCACCTCAGATATTTGAATATTTTTGGCATGTATTTCTTATTGAGAATTGGATCACCACTCAGTCTAGTCTGACGCTAATGGGTCGATAGGTTAGTCAACCATAGCGACGGTCAGAAGAGAAGCTAAACATTTCGGGCTTCTGATCTTGACGTTAAACCCACTAATATAAAAATAAAATATAGGATAACAATAGTAGCATTAGCAATTATCCAACCAATGTATTTTACGCCAGGGTTAACTTTCAAATATTAGAAAAATATTAATAACACAAAAAAGTTTAATTAAAACACATGAAGTCATGATTTCTATAGTATATGTAAAATACCATCATAATCATCTTCCTAGAATCTCAGTTTAACTAGGGTCGGTACACGATCTCAAATCCTCTCTCTCCTACATCACATCATCCATCAGTCAGTTTGATTGTCGACCCCGAATATGGATTAACGGCACGCTAAAAGGAAGCTGTTTTATATATTTCTAAATTTTGCTATAATAAATATGTCATAAGAGATTGCTTGCTATATTTAAAAATAAAAACAACTATTGACGCGCCTTTCTGGACATGCGCAATATGACAATCAGAAATTCTCGAACAATTCTTACCCGGAGACTGAATTAGAAGAAGCCCGTCTGTAGCGATGATCATCTACAATATCTCTTCGACGTCTACTTCCATCAACCCGATTCTGAGGATCTACATACTCGTAAATCATATCATTCCCACCGGCGTCTTTATCCACCTCAACTATCCCTCTCAACAGCTTGCTTAGTTCACGCAGAAACTTCTTTGACTCTTGTCGGAACCGATCAGGGCTAACTAGAACCACCAGCACCAGCCAACCTCTCGCTTCCTTCTTCTCATCACTACCACCACGACAATCCAATCCATCCCAGGCGCAGTCAGCGGAGTTACAGTCCAGATCACAGACTTTGTCTGCGAAGTGGCTGTTGCAGAAGGACTCGAATGGACAAGAACTGGAGGTGTTGGAGCAGTCGTGCCCGTCGTAGAGGCACTCTGGGCTGTTGCAGGCGGGGTCGCAGCGGCCATCGTTGAAGAGATCGTAGCAGGCGATCTGGTACCGGTGGATCGCCTGGCAGTTGTCGTAGAGGGGAAACAAGTAGCTGCACTCATAGTTGTCGAATTTGCACCTGAATTGGTTGCATTCATCCTGCGTTAATGAATTGATACAAAATTAAATTAATTTCGGAAAGATACTCTACCGCGGATCAGTATGTAAGGGGTTCAAATCCTGGGCTCCCCGGTCATTGACATCGCTTTCGAGTGAGGAAACTTATTTAACAGTAGCTTTACCAGCTTTAAAATTAATCAAGAAATTAGTTGATAAATCAATCTTTTTTTTAAAAATATACATTTTTATAAACATTCTACATATAAAGATATAATAATATAATCATATATATGCACATTTATATAGAACTGAAATAAAACAACTAAATCAGTAGAAAAATGAATATATCTTTTTAAACATCTAGTAGGAAATTTACTACGACATTTACTTGGATATTTACTTGGAACTTATACGCATGTACACTCGAAAAGATACAATATAGAACTTTGTTCACGAGAATTGACAAATGATAAACAAGAATTAACTTGATATAATTTTTAACATAATTAGCAGTATCAGAATTTTATCACTATTATTTCAATATTTTAAACAATATTAATTACTTCCAAAAATACAATTTAATCATTATTGTACCGAATAATATAGATATTATTTATTTTAGATAGTCTATTTGTAACTCGACCCTGATTAAACTGGGATTCAATGGAGGATGATGATGATGATGATGATGACATATACGTATATACGTGTGTGTGTGTATGAATATTAAAATATTATTCAATAATAATATTAATTTATTTTTAAATGAACGTACGTCACATTTTCCATTAGAGCCCTTCAGGCTGCACTGATTGACCTGGCAGTCTGTACTGGGGGTGGGCGCCTGTGTGGTAAATCCAATCCCGCCAGGAAAGTTCTCGTCAAATATCTCACACAGATATCCATTCCACATTGCTGGACACAAACACTCGAAATATCTGGAATAACATAGCATCATAGTACATGCATACTATTATAACATAATATAATAAGATAGCTTATCACAATATCATGCAACATTGTAAATGGCACTACATAACGTTGTTGCAATAAAGACTAACACAACATAACCTAATTATATATGATATTATAATTAGGTTCCTATGTTCCTATGTCCCTATATTCTGTACAGAACGCCAGGAACTGATGATGATGATGATATATGATATTATACCATATAAAATATAAACTAAATATAACAAAATAAGATACTATAGCACAGTATATTAACAAATTTAGCATAGCAAAAGGGCTAAAGCTCTCTTGCGTTTGAATTTCATTCAAATACGGCGCTGTTTTGTTATGCCCATACCATATAAGAACTCAGTGTTCACAACTCAGTATGAAATAAATTAGACACAACATTACACAACCAACATAACAAAATGACACAACAAAATGTATTATTACTATCTGCTACTATATTATTACGGAACAGATGTAAAAAATATACAGCGTAACTTGCCATAACATAACATAGAATAAAACGACAAAGCATAATATAACGAACACAATCCAACATAACATAAAAAAGATAACAAAGTAGATAATATGAAGGTTACCTGATCCTATTCATACACACTCCATGGTGGCATGGATTGCTGGAGCACTCATTGACGCTATCGAGCTGACAAATGCGACCGCTAACACCGGCTGGACAGTCGCATCGATATCCATTGAGGTCCGAGACACAGATTCCGTCGTGCAGACACGGGGAACTGTCGCACATCGAATGGTTGAACTCGCAATAACTGCCAGAGAAATTCTAAGCAAAATAAAAAGTCACGGTTAACATTATCAAAGGCATGGTCAAAATCTATGATAAAAACTGTCAGCTTTCAGCTCACATGAGCGCAGCAGTTCAGCGTAGTATCCATTAGTTATTAATCAATATTATTTTAAAGGGTTTTATTACATTATAATAATATATTAAGCCTTAAAATACTGGGCGTGGATAAGGTCAAACGGTTAGCGTGTTAGCCTTGTACCTTGGGTTAAAATAAACGACATTGATTTTGATCCTTGGTCGGCACAGGTCAGTCGACAATAAATGGATGATCCTAAGGAGAAACGGTTAGTAATATATCTGAAACTTCTAACAAAATTGGCACTGTTTACAAAAGTAAAAAATATGAACACAAAATGCAACAGGAACTTGCAAAGCAGTCTCTAAGATCAGTCGCCGTCCATGAAACTGCAACAGAAAAAGCCGTTTCCAAACAAATGTAATGCATTCATTGACAGCACATCGGAGTACGATTACTAATGAGCTAATATTTATTATTTAAATGTTCTGAGCGCGAATCAAAGACTTGGATAAATTGTAAACTATATACCTCAACAATAACAAACACTCAACACCATCTCGCCAACATCTCAACATCTGCCACAAATTACAATAGATGCACATTGTTCTGAAAATCAGATAATGCTTACCTTTTTGCACTGGCAAGTGATTCCATTAGAACTAGCCACGCACGTAGCGCCGTTCAGACAAGGATTGTTCATGTCGCACGGCGATACCTTCACGCTGCAGTTACTACCACTCCAACCGTCCTTGCACTGACACCTGTACGAACCCTTCAAAGGCACGCAACCCAACATGTTTAAACCCGAGCAGGGATTCGAACCGCACTCGTTTATTTCTGCCTCACATCTCGGACCCCCAAATCCGGGAGGGCAACGACAGGTAAAAGAATTTACCGCGTCGAAACAGGTTCCACCGTTTTGACAGGAAGACGACGTACAGGCGTTTGGATTGTTTTCACAAGTGACTCCACTTGTGCCAGCAGGACAGATGCAGCGGAATGAATTATCCAGGTTCAGACACAACCCACCGTTACGACAAGGCGATGAAAGACATTCGTTTATATCAACTTCACAGTTTCTTCCGCTATAACCGTCGCGACATTCGCACGTATAGTTTCCGACAATTTGCTTGCATTCGGCGTTATTTTGGCAAGGGATTGAGCTGCATCTATCGATGTATTTCTCGCAGTAGCTCCCTTCGTGGTCCGCAGAGCACTGGCAGACATGGGACTGTCCCACGTTGAAGCAGGTTCCGCCATTTTGACAAAGATTTGCAACAGACACACCTGCAATCACGAGTTGATGCAGAATTTATATAATAGTTATTGGTAAAATTACAAAGCTGACAGAATAATTAAAGTCATCATCATCATCATCATCTTTCCTTGAATCCCAGCCCAAACAGGATCGGAACTCCGAATAGAACTCAATTTTTTCATTAGTTTTATAAACGTTCGTAGCAATTTCTCTAGTCTAGAGAATCACCAACGGAATCCATTTTTCCCAAGCTATAGGCTACATAAAGTATGGCTAAGGCATTGTTATGTTGAAGAAATTAACTTGTTGATCTATGGAGCGCTCTCGATAGAACGGGAAAGAAAACTCTGAGTATGATTATGTACCTTGGACCAGCCACCTGACAGCACGGTAGATATACATATGACGGCGAGATTAGCGCAATTGGTTTAGTTGCGCGTCAATTATCGAAGTTAAGCTGCATGGACCTCGGTTAGTACTTTGTGGGTGACCACCTTGGAAGACCGAGTGTTGGTAAAAGCTTAGGAAGGAAAAAATCACAGGGTGATGGAAGGTTCTTTTCTTAAATCCGCGCCGGCTGCAATTGATGCGCCATCAAAAGGCAACGATTACTAATAACTATGGAGAGGAAGGAGGAAATGGGTCTTAAAAAACAAGCATCTGTGCTTCCTTACCCAGTGTGCCGTTATGTTATGTTACACATATATACATGTATATGTATATATATATATATATATATATATATATATATATATATGTAGATACATACATGTACGATATTGTATATACGTGTATATTATATACATGTATATATATATATATATATATATATATATATATATATATATATATATATATATATATATATATATATAAACTTTAAAATTTTATATACCGCAATTATTTATAAATATGCTACAATTGTTTATAAATGTACTCTACTGATTTAGAATTATGTTAGAATTATTTGGCAATTATTTGTACAGTTAGAGCGTTGTACCTTTTCGTCTCGCATCTTCTTCACACGTGTTGAGGGGTACATCACATAGCGTTCCCGTCCAACCTTGCGGGCATATGCATTCGTATATGTTGGCATGCTGCTTGCCTGAGAATAAAATACAATAAATCATATAAAATCTAATCTCACCGTGTTGTGTCCGGGTTGTTTGAAGAATTGACCAACAGGTGACTGCACTTGTCGTAAAGAATGAAGGCACTAAGGCGAATAAAGCACTATGTGTATTCGGTAGGTAAGAGCCTAGGCTCCAGAATTTGCTACAAAATTTAAACGAATGGAAAAGTCTCCAATAAGGGACTGGCTGGTGGTGCGATGAAGGACTGAGAGGATTTCAGACAGTCTATTATATCACAACCCTAGTTAAACTTGGATTTAATGGAAGATGATGATGATGATGAGGACGATATAAAATCTAATCGATTAAAAGCTTTGAATCTGCAATATGATATAAATAATAGAAAGATAGATATACATTAGCTATAATGACAGATATACATTATGCATAGTTATACAAGTAAATATACAAATACCTTTCAACATAAGAACCTCCGCTAAACTAAAGACGAGACTAGGATCATGAAATAGAGGGGACATATGGGGAATAATACATTTTTAAATGAATGCACGTCATATTTTTCATTAAAGCCCTCTTGGCTCCACTGATTTAGACTTAGTATAACTTTAAACGTAAAAGCTAAAAGCTACCGTTAACGTCAGTTTCCTCACAAGAAAGCGATGTCAGTGACGGCGAGCTCAAAATTTGAATCCCGCACATACTGATCCCCGGTCGAGTGTCTTTACGACTTCGCCGCTGGCTCCAGCCTCCACTGATTTAGACTTAGTATAACTTTACATATATATGTGATACACTACAATAACATCTAAAGTAAACGTACAAATCCTACAAAAAGTAAACATGCATTATACTGAAATGATCAATTGTGTTGATATCTGTCAATTTTAATACCACATGTTTAAACCGTTAGGCAATTTGTACCATTTTCCGTGCAACCATTCCAAAGAATGTCCGAGATTTTAATCTCAGATAAGCGCGGCTGGGATTCGAACTCACGAGGGTTCAATTCACCTCAGGATCTGTCATTTAAAACTTCATGACGTTACCCCTACGCTATCAAGACATTCTAGTACAAACTGTCGAATGCATGCAAATTGAACTCACACGTTGCTCCATTAAGACACGGCTTGTCCAACTTGCACCATTCCCTAACACTGCTACACTGAGGTCCGAGGAATCCATCCAGACAGACACACGAGAAGCTGGAGCTGCTGGCACTGATGCAGGCTCCGTAGTTTAGACAAGGCTGGGACTCACAGGGATTCATCAAATGCTCGCAGTGCGCACCCGTGTATTCAGGTAAACATCGACAGCTGACAGAGTTAATACCGTCCACACATGTTCCGCCATTCAGGCAAGAGCTGAATGAAATAAATATGATAGAAGTGATATATCTCTCTCTTTATCTATCTCTATCACTCCCTCTTTACTTATAGCTCTCTCACTTGCGTGCTCTCTCTCTCTCTCTCTCTCTCTCTCTCTCTCTCTCTCTATCTATCTATCTATCTATCTATCTATCTCTATCTATCTCTATCACTCTCTCTCTCTCTCTCTCTCTCTCTCTCTCTATTTCCCTCTCACTTGCTCCCTCACTTGCTCTCTCTCTCTCTTTCTCTCTCTCATTCTCTCCATCTCTCTTTCTCTCTAGTGCTCTGCAAGTGGCAAGTTCGTAAGTGTGTACATCTACTCAACGTCAAGTTCAGTAGGAAAATTCGTTGACACACGAGTTCATCCCGTCTCCAAGGAGCCCTTTAATACCTCATGCAGTCTTTAGGCTAAGTTTTGACAAATATGATTTTTACGTTAGAAGCATCTTATTCTCTCTCTCTCTCTCTCTCTCTCTCACACACACACAAATGTTCTACAAATTAGGGTAGATTAAAGGTACATATTCCCATTCACATTCCTCTTTCACTCATCATAAAGAGAAGAGCATTCCATCGTTATTTTCATCACGTTATGCAGTGCCTTACCCACACCATAATGTAGCCTATTACAGCAACTGTAAGACATGAGACTAACAAGGTTTTTTACGTGGTTTCCCATTGGCCTTTCTCAGTTATTACCCAGTCGCATCTACACGTGAACTGCATGTGCAGTTAACGGTTGATCTATTCTTCCTTGACCCGGACACAACACGGGGGAAAAGATTTAAAATATCGAGCTAGAAGTCATACCTGCTCGTGCAGTCGTCGTCGTTGACATGGCAGTTGGTTCCACTGAAGCCCGGAACACAGCTGCACACATAGCTGTTGATGAAGTCCGTACAAGTGGAGTTGTTCCGGCAAGGATTTGATTGGCATTCGTTCACTTCAGTCTCGCAATGGGTTCCGGTGAACCCGGGAAGACAAGAACAGGAGTAGGAGTCCAATCCAGTGCCGCATGTGCCTCCGTTTCGACAGGGTCCTACTCAGGCAATGCGTACGGTATGACGTAAAAAAGCTAACAGCTAATGTTAACGTCAGTTTCCTCACTCGAAAGCGATGTCGGTGACGGGCGAGCCCAGGATTTGAACCTCGCACATACTGATCCGCGGTCGGGTATCTTACCGACATGTCAGTAAATTATATCCTATTCGACCCTTCGAAATAGTAAAAAAATACATGGAAAATTTGATATAGTCTGAAAATGGCACAATGGGACTACGTCTAGATAAAGTCTCGTCAATTAAGGTTATAATATGCAAATATATCACAGTGTGAATAATGAAATAAATGCGTTCAAATCACTTTTGTTAAATATAACTTTTTTAGACAGGATTATCAGCAAATTTTTATCCGAAACAAATAATGCAAAGTATATTTTAGAATCAATTAACCTGGTAATTACTTAAATACAGTCCAGAGTTCTACTAAAGACAAACAAGTTTAGACTTTTAAGGTGCTGTAGTGTCCTCTTTGCAAATACAATGTGTTTAATTATTGCTTAATAGTAATTATGATAAACATTTATAGCGTCCGGGTTGCTGAAGAATAGATCAACCGAAAACTACACGAGTCGTATAAGGCGACAAAACGCTAAGATCCAAACCAACGGCAGAAAGAGCATTCAGTTAGTGAGCCACTAGGTTTCAAAAATTGTTACAAAATTTTCTAACACGAATTGAAAAAAGGTCTATTTGTAACCCGACCCCATTTAAACTGGGATACAAGAGAAGATGATGATGATGAGTAATTTGAGCAAAAGTGTGTTACAATTAATTTTAATTAACTTTTACCCTAATTACTCATTAATTATTTCATCATCATCGTCATCCCACCTTGAATCCCAGTTTAACCAGGGTCGGGATACAAATAGACTGTTTCAAATCCTCTCAGTCCTACACCACACCACCAGCCAATCACTATTTGAGACTTTTCCATTAATTAATTATTCATTTTTATTAATTTTCTTTTTTCATTAATGAATTACTTATTAAATAATAATATAGTAAAGAAAATAGCTAAATAAATATTCAATTACCGGAAAGGCATTCATCAGATTTAAATGTACAGAGACGTCCCTGATAGCCTGGTTTACACTCACATTTGTAGGAACCATCGGTATTGAGGCAGGTGGCGTTATTGTAGCAAGGGTTACCGGCCTTACATTCATCTACATCTGTCTCACATCTGCTGCCTAACAGTGTCAATCAAAGTATACTATTTTTAAAGTCCGTATTTTGAATAAAATCACAAATTTATTACCACGAAATATACATACTTGTCAGCATTAAGATAAAAGAAAGAGTGTTCGTTGTTTTTCCCTCTCCATCGCAATGCCATGTGGAATCAAAAAAATGCTATTTTAAAGTCCGTATTTTGAATAAAATCACAAATTTATTATCACGAAATATACATACTTGTCAGCATTAAGATAAAAGAAAGAGTGTTCGTTGTTTTTCTCTCTCCATCGCAATGCCATATGGCAGATCTTTCTAATCGTAGTCTAGAATTACGCATAAATTACGCATAACACTAAGCCTTTCATATATCAAGATAGTCCAGTGCAATGCAGAGGCTATACCTTTTCTAAGTTATTGTCCCTTTCTCGAATTTATAAAGGTTCTAAAAGTCAAAAGCCAGAGATAACATCAGTTTCCTGCTAGATAGCATGTCTGTAACGGGAGAGCACTGGATCCGATCCCTGAACCTACTAATCCGCTGTCGAACAAACTTCCATAGCAAGTCAGCTGTGATGAGATTTAAGGCCTACTTATAGGATTTTGCTTTACTCCACCCTTACGAAGCAATAGAAGTTTTTTGCTTTGTCCATTCTCATAATTCCAGAAATGGATAAGAGAAAAATTATAATATAAAATTTCATTACTAAAATTGATAATATAAACAAGGAAGGAAGAAGAGGCAGGGGCAGCCCGACATTAGGTATGTTAGATGATTTAAAGACCCACTTATATGTGGACATGACCAGGAAAGCGGAAAAGTGGACAGGACCAGGAAAGCGGACAGAGAAGAGTGGAGGCTTTATACACCATGGACCTGCCTGTAGGCAGTGAGAAGAGAGAGAGAGATAGAGAGAGAGAGAATATAAAAAAGAGCAAGTACATAAGAGTTACCCGTGTATCCCGTTACGCAGATGCATGCATGACTCTTGTACAGCTGATCTGGCACACACTGCCCGTCGTTTTGACAAGGGTCCTGATTGCATGGATCTAATAACGTTGAACAGTTGACGCCGGTGTACTGGACGTCACAAACACAGCGGTACCCTCCCCCCTGTAGGTCAATGCAGGCGCCATATTGGCAAGGGTCCGGCTGGCAGTCGTTATTCACCTTTTCACAATTTGCACCTAATACGCGATAAATAAAACATAGAAATTAAGCTTATTTTCTTATTATCTTATTTTCTTATTTTTTTGTAAAGAAAACAAAATTACAGCCTCCACGTTGGATTGCAAAGTCTACCTAGAATTTGATAAGCCGCTGGCTGTACGTCAGCAGAGGACGGCACTCTAGATCATTCCTTTATTCGTCGAGCTTATGATATTGTAAAATTGATATTATAATATTTTTATATATATAATTATTATATTGCTACTATAATCGCGGAGATCCAGCCTGATGGGGAATTGCCCTTATATGTGTGTGTATATATATATATATATATATATATATATATATATATATATATATATATATATATATATATATATATATATATACAGTATATATATAAAGATAGATAGATAGATAGATAGATAGATAGATAGATAGATAGAATATATATATATATATATAGAATATATATAATAGAAATTTTAAGATCAACGTACCAGAGTACCCGTCCTTGCACTTGCACGTGTAGTTCTTACCGACGTTCAAGCATTCGCCGTCATGTTGACAGGGATTAGAGTAACAGGCACTTGTTCCAGACTCCGGGCAATCCAATCCGCGCTGTCCATTAGGACAAATGCACACATAGCTGCAAGAAGATTAATAAAATATGGAAATAATATATATATATATATATATATATATATATATATCTATAATAAAATAATATAAAATATAAAATAGCATTGCTAAGCTGAAAGTTACTAGTAATAATTGCAAATTTATTAATTATATCTGCTATTGTAGAAATACATGTATATCATCGTCATCATCGTTATCATGTCATCATCTTCTTCTTCTCCTTTTTATCTTATATCTCAATGTAACTAGTTTAACCATTTTTCTACAGTTTTACTGCATATAAGCAAATTCAAAATATAAAACAAACGAGACCCAAGATAAAAAAGCTGGTAAAATTAATGTTAACGTCAGTTTCCTCACTCGAAAGCGATATCAATGACGAGCGAGCCCAGGATTTGAACCCCTCACATACTGATCCGCGGTCGAGTATCCTACCGACTTTACGACTGGCTCCAGCTATTAGGATGCTCTAATTGTTAGTTTATGTGTCTTATAAGCTAGAAGATAATGGTTTTGATGTTCTGACAGATTATCTCTGAAAGTCTGAAAACATAATTTAACTCTTTATTTTACACAATGCTAGCTATGTTGTAGCTGTAGTATGATTATGATAATAAATGTACTTGTAGACATTTAATATTTCCTGTCATTGTTTTAATTTATTGTTATTTTATATTTTATATTTTATGTCATGTTACATCAGGGCTACTGTAAAATACTCCAAACGTTGCCTGCATTCCAGCCAGATGAGGAATTATTAAAAAGAAACCCTAATTTGGAGAAAATTAGGGTTTCTCACCCATTATCGAGACTGGAGCAGAAGCCAGGTTTGCACATATCAGCGTAGCAGTAGTCGCTCCTGTCCTGACACTGATAGTTGTAGTAGCCAGGGGCACAGAGGCACTCGTACCCGTTAACCCTGTCCCTACAGGTGCCTCCGTTCTGGCACGGCCGAGATAGGCACTCGTCTAGGTTCACGTCACACAGGGCACCTACAACAACAACAACAACGTTGCTAACAACAACAACAACATCATAAAAGTAAACTCGCGTTAACATTAGCTAACCGAACCGCTGCATACTATGCTGTACTATGGCATATTGTATCGCTGCACACTATGCTGTACTATGGCATTTCGTACCGTTGCATACTACATGTATGCTGTACTAAGGCATATCGTACCGCTGCACACTATGCTGTACTATGGTATATCGTACCGCTGCATACTATGCTGTACCATGGCATATCGTACCGCTGCATACTATGCTGTACTATGGCATATCATACCGCTGCATACTAAGCTGTACTAGGAATATCGTACCGCTGCATACTATGCTGTACTATAGCATACCGTACCGGTGCATACTATGCTATAATATGACATACCGTACCGGTCCATATTATGTTGTACTAAGCGCATACCGTACTGTTGCATACTATACTGTACTATGCACGCGGTAACATTGCATACTAGGCAGTACTATGGTAAAAGTAAACATGCATTATACTGAAATGATCAACTACGCTGATATCTATCACTTTTAATACCACATGTTTAAACCGTTAAGCAATTTAGACCACTTTCCATATAGCCAGTCCAATAAATGTCCGAGATTTTATTCTCAGATCAGCGCGACTGGGATTCGAACCCACCGAGGGTTCAATTCAGCTCAGGATCTGTCATTTAAAACTCATGACGTTACCCCATACTCTATTGAGACATTCATATTCAAATATTCATATATGACAGAGACATGTATGAGACATACATGTAGTTATAGTTGGGTGCTATTATCAACTCTGTCGTTCAAGGGTGTCATAGTTTTTATTACATAAAGTACACAAGAGTTTAATACAGCGAACCGAGTGGAAGATAAGTATTCCTTCAAGATATTACAAATATAAAGCAGCAATTAAACAATGTTTCATTAATCGCTTTCGAGTGAAAAAACTGACGTTAACATTAGCCTTACCAGCTTTTTTAAATCCAGTCATTGAAACTAGTGCGATAGGGCGTTTTATGACAATATTGAATACTGATGAAGTTACATTAGATAATGTTATAAAATGTTATAAAATGTTATAAAATGTTATAAAATGTTATAAAATGTTATAAAATGTTATAAAATGTTATAAAATGTTATAAAATGTTATAAAATGTTATAAAATCTTATAAAATCTTATAAAATCTTATAAAATCTTATAAAATCTTATAAAATCTTATAAAATCTTAATCTTATTCTTATATAATTTTATATTATACTGGACACATAAACGGTGATAGTCATATTAAAATCCGCAGTAAGCTTATCCTCAGTATTATTAATACTAATGTTACATTTACTTCAGGCAGCTTTCACTACTTTTATCTAAACTTTGCATAATTTGCATAATGGCAAAAAATGTATTTCTCATGACAGAAATATAATTCTAACAAGTCGAAGTAAAAAAAAACTGACCGACCTTAACTCACACAATTACAAGACTAGAGTGATTCTGCAGTCTACGACACATCATCATTATCATTCTCTCTCTTCAGTGCACTGCCAAGTGGCAGGTTCAAGGTACATATTCATACTCAAAATCTGCTTTCTCGTTCCATAAGAGCACTCTTTAGGGCAACAAGTTAATCCCTTCACAAAGTCAATGCCTTATCCATATCTTATCATCAGCATTATCTTCCCTCTCATCTCAGTTTAACTAGGGTCGAGATACGACCAGACCTTCTCCGCCTCCTCTCTGTACCACACAAGTCAACGCGAATCAGTACGTGCGGGGTTCAAATCCTGGGCTCGCTCATCACAGACATCGCTTTCGAGTGAGGAAACTGACGTTAACCTTGGCCTTACACCATATCATCCGTTATTCTCCTATTTTCCATTCGTTTTGAAATTGTTGTGGCAATTTCTGGAGCCTAAGCGCTCACCAACCGAATGTCCTTTCTGACGTTGGTATGGATCTGAGTGCTTTAGTCGCCTTCTACAGCACATACAGTCACCGGTTGGTCAACTCTTCAGACAACCCGGACACAGCACGGGAACGACAACAACGAATACGAAAAAATTAAATCGGAATATAGTTAGAGGTCGACTCACCAGTAAACCCAGCAGCACACTCGCAGCTGTAAGCATTAACCAGGTCATGACACGTGGAACCCCTGTGGCAGGGATTACTTCTACAGTCGTTCTCGTTGTATTCACAACTTTTTCCTTAAAGACAACAACAACAATGCGATTACAGTGCTACCGTTGTCCATGAAAACATTGAGCACTATGGAACCCAAAGGAACCCTACGAACATATTGATAAAGATACAAACAAAGCACGCTATACAATTATAAATTGTGTAAGATGTACATTTAATTGTAAATTGAGCTTTTCTTACAGTGGTAAAACAAACTCATTGTATACAGGTAAATTGGCTTTTGGTAAACCATAAGTTTTGCACATTATACAATGCTAAATAATGTGCTAAATAGAACTATGATAAATTGTGCTGATTACACTATGGTAAATTGCGCCAATTGCTCTATGATGAATTGTGCCAATTGAACTATGACAAATTGTGCCAACTACACTATGATAAATTTTTCTCATTGCACTTTGATATATTGTGTCCATTGTACTATTACTCCAGAGAGAATAATATTAGAATTATTGGTATCAAAATTATGGCAGTGATGTATAACAATTAAAAGGGAGCCGTGAGTCGAGAAGTTTTAAAGGGAAGCCTTTAGAAGAAGAGTTCGTAAACGCCATATAAGGTATTCTCTTGGAAATGAATTGAACTATGGAATGAAACTGGGCAGATTTTGTAAAGATAAAATACGTGCTAAGCTTTGACTGGTTAGAAGTTGAAACGTGGAGATAAGTGGCAACTTGAGGCTAGAGGTAAAGTGGAAACAAAGAAGGATAGAGAGTTTGACTTTTAGTTGAGTCAGTTGGAGTCCGGAAGTTTTATGTGTAAAGTTGAGACTCGAAAACTGAAATGAGAAGAACAAAGGAGACATAGAAAATGGATGAAATTTACCCTACATGAGGATGGAGCAGGAGTCCAGCAAGCGGGGACCAGGGTTGCAGCAGGGAACGGAGTCCGGGGCGTCGGGTTTCGGTGACAGAAGGACATGGGTTGAATTGATCCTCGGGCTTGAGCACTAGGAGAGAGACAGGGAGAGAGACAGGGAGAGAGAGAGAGAGAATTAAAATGAAAGAATTAAAGAAAGAGAAAACAACAGTGTAGGGTTTAGCAGAAATAGTTTTAGTTGAAGTGAACTGTTGATAATTCTACACTATAATTAAAAATTTGCTTATTTTTATCGATGTCATTGTTTGATAACTATTAAGTTAGGAAAACTCTAACAGTCACAGAGACAGCATAATAAAATAGATTCAACAGAATGTTCATTCACCATCAGCATCGTATTCTGAAGACTCATTCAGCTTCACAACGTCAATAGAGGCTCTATAAGGTTTTGAGCTAGTTCACTCACAAAACGAAAGCAGATTAATCTTACAACATCATCATCTTCAAACCACGTCCATATCCATTATACACACCTCCAATACCATCTCGGTAATACTATGACAAACTATTGGTAAGTTAACTGACTGCGGTTCGGTAGATTCAGGGTACAAATCCGCTACGTGCTCGTAACTGAAAAGATTTCGAAACAGAAAACGACTGCTACACTAGTCTCGTTTATAATTTATAATATTAGCTTCTAACGCTTAATTCAATGTTAATAATTAATGCTAAATAAATACTTTATTTATAATAATAATATACTATTTATAATTAATTATTAATAATAACTAATAATTAATTAATTTATAATAAAATTATATTATTTATAATCAATTAATAATAACAATAAATTAAATAAATGTTTTCTTAGTACCACAAGGGACAATTTCCGAGACGATCCGACTGAGATTTGCACCGATGACCTCCAACTTACCGGACAAGTATAGACCAGGTAAATTAATTTATTACCTGAGGTTCCGGTAGGACAGCGACACTCATAATCATTGTAGAGATCCGTGCAGGACGCGTTGTACTGACAGGGACTGCTCTGACACTCGTTCACTTCTGCCTCACATAGACTTCCGGTGTATCCGGGATCACAGTTACATCTGAATCCGTTCACCAGGTCCTCACAGGATCCGTGCTGACAGGTGATCTTCTGGCACTCGTCTATGTCCGTCTCGCAATTTGCTCCGGTAAAACCTGGAACAAAATGAATAGCTAATGAACTGTGAAAAATAATGGAACAAAATAAATAAAAGCAGTTAATCAGCTCCAGAAAACTTTAAACAAAAGGTGGTTAGGCTGCTTTTGGGAATTTTTAAACAAAAAGCTAATGTTAACGTCAGTTTCCTCATTCGAAAGCGATGCCAGTGACGAGCTAGCCCAGGATTTGAACCGGCATATACTGATCCGCGGTAGAATACCTTACCGACATGGCGACTGGCTCCAGCCTTATCGCCACTGGCAGTTACACGTTTAATACACAGTGCGTGCAACAGAGTTTAGTTGTTTAGTTGCTGTACTTATAGTCTTTCATTATTTCCTCGTCCCTTCATGGTTACTAGTTATCGCTGTCATTTGAAAGTGCAATATTTGTGCTATAACGTAGAATGAAACTTGATAGGGATTCATTCTCGAGTCAGCCAATTCTTTGAAAAGTGCACGTGATGGGTTACAGTGACAGTTCTGATTGAGACAAATCTTAAGCAGCAACAGTGGCAATCAATTAGAACCTAAGTTCTGTCTCCGATGCATTGAACTCAGATTACCAAGATCTTCTACTTAGACTCATGGAATCTTTTAAAAAACGAAAAATAAAAATAAAAAGGCCGATAAAGAGAGAAAGAGAGAGAAAAAAGATATATAAATACATTGCCTTATGGAGAGGAACCGGAAGCTAAATTCTTATTGATTTGTTTGATTAATTGAAACAGGAGGTCCAAAACAACAGCTGTGTTGTTTCTTTACTTCTGCTAACAAATTTGTATTTTTTTACTTTCTCAAAGTTAAGAGTTATATTTATAATCTAAGGTTAGGGATAGGGTAAAGGTTATGGTTAGGGTTTAATTAAAATGGAATCAGGGTTAGATTTAAAAAATTGCGTTAGATTGGATGGAATTTAGTAAAGAAACAATATGGCGGTTGTTTTGGATACCTACGTAAATGAGTCATCACTCACCAGGAGCACAGGAACATGAATAAGATCCTGCAGGTCCACGTGAACAGGTCCCTTGAGTCCCACAGGGTCCACTGTCACAAGCGTTAATCTCAACGTCACACTTTCGTCCTGTCAATCCTGTAAATCAATCGATTGATTAATAGATTTGATCAATTATATTATCAATGTGGGTAAATAGGACTGTTTTCTCAGGGAATGACGCCCCTGCCCAGCAAATGTTAGTCTAAGCTGTGGAAGGCACAGGGGCCCACCTTGTCATAAGCAAAATCATAAGCATATACCCAAGAATAATGGTATATAAGCACAATTACGAATATGCAAAATAAACAACCACATACTAAAGAAATCTTATGAAAAGTGTTCAGGTTATTCTTGATTTATTCAATAATGTTTGCTTCTGAACTCTTATATTGTTTAACTAAGCACTTAGTCAGATTTAGTCTTACAGTGCATTAATATACGTGATTCAGTTTTTATCGCACTGTGAAATTTACTTTATTATGTCTGCGGTTATATACCTGCAGGGCATTTAGTTATATGTACTATACCAGTAGGACATTTGGTCATATCAATGATCATACCAGGAGGACATTTAGTCATATCAATGATCATACCAGGAGGACATTTAGTCATATCAATGATCATACCAGGAGGACACTTAGTCATATCAATGATCATACCAGGAGGACACTTAGTCATATCAATGATCATACCAGGAGGACACTTAGTCATATCAATGATCATACCAGGAGGACACTTAGTCATATCAATGATCATACCAGGAGGACACTTAGTCATATCAATGATCATACCAGGAGGACACTTAGTCATATCAATGATCATACCATGAGGACACTTAGTCATATCAATGATCATACTAGGAGGACATTTAGTCATATCAATGATCATACCAGGAGGACACTTAGTCATATCAATGATCATACCAGGAGGACATTTAGTCATATCAATGATCATACCAGGAGAACATTTTTTCATCTATGATCATACCAGAAGGACAATTAGTCATATTAATGATAAATCATTCATAATAAATCATGCGGACTGGCTTTCGTTTAGGACCCTACTTCTCCTCAGCACATTTCTTTTGCAAATTGGTCTGGGTGAATAGATCTGCAGTAATGTGTGCTGTTGGGGACGTCCCTGACATCATCCCTGGATGAGGAAATGTACGTTAAACCTTAATTATTATTATGATCATACCAGGAGGACACTTGCAGGTGTAGGATCCTCGGACATTGGAGCACGTGGATCCGAAGGGACAGGGACTCGAGTCACATCCGTTCAGCTCAGTCTCACAACGAACTCCCGTGAAACCTAAACAAGTTTAAAATCAGTCAAATTATACAGAAGTTATTTTCTTCACCGCAGATGGCTTGATTAAGTTAGAGAAGAGCAGTGGCAGTGTTGAGATCATGTAGTGGGCGATGAACGGATGAACGTAGTGCTCTTAAATAAGAAAGAAAGGTGACATAACGGCACACTGGGCTATGAAGCATAGATACTTGCTTAAGGACAATGGGTAGAGCCCACTGAAAGAAAGGTGGGTAGCGGATAGCGAGTCCGTAAAACACCCTAATGTCCGTAAACAAAATACCGTAAAACTTAGGGCCCTCTACTGCTGCTGTCGATATATATATATATATATATATATATATATACATATATATATACATGTATATATATTTATATTATATATATATATATATATATATATATATATATAGAGAGAGAGAGAGAGAGAGAGAGAGAGAGAGAGAGAGAGGGAGAAGGGAAAATCCACTTAAGTAAAAAATAATAAGGCAATAGAATTCAAGCAGAGATTTTATTATTATGTGGTCTGCTATAATGACCGGATATAAAGATAATAGAACCGGTTGAGAATGTCAACTCATCTAATAGAACTTGAGCAATAAATCTAATTCTAACTGAATTTCATTGATTAGCACCTTACTTAACCTAATTCAATTTACTCCATTCCCATAGTGACATTGATTGCCAGTACACTATATACGTTCATAAGATATAATGACGCTAAATTGTTGATAATGTGTGAATATTAAGAAATACGTCAATTGATTGTATTACTACTAATAACAGCACAGTAATGATTATATGATTGTTAATTATATAAATATAAATAAATAAGTAGATATAATAATATAATTAAATAAGTAGATATAATAATATAAATAAATAAGTAGATGTAATAATATAAATAAATAAGTAGATATAATAATATAAATAAATAAGTAGATATACAGATCATCATAATCATCATCATCCCCTAAATCCCAGTTTAACCAGGGTTGGGATACAAATAGACCTCCAAATATCAATTAGCATATGTTTTTGTAGCAATTTCTAGAGCCTAGGCGCTCATCAATCGAATGTCCTTTCTGCCGTTGGTTTGGATCTAGTTTTTTGTAGCCTTCTACGACACTTGCATATTTACACGGTCGGTCTATTCTTCAAGCGACCCGGACACAACACGGGTATAGGCAGATATATAAATATACAGAAATAAATAGATTTAAAAATATATATAGGCCTATAAAAAGATATATATATATATATATATATATATATGTATATATATATATATATATATATATATATATATATATATATATATATATATATATACATATATATATATATATATAGCTACAAAAACTGAAACTAAGCAAACGAAAATAAACATTGAACAAATAAAACTTAGAAATCATCAACTATATAAATATAGATTTATTTTTTTAATTTATGTTTTTTCTATATATTAATTATACAATTATTTGAAATTTATTATTAATTACAATTAACAGTTAGACAATTAAAACATCTAAAATAACAAAATAATACATTGGTTCTGCCATCTGGCACAACACTGTAGGATAACTCTAACTGATAGAAAAAAACTGATAGAGAAAGACACATACAGAGAGAGAGTGAGAGAGAGAGAGAGAGAGAGTGAGAGAGAGAGTGAGAGAGAGAACAGCGAGGTAAACTGTAATTAGATGACATATCGTACAATAACTATAAAATAACTAACTATAAAACAACTATAAACGGTCGGAACTAACTCCCAATGAAGTTGTCAAATCTAATTTGCTTCAATTAGAACATTTGACAGGCTATCAGTGCCGTAGCATTCCAGTCATAAGCCGATGGGAACGGAATGAATTTGATTAAATGTTTTACAGCCTAAGACCCTGGGGAACACCTGTCTACATTTGGGTCTGACACATTTCATCACATGTCTCACACTCCAGCTTTAAAAGCATTCGTTGAGATAAAGAATACAACAGTGTCATGGGATTTGCTAAATTTTCATTGAAGAAATATCAGAGAGGGGTTAACTGCATTGCTGCGTTATAATACATTCAGATTTCTTTGTGTAACGTTATAGTCATTCAATCACAATCGAGAGTTTGGTTTAAATACCGAAGAGCTCTCGAGTGCATAAGGTTTTCATGCAAGCATGCTTCATATGAACTCTTTCTGTAAAGTAGTCTCGAAGACCGATTTCGGCCATGATACTGCTATATAAGTTTTCGTTGTTAATAATAATAATAATAATAATAATAATAACATTAACAAATATATAATAATAATACTAATAACAATAGTAATAATAATAATAATAATAATAGATTTACATAAAGTCTCTTTAGCTGAGGACCCCTTACAGCCCAGGGCAATTTAAAAAATAATAATAATAATAATAACAATAATAATTATATATATAAATATATATAATTATATATACATATATATATATATATATATTTGAACTAATTTTCTGGATTTTTAAATTTAGTTTCTCAAATGACTGTAAATTTGTAAACAAATCTTTCAAATAACGATAACGAGCCCAAATTAAAACGTCTAAGTAAAATCTCTGGGACAGACTTTTTGTTCTATGATGGACAATGTGCAAATAAATTAATCAGTAATGAAAGCGACAAAATACAAGAATTTATGACTTAGAACTGGCATAAGGTAAATAAATGCATTATATACATTATTTCAAAGCATACGAGTAAAACTTCTCACTAAAATAATCAAGTGCTTACATTTTTTTTTTCCTTCACGAATCAAAATAATCCCATGGGTTACCAAGACGCGAGTTTTAAGTATGGCACACTAATTCATCCAGCGAATAGCTTAATCGTTGCTTCTATTAAAAAGAGTCAAAGGTCCATCGAAAACAATCTGCCAACAATCTGCTACCACTACAAAACAGTATGCATGCCATTGAATCGACATCTGCCTATAGAACATAGTTGCCATAGGCACAGTGCGATTAAAAAAATCTCGCAGCTTCAATAGACGACCTACTGCCGGCTTTATAAAAAGCGAGAACAAAGCATTTGAGTACTTGTCTTGGATGGAGAAAGCGTGAATACTTATAAATGAATAAAATATCGTGAATTCTCATGGGCCCCATGTGGGAACCTAAGCTCGCGTGCTGGTAAAGGGCTGAATGGCACGCGCTTTGAGCCTTGATCGCTTTGTGCCTTGATCGCTTTGAGCCTTGTTTTATGATTGAACGCAGTAGAAGGATTAAGATTTCAAGTAAATTAATAGCAGGAATGCTAACGATCAAATTTGTAAACATTAAGAATTATTTTATAATTAATCAATAAAGATAAATCACAAATAAATATACATCAACTTCTTTATTCGTCAACACTTGACAAGAAGAATAGTAACAGAACATCATAAACATAAAAAGTAGGACAAAACTTGTCTTACTTTTATTTATTAGAACATCTAGAAATAATAAATGCGCTGATATTTCATTCCGTTATCTGCTCTACAATAAGAAAGAGGACAAAAATTGTATACTTAGATCGTTCTAAATAAAATAATTTGAAATCGATTTTTCATCAACTTAGAAAAAGATTGTTCGCCGAGAATATAACAAATTCAACATGTATACTCAAACCTTCTAGCCCCAACTTATCCCAAATATTAGTCATTGGTTTATAACATTTTTAAATTTTGAAATTAAACCCCTAATTATTATAGGCCTACTACGCCTTCTACGACACGTGCAGTCGCCGGTTGATCTATTCTTCAAATCACCCGGACAAAACACGGGAACTATTCTAATGTTTAGGTGACTGCTGTCATGTGAATTTATTTAATTTATTTCTGTTGTTTCAGAGTACTATGCAGTACATCTCTCTGGTAATAAAACTAAAGTCAAGCTTAATGTCAATTCTTTTGATCAATAATATGTCAGTGACGAGGAGAGCACTAGATTTGAACCCTACACCTACTGATTCGCTGTCGAACAACTTTCAAACAAGCCACCGACTCAGTCTAATCCTAAGACAAATTACCATCATTTTTCTAGACGTGTTAAAGTCGAATACAGAATATCTTAGCGATATTTAAGATAACTAGTTATATTTATCAATACGTACCAGTTTAAGCTCATTATTTTTCTAAATTTACAACAATTAAGAAAAACAATAAAAAAGATAAAGAGTATAATGTTATATTCCCTTAAGGATCTGTCTATACTATTTTTGAAAGATTCTGTTAATCCTCTTTTACAGTATTCAGAAATTTAGGAACATTTTTGCTTGGATTTAAATTCACCGAATTTTTCGAATCAAAATTCAATATATGTCAATATAATGCATTACTGAATAAACATGTCATTATTTTTTCACTGCTGCATCGGGCACCTCAAGCCAAAGCAAAAGCCAACGATGAAGGTAACTAAATCAACCCTACCAAGAAAAGTACTGCAAAAAATGTTGTCTTGTTACATTGGAATTAAGCATACATGGAAGTTACGGAAGTTATAATACAAAGATAGATAAATTAAACGTGCCATTGCATTTAATTGCCATCTGCTTACAGCAAGCAAATATTTATGACTGAAGTTAGAATGTATGATTATTATTCGGCAGCTGCTGCATGAATATAGTATGACGCTAACAAATTTTGCCCCCGGCTATAAGAAGCATTGTGTTACATTTGCAAACGATACGAAATGAGTAATTCGCGAACGTAATGGCGTAACTTCTGGTTGAATATAATAAACGCAGTAATATAAAGGCTCGAGCGATCTGATATGCGATTGACATACCGTATAAATATAGCAAAAAAATCGTGACTATCTTGTAATGATCTTTTCACAATTATATTGTATAATTTAATATTCTCCTACAAAAAATATATTAATATGTGACGATGAATCCAAACAACTATATGTGGTCTAGATTAAGTGACAGCAAAGGTTTATTTTGAGGCGATAGAGAAGTAGACGATGAAGGCAATCGAAAATCATCTCAAAGTTATCAACTTTATACGCTAAAAGGTTCATTGACAGCATAAGTTATCAAAGAAAACTGTAACATCTAGACAATTATTAACATAGTCACGGAGTGAATATATGCTAAGTATACAGACAGACAAATAATAGATAAGCATACAGTCACACAAACAATAGATATACAGACAGACAGACAACAGATATACAGAGAGACAGAAAATAGATAAGCAGACAAACAAAAGATATACACTCAAACAGACAAGCAAAACATACCAAGCATACAGACAGACAGACAGGTAAACCTACCCAATATACACACAGACAGATAAGCAAACATACCGAGCATACAGACAGACAGCCAAGCAAACATACCGAGCATACAGATGCAGGTGAACTCAGCCACACGGTCGATGCAGCTACCAGAGTTGAGACAAGGACTGGAGGCACACTCAATGATCTTCCCCTCACATCTCATCCCCGTGTATCCAGTTACACAGTCACATCTGTATGAGCCGAATGTGTTCACACAGCTCCCTCCCTGCTCACATGGGCTGTTCACGCCTGTACAATACAATACGATACGATACAATACGATATGATACGATACGATACGATATGATGCGATACGATACGATATGATATGATGCGATACGATACTATCCGATACAATATGATATGATACGATACGATATGATGCGATACGATACGATATGATGCGATACGATACTATACGATACAATATGATATCATACGATACGATATGATGCGATACGATAAGATATGATATGATGCGATACGATACGATATGATGCGATACGATATGATATGATGCGATACGATACTATACGATACAATATGATATGATATGACACGATACATTACGATACGATACGATACGATAGGATATGATATGATACAATACAATGCAATACAATACGATACAATACGATCCAATATGATATGATACTATACAATACAATTGCTAAAGTACAATACACTATAATACAATACGATACAATAGAATATAATACAATACACTAGAATACAATACTTAAGATAAACTAGGTAACATGAAACACGAGGAAATTAAGCAATACAGTATAGACTACGACAGAATACAGTCATCATTATAACCATCATCATCTTCTTCTCTTTAACTCCAGGTTAGTTAGGGCCGGTATACGAATAGACCTTCTCCACTCTTCTCTGTGGGGGAGGAACTTTTCCATGAACATACCTAGCGGACATTAATTGCCAATTGATTAACAGAATGAATACACCTAGGAGACATTAATTAGCTGATTGATTAACAGAATGAACACACCTAAGAGACACTAATTAGCTAATTGATTAACAGAATGAACACACCTAGAAGACATTAGTTAGCTGATTGATTAACAGAAATAGCACACCTAGTTGACACTCGTTGATGTCAACATTACAGTTGACGCCGGTTAAGCCTGTGGGACAGATACACTGGTAGCTTCCATCAGGTGCAGTGCTACAGGAGGCTGCCTCAGCAGTGCATGGGTTACTGGCACAAGAGTCGTTCAACTCACATCTCGATCCTAATCAATAAAAAATAATCAATCAATCAATAATCGATCAATCGATCAATCAGTCAGTTAGTCAGTCAGTTTGTCACTGTTAGTCATCATCATCATCATCATCATCATCCTCCCTTGAATCCCAGTTTAACCAGGTCGGGCTACGAATAGACTTTCTCCAGTCCTCCCTGTCCCACACCATATCATCAGTCAATCTCTTATTTTTCATGTCCTTCTTAATTACCGCATCCCAAGTCAATTGTGAGACACTTTTTTGTCAATTGTCAACAGTTAGTCACTGCTAGTGCAATCAATTAATAAATCACTCAATCAAATATTAAATAAATAAATCCTTAAATTACTCAATCATTTCCTAAGTCAGTTAGGCAATCAATCAATCAGATATTCAATCTGCCAATCAGAAAATCAATCGATACGTCTGTCTATTAGAAATAAATTAATCAATCAGTCGATCGAATTAATGATTAAATCATCGATCAACCAATCGTTCAATCAATCAATTATATACAACAATTTGGGGAGGAGATATGGCGTAACTGGCTGGAGCCAGTGGCGAAGTCGGTAAGATACTCGACCACGGATCAGTTGATGCGGGTTCAAATCCTGGGCTCGCCCGTCACTGACATCGCTTTCGAGTGAGGAAACTGACGTTAACCTTAGCTTTTAGCTTTTTTTAGCTTTAACGGTTAGAGCATTCGCCTCGGATACAAGTGGCTTGGGTTCAAAGCCCAGGTTAGTCAAGTAATGATGGATATCCCCTTGGGCCCATGGAAGGTTAATCTTGTATCGGAGCTTGCTGCCGATTGGCATTATCAATAGCAAATATATGATTAACCATGGAAAGGATTAATATTGACCTGCCAGGAACCTGTAAAGCGGTCTCGAAGACCGGGGACACCGGCTATGACACCGCTATAGAAATTGTCGGAGGTTATTATTTATTATTAACAGTACAGACAGATAGCATAGAAAAGCTAAAATCATAAATAAAAAACACAAAACAATTCGAAAATGTAATCAACTCTCAGTGATAGGTTCCTATAACAACAATGACAAACAAAAGTCATCGCTAAAAATAAGAAAATTAGGTTACATTAAAGTTTAAATTAATATAAATTGCCACGCAAAGGTCTAAAAACATCCAGTAACGGTCCCATGGCCTTTCGCCTAAAAGTCAAGTATGCTATCAATTACTACAATCAACTGTACACAAGTGAATAGATCGTAAGGAAAACTTTACTAAAACAGCACTTAAACAGCTCTAACCATTTCCAGTCAAGCAGGCGGAAACGGAAATAGGAGTCAACGGGTGATGTGCGTGAGATTTAGTGGAAGTAAAACGAGATAAGTAAGAAAAACTGCTATAAGCAGACCTGATAAAGGAAAGATTTATGACGAATTTCAAGCAAATTTGAACAGTTGGATTTAATTCTTTGATAAGTTTAACTTCTTTACTTAGTATTATCCGTACTTGGTTAGACATGTTTGTGGTAGTCCACATGAAAATTACTCTGTATACCGTGTGTTTAATTCGGAACTGTTTGTGCAAAATCTAGAGGAAAGAAATGGAAAATCACTTCGGTAGTCATATTTACTCACTGACGAAAAGCAATAGATCAGATGCGGTAAAATCAGTCTAGCTATATAGGGATAGTATAAATCGATGCTTTTACTTGGATTAAAATTCTATATGCAGTAGGTTTACTTTGGGTTCGATTCATTTTAGCATTTTATTTATAGCATTTTAGCATGTCAGCATTTTATCCATAAATAGTTTTGCAAATATTAAACACAGAAAAGCTAGGCCAAAGTTTGATAACAAACTATAAAAGAATAAAATGCGACATAATAAAACAATAAAAACGATAATGGCATATAAAGCTAATATGAAGGGGATGAAAACTTCAGTTTATTTATTCAAGAAAAGAATATGTGGCAAACAGAGCGGGTTTGAGAAAGTTTACAAGTAAATGGGCGGAAATGAAAATAACGTAAGGCTTGGGAGCTAGCTTGTTTTCATAAAACACTTTTTATCTGAAGTAGCGTTAGGAGGAAAAGATTTGAATTGCAAATACTTAAGATATTCTAAGATCGCAACACCCTACTATCCAGTTATAATAGATGTTTTGAAAACCAATAATGGCGCAATAGAATAACCATTAACGACACAATAAAGTAGGGATAAATATAATATATAATACTAATATTACAAACAAATTTATACGCAAGAGTCACATAAAGGTACAAAAATATAAGAAATTACAAATCTTACAAAACCAGCAGTCAATGTAAAGTGTTTTTATTAATGCTAGGCAATTGTTTTAACAGTGTTTTTAATTGCGATTAACTTAAAGGGTCATAAATTAGTTATACAATTTTAAACAAGAGAAACAAACAAGAATTTTAAACAAGAATACAAATAATCTACGCGTTACGAAAGCCCCTCAACAAATACACGTATTTTAAAACAAATTCATTAAATTAAAATAAAATCAATTAATTTACACCCAAAAGCGTCCAATAACTTAACTTTAGCATCTGCAACCGTGTGAACAATACTGTATCTTTATCGGTATCTTTAAATTGTTTGAATTGACTCCGCGATCTTAGACCACAAATCTAATCTTTATATGTGACGCAATCAACAACTAGGTTAGTCAGCTTTCTGCTAAATCATGAACATCAGTTGCTAAATCATGAAGCTTTATTGCAAATCACGAAGATTTACTATTAAATAACGAAGATCTGAAGCTAATTCATGATGATTTGCTTCTAAATCAAAAAGATTGGCCGTTAAATCAAGAAGATTTGCCGCGAAATCATGAAGATTTGCTAATAAATCAGGACGACAAGCTGCTGAATCATGAAGATTTCTTCAGATAAGTAAAGATGATACCGCTACACTAAAATTACGTTAACTTACAAGAATTTCCGTTAAATCAATATATTTTTTTTTGCCAAAACCTGAAGCTTTCTATTCCAATAGATAGAAATTCCTTTATATCTATCACAATCATTAACCCCAATAAAATAATTGTTTTTCTATCAGCGGGCAGCTGCCGGAAGGACGCGGTTTATTTTAGTAGTGGATATCAGATCATCAAGAACTGGAGATAAGAAGAGTTGTAATCGATGAGCGAATGAAAACATGGCACTGTCACGGGCTCCTGTTACAATAACACGGCGCCACAACTAAATAAATACACCTGAGCAATATTTTACGTGTATCCATAAATTGCCTGAAACCAAGACCTTTAAAATACCAAGAGGGCCCAAATCATATATAGATTTCAGCTAAAATGGTAACTGCAAAGCCGGTTTAGCGTCGGTTTCGTGTTATAGAAGATATCATATGTTATACGGTGTAGCTCGTGAAGTGTACTATTGCTTTCAAGTTAAATTAACTCCAGTTAAGTAATACAAAGGTTGCTAATATGATATTAAGATTGCTTGTTCTTTAATGATCATCAGCATCATCCTCTCTTGAATCCCAGTTTAACTAGGGTCGGGATAACTACCGTGGATTGATCGATATCGCGCATCATACCATCATTCAAACATCTTTGAAGCTTTTCCATTCGTTTAAATTTTGTAGCAATTTCTGAAGCCCAGGGTCTTACTCTTCCTGAGACTGATTTGAATCTAGTTTTTAGGTCGCCTATGACGACACGTGCAGTACACGGTTGTTTTATTCTTCAAGCAACCCGGACACAACACATGGATTAATATTGGGCCTTAATATGCAACCTAAATACCAACTTCTGCGGTTTTCTTTACATGTTATATTATTGCCAATAACTAGTGGGAAAATGACATCTCCTTAATTATGAAAGCACATCGGCAATTCATATATTGTAAACCAATGTGTTAACAGAACTACATCATTTATGTAATAACACAGAATTATCGAACGCATGGTTGGTAGTTACAAATCAATTGATTTTATTCTTTGCTCGGTGATTGGTGAATTTGTTGGAAGAAATTTAGAATTTAAAATATCCCTATCTCTTTCTTATTAATAATCCATTGGGTTAGTTCATCACAATTGGACAACCGCAGAAAGTTACGCTATAACAAAGAGTATAACTATTATAAGTAGTTACATAACAGGTAAAGAAAACGTCAGAAATGAATAGTTGAATAGCTGATTAGGAATTTTGAGCAGTTTGGCATCGGAAGAACGAAGCTTACGCGAAGGTTGATATTGGATTAGGAGATCAGAGAGGTAAGAAGGCAAGTGACTAAATCTAACCTGTTTTTCCTATAGGACAGTCGCAGACATAGCCTCCTATCCCGTCCCTGCATGTTCCACCGAAGTAACACGGTACGATCTCTAAGTCACATTCGTTAACGTTCGTTGTACAGTCTAAACCCGAATATCCGTCAGCACAGACGCACTCAAAACCGCCCATTTTGTTGCGACAAGTTCCGCCGTTCTGACACGGTTGTTGCACGCATTCGTCTACATCCTGAGTGCATGTTTTACCTGCATTCGATATAAGAATAGAGTTACTTAAAAATAATCGAGAAATTAATTGCTAAATTTACTAAATTTATTTTATTTTATTTCATTTATTTATTTAAAAAGTGACTATTTGAATATTTTATTGGCTGGAGCCAGTGGCGATGTCGGTAAGATATTCGGCCGCGGATTAGTATGTGTTGGGTTCAAATCATGGGCTCGTCCGTCTCTGACATCGCTTTCGAGTGAGGAAACTGACATTAGCTTTTTTATTCAAAAATATTAATTGAGAAAATATCCATAAAATATTACAATTTCCCTTCACTTGTTTGTAATAAAACGTCGCTGCGAGAGACTACTGAAAGAAATAACTGTTGCGACACATGATGTCTACGGTTGGTCTATTTCTCAGTAACCCGGACACAACACGGGAAAAAGAAAGAAACAATTTGTTTGATCAGATATGTCGTGTAAAACTTTTATATATCTGAAACCATTTCAGTTTCTAGAAAAATTGAAATTTGAAGCTTTAACGTTAGGGTTCAATGGAAGATTAATAACACAACTTTAGCATTTGAACTTGTCGATGTTCTGTTGCAATTCTTACAATAATTTTTATATACCCATAGATGAATTTTATATAGGGTCTCGAATAGTTTGAAATACTATAGAGGATATTTTATATAGGGTCTCAAATAGTTTGAAATACGATAGAGGATATATTATATAGGGTCTCGAATAGTTTTAAATACCATGGAAGATATTTTACATAGGGTCTAGAATAGAGATAGTCGTATTAAAGACACAATTTGTAGAATTCGCATAAAATTTAATTTATATTTTACACAGCTTATTGTGTACGTTAACGTTGATGCCAGAGATTTTTGTCGCCTGGCATATTTGAACTTTAACCCCTGCAGTACTTGACCTCAAGTTAAATCTGTTGCTAATCTCAATATGGAGTACAGATCTGATGATTGGACGATGCTATACAGCGAACAGCTATGAACTATACGTCTCTCTCTCCTTATCACTATCTCTCTCTTTCTCTCACTATCTCTCTCTCTCTCTCTCTCTCTTTATCTCTGTCTATCTAACACAATCTAGTGTATCTCTGAATTACTTCCCTTTCTGTCTATCCTTATCTCTTCTCTCTCTCCTCCTATCTCTCTCTCTTTCTCTCTCTCATTCTCATTCTCTCTCTAACGTACTCTGGTAGACTCTAGAGGTCTACGAAATACCTTCTTATTCAAAAACTTGGAACCCCAAGATGATTGTTACACCTATTAAAGAGCAAACTATCTAATATTTATCGACATATTGATAGATATTAGATATATCACAGATAGATAGATACATCACAGATATATTGCTTTTACCACATGTAGGTGAAGGAATAAATGATAATTATTAGCGTAAGATTTAGAAAAGTGTTCTGAAATGATTTTATATTTATTATAGATGCCTCTAGGGAGTTTTTACTGGAGTTTTTCTCATATTAAAATTTAATGACTCTTTCTGGGAAAATCTGTTGAACATTAAATCTAATTGACTTTATATAAATAAATTAGTAGATTTATAATCTCCTTGACTCATGATATCTATATTCTACAATAGAGTTACTAGATAAATATTTCATTAGTAGTTTAACGTTAATGTTACAGTACTACTAGGCAGTACTTTAATGCTTTTTCTAACAATAAATTAGCGAAATGCGAGAATTTTAACTAAAAATCTGCTGTTTTAAGGACAATTACAATCCTCTCTTACACCATTACACATCTATCTATTACAACTATCTATTACACATCTCTAACATACAGACTATAGGTCTACTGTATATCTGTTTTAACAAGTTAACGCTTTTTCTTACTGTTTACATTACATTTTGCTCCTGGGTACATCAATATGCATTTCAAAACCCAGCGTATTGTATATACCGTACCACAAGATTTTCACACGACAACCAGATATATCTCACATGTGAAAGCCTAGTCTATGTCTCTAAAGAACACTTGAGTTTTTCTCAGATTAAAATTAAAAGATAGTTTTGGGAAAATCGTTCAGTGATTACACCAATATGATCTCTTTAGGTCTCGGAGTTAAATGTTCTCTGAATTGAGAGCCACTTTTATAACTCATCATCATCATCTTCCCTTGAATCCCAGATTAACTAGGGTCGGGATACGAACAGACTGTCTCAAATACTCTCCGTCCTACATCGTATCATCAGTCAATCCCCTACGTGAGACTTTTCCATTCGTTAAAATTTTGTAGCAATTTCTGGAGCCTAGGAGCTCACCAAACGTATGCCTATTCCAACGTCAGTTGGTATGGAGATCTTAGTGCTTTAGTCGCCTTCTACGACACATGCATTCACCGGTTGGTCAATTCGTTAAACAACCCGGACGCAACACGGGGAAACTACTTTTAGAACTGATAACTGATATCAGTTATAACTGATAATCACTTATAGCTGATAATCACATATATCTGATAATCACTTATAACTGATAATCACATATATCTGATAATCACTTATAACTGATAATCACTTAAACTGATAGTCACTTATAACTGATAATCACTTATAACTGATAATCATTTATAACTGATAATCACTTATAACTGATAATCACTTATAACTGATAATCACTTATAACTGATAATCACTTATAACTGATAATCACTTATAACTGATAATCACTTATAACTGATAATCATTTATAACTGATAATCACTTATAACTGATAATCATTTATAACTGATAATCACATATATCTGATAATCACTTATAACTGATAATCACTTATAACTGATAGGCAGCAGCACAAGCAGCCAGCCCCCGAACATTACGAACATGTCTCCACGGATCGCCTCAGTTTTTTCAGATTACAATTTAAAGTTAGTTTTTGGATAAATCTCTCAAAGAATTAACCAAGTTGACCTCTTGATGTCAAAGCTAAATGTTTATCTGAACTGGTAACCACTTTACTCAAGCATTCAGCCCCGATCATCACGGGAAATGTAAGCGACCAGGAGCGCTAGTAATTGCCCCTTTGCCCGCATCATTCTGCCAAAAAAAACCGAAGCTTATGAAACTCAGCGGGGTTCTGTACATGTATATTGTCAAACTGATAACTGTGTACACAGTTCAATACAATACAATATACCAGTGGACGCCATTAGATTAGGGAACTATAGAGGAAAGCGGATGAAAGCTTCGCATTCATCGTAAAGAAAATAGTATCGTAAATGTGATAGTAGTACAGTCAGTGATTACCTCGTAAATAACAAACAACAGAGATTATTTCAGATTCATAAAGTTGTAACACTTAACTTAACTCGAACCCACGAAGGTTCAATTCACTTCAGGATCTGTCATTTAAAACTTCATGACGTTACCCCTACGCTATTAAGACGTTAAAAAAGGAAAAAGAATAACATTTAAGTATTGCTCACCGGTCCATTGCGGGGGACAGAGACACTTGTATCCCTGGACCTCATCCATACACGTGGCACCATTCCTGCACTCGTTGTTAGCACAGTCATCCATATCTGTCTCACACCGCAATCCGGTGAATCCTATAGGATATGGACAAATAAGAATAGATAAACTAATAAATACTATGTAAACGAATAAATACTAAGTAAATATTGTAGATATGAACATTATAAGAATCACGGTAGTTTCTGACATGACACTGTTATTTTCTGATTTTTATTTAAGTTCAGTGTATTAGAATTACATTAAATACTCAAATTATTATGAAATAAATTAAATATTATTTGTGAAAAGAAAACGTATTCTTGTAAGCGTAAAGTTGGTTTTATTACTTGTAATAACAGGCATCATTGTTTCTTACAGGCAGTATTTTGTCCTTCTATGTATATAAGCTGTGTGGTTTTGAAATAAACTAACTAGAGTAAAGGTATATCAAAATAAATGTTATAGATGATTTAAAGATCCACTCGTATTTGGACACGAAGAGGAAAACGGAAGATAGAGAAGAGTGGAGGCGCTATATTCCACGGACCTGCCAGTAGGCAGTGCACTAAGAGAGAGATAATATTTAACATATATTTCAACTGCTTGTGTAGAAATAAGTTAAAGTATGTCGAAATATCTATTGATAATCGCTGGCAGCAGGCGTTGTATAACCTAACGTTCTGGAACTGATTTCGTGGATATAGTATATCAACGTTCAAATTGCGAGTGAGTAAAATTCGATCACAAGTTCACAATTATATGCAAATGATATGCAACACACGTCAGCAGGTTTAGGGTTCAGAGTTTCACTCAGCGGCTGAACAAAAAACTATAAATATTGGCACCTGGATACTCGCTTCCATTGTCATCCCATGCTTGATAGAAACGTTTTGTCACTTAATGCTTTTACTTTAACTATGATTTTGTTCCGTAAATATTTGGAAAGGGCTTTTGGCAGAGTTACCAGTGTTTTTTCCGGGTTGCTGAAGAATAGACCAACCGTTAGCAACACGTGTCATAAAAGGCGACAAAGCACTAAGATCTAAAAAACGTCAGAAAGAGCATTAGGCTGGCGAGTGCCTATGCTCCAAAAGTTGATACAAAATTTTTTAACTCCCGACCCATTAAACTGGGATTCAAGAGAAAGTGATGCTGATGATGATAGCATAACGACGATGATGATGATGATGATGATGATGATGATGAAGCTGATGAACATGACAATGATACTGATGATGATGATGATGATGGTTTATACGCAGAGTACTATTAAAAAATGTTCGAAGATATAAATTGGAGACGTTTGCATCAATACAAGAGCTAGAATATTTTATTTAGAGAATAGCACAGTTATATAATGCAGAGCAGCACATTGCAATACAATGCATTGCTATATAAAGTGGAATGCAGAACAATACATAGCAATACTGTGAAATGCGATACTATATACTATAATATAATACATTAGACTCAACGCTACCTAACTGAATTAAACTGAAGTCAAGTGTGGAACGCATAATACGATGCATGTAGTAAAATGCTATAACACGCTAAAGAATGCAAATTAATGCAATGCAATACTATAAAATACGACTTCATCATCATCATCATCATCAACATCATCATCATTAACATCAGATAAAAGATGTACATGTAGGTCTAATTAAAAAATCATTAGAACTACTGATATCTTGTTTCTACCACACAATCATCTCAGTTATTTGGGTACTGGCCATACGATCCTCTCTTTATTACCAAACACACCCACTCACACATACACAAACATACACACAATCATCACGCAAACAGATACACACACATAAACACCAATACAAACACACACACACATACACACGCACAAACACAAACGCATATATACACACACATAGCATGCACACAAAACACACACACAAAAACGCAAGCATACAAACATACAACACACTCACAAAAACATACAAAATAACAAAACAAAACATACAAACACGTACACACAAACACACACAAACACACACAAACACACACAAACACACAAAACACACAAAACACGACAAACAAACAAACAAGCACACAAACACACACACACACAAACATACAAAACAGCACAACACAACATACAAAACAACACAACACAACATACAAAACAACACAACACAACATACAAAACAACACAACACAACATACAAAACAACACAACGCCCATTCATATCCCAATATTTCTCACGCGCGTGCTTCTTTGACAAGATTCCTTCCACCGGAAATGAAACTAAATCCGGGAACTATAGAACTCATTGACAGGAATAATTCCTCCAGGTTAGAGAGGGCAAAGAAGAAAGATATCGATAAATGATGACGTGATGGCTGTTTGTGATATTATGCGAACCCTTTAACGTGCGGTCATCGAATGCTTTTAACTCGATAATTAAATATATAGACACCATTCAGAATGACTTCAAAGAAGCATTCCAATAAACATATCGTGAGAGACAGAAAACTTTTGTTTGTGGAGGAGATACTAATGCTAGTGTTTGTATTTACGATTAGAGGAAAGAATTTTACGAGCTTACTAGAGTGAACTCGTTCGTGTGATTAGAAGCTATTTATTAGTTACAAATCAAAATTAAGTTAGAAATTTTCACTAGTTTAGATATTAATTTAAATGTAATTGTTATTTAGCTCATGATTACAATTGAACTCTTCCTGTAAAGTAGTCTCGAAGACCGAGTTCGGCCATGACACTGCTATATAAGTTTTCGTTGTTAATAAAACTAATAATAACAATAAAATCAGAGAGCGTATTGTATATTAACGTGAAATTAGCTGTCATAGTTAATATTTGTTTGCTTTAAATACAAACATGAAATTTGGACATGTTTCATTTGAATATATATTATTCTCTCTGTTTAATCCTTGAATTGACAGTAACGGCCTTAAAACTCAAATCTATTTATCAATACTGGCTGGAGCCAGTGGCAATGTCGGCAAGATACTCGACCGCGGATCAGTATGTAGGGGGTTCAAATCCTGGGCTCGCCCGTCATTGACATCACTTTCGAATGAGCAAATTGACGTTAACATTAGCTTAGCTTAATACTATTTAGCTCACTAATAAAATGCATTAATCATAGGCGAAGATCATATAGCATATCTCTTTGAAGTAACACATTTAAAATCACACAAATCGCAAACGTTATCTTTGCATCATTTTTAAATTTTGAAGTTTTGGATTTTAAGTTTATTTTCCCTCATAAAATATGAATACATAAATATTTTTCTCACTTTTAGAATACTAATTTAAAATTTTATTTTTATTTTTTAATCAGGTACTTGAACGATCAACACGGTTCACTATTTTGTTTGCTACTTTTAAGTATTTAAATCGCTATTACATATTTTCAAACTATACATGGTTTTCAAACCATTTTCGAAACTCTAAATAATAAATAATAAAAACGTTAATTTCTCTCTAAATAAATAAATTACTAGTAGAAAATAGACATTAAACTTAACTGATAGGATACTACTATAATAGATAATAATAGTAATAGATAGCAATACAACTTTATAGTGGCGAAGTCGGTAAGATACTCGACCGCGGATCAGTATGTGCGGGGTTCAAATCCTGGGCTCGCATGTCACTGACATCGCTTTCGAGTGAAGAAATTGACGTTAACCTTAGCTTTATCAGCTTATAATGAAATAAAATTTATAAATAATTATCGTCAGCATCATCTTCACTAGAATCCATATTTATCTAGGGCCGGGATACTAATAACAATAAAATTTTAAAAATAATAACGACTTAAATATCTCTCTTGAAAAATAAATTAATAGATAGTACAATAATATAATAGATAACATTAAAAGGTATTCAATCCATCTAACTAAGGAATGCAACGGGAAACCACATCAGAAGCCATACTTTTCCCAAGCTATAGGCTACATAAGGTATGAATAAGGCAAAGACTTTGTGAAGAGATTAACTTGTTGATCTAAGGAGTGCTCTGATGGAGCGAGAAAGCAGACTTTGAGTATGAATATGTACCTTGAACCTGCTACTTCGCAGTTCACTTAAGAGAGAGAGTACAAATAAAAATTTTAAAAATAAAATCGTAAATTTCTCTATAGGTTTTTCTAATTCAGCACGGGAAGCTTGTTCCAGTGTGTACGTGACGGAGGTGGTATCAGGGAGGCGTATTGTGTTACATGACGTTGGACGACTGATGTAAGCTACAGAGGTCGGCGAGGTAATCCGGCCAGTAGGCTTGTAGCCTGGGGTCACGACACGACGGGTAGAGTTTCATTACGGGCTGCCATCAGCCTCGATAAGATATCAGTGGAGGAATAAAGCGACACCTTAATTTAACGATCATAATAAATAGATAAGTGAAAGCGTTGTTACCTACAATACTATCAGGATAGAAAAAATGTCTGCATTTACTGTATTACTGTATTTTAAATACAGTAACTTACTGTTACATTAATCTTTATGACGGTAGCTCGAGTGCGTCGAGTCGTCTGAAGAGAAGCCTTGTGCTTCTGAACCTTGACGTTAAACCCACTAAAGCCTATCTGCCTACAATCAGGATAGAATCAGCCACTGAGTAGATTAAGTTGCTTTATAAAAGAGTATAACCTATTTTAAAATTTAATTTATTAATTAGTTTCAGCAAAAATGCCACATTCTGTAGGCTAGAAAAACGAATTTTAGGTAATATTCCTACCTGGTGAACACTGACACGTGAAATTAAATGGCCCGTTAGGGGAACATTTATCACCGTTCTGACAGTCATTCGGTTGACAAGGAACATAAGTGGAATCACAAAGACGACCCGTGAATCCAGGAACACATTGACACCTACAAATCAATCAAGCAATTAGTCAACTAATTGATAAGTCAATCTGAAGATCAAGATAGTAAGTTGACTTAAGATGAAGTTGATTTCAGTCTTATTCTTTTTAACTTTTCTAGTAACGTATCTTTTTTGCTCCAAATGGAAATCCCTATATGAGGGATTTCCATTATTGATATATACTTTGCATCATCATCATCTTCCTTTGAAATCCCAGTATAACTAGGGTCGGGATACGAATATACCTTCTTCTCCATGTTCCATTCTCCTCAACTCTTTACATTTTAATTTTATTTCAGTTAGTTAACATGAATTTAAAACTGCTTAATTTAACTGCTTAATTTTATGGGCTGTCAAAACTTTTACTTTTGCGACAGATTAAATTTTCCATTGTCGAATTTACGGTTTCATTAATTCTTACATTATATTTATAAGCACTCAAGTACTACAAATACTTTCACAAAATAAACATCTTAGTGCATTGACTTAGAATATAATTAATTAACAAATAAGTATAAAGTTCAACCTAAAGTAGAGAATTACAATAAAACTTTACTTGAAGCTTCCGGGTGTATTTACACAAGTCCCACGGTTTTGGCAAGGACTGGCTGAAGCACATTCGTCAATATCCTCATCGCAATTTGTGCCTTGAAACCCAGTTCCAGCACAGGCACACTGATAGCCTTGACTTGTTGAGGAGCACTCAGCTTCGTTCTTACAGGGCGACGAATAACAGTAGTCTTTAACGTCGCACGTGGCGCCTAAAAATAAAATAGTAGTTAAAAAATAACTTGCTATAAAGTAAAAATTCTAAATAAAAGTCAGAAGTATCACTAAATCACTACACCACTAAATGCCCAACTAAAATTAAATTCTTCTAAATTAGTTACAACATAAATTGACATAAAGTAATAATTATTCATAAAAGTCAGAAGTTTTACAAAAGTATTAATCACTATACCATTAAATGCCCAACTGAAATTAAATTCTTCGAACTTATTTACAACTCAATTAGAAGTATTTATTTTTAGACAAGTTTTACCGCTTGACTACGACCCCAAGGACTTAACGAAAATAACAATTGAATTGAATCACTATATAGGATACCTGAAGAACTAAAAAATAGTTTGGATAAGAAAAAATCAAAAATATGATTTAAAAGAAAGTTGGTCAGAGAACCGCGACAGTCGTATAATTATAAATTCAATAACAAGTACAACAAAATCATGGCAGCTATGTTAAACGTCTGTTTCTACGTTCAAAATCATGGCAGCTGAGTTAAACGTCTGTTTCTACGTCTACTCTAATCGCTCGATGGAGTTAGAACAGAAATTTGAATCCGTGACATATTTCAAGAGAAATTATGTTACTGATTTGACTATAAAGTAAAAGTAACGGCAGTTTAAATGAAGGTGTCTTATACCAAATCATAATTAATGTATTTAAAATGCAAATCGACGAAACAAAATGCAAGAGTGTATTTTAGCCAAGCTATAACCATCCGAATGATAGACAATGTAATTGTATAGATCTGGATTAATAAATAATTAAAATTTTCTTATCATTGCAATCGTATCACTACTAAACAAGATCACAGTTCAGTTGCTAGATTCTCAATTAATTACATCGACTCCAGCGTACAGAGATTAAAAGTTATCTACAACCACAATGACGCCGCTGTTTCAATCGTACCCTTACAGCTGCAACCGTTTACAGATATATACGATTTCCAATTTTTATTTCGTTTTAATTATTTTGGTTATTTCTTTACGTTATAAACATTTTACAGTTTTCATTAAGTTGTAGTTCTTCTTGCCTATTTCTTGACAGTTGAAGATATCCGTGTAAAATCAGCAAAAGTTGTGACAAGCTCAGAATTGAAAACGAGGACAATAACAAACATGTACATGTAACACTTCTAAATCATTATTTTGCTTTTCTTATATTTTGCTTTTCCTATTTATTGCTTGTCGTTTTACATTGAGTATACTATATTAGACATATAGTATACGTTAGATAACTTTCTTCGTTCCAGAAATTGTACCTATGAGTAGCCCCTAGGATTCAAAGATATTTATAAGAGCACCTTTATTAGCTAAGAGCAGGAAGTGTAAGATTCTTGAATTATAATTGTAAGGCCCGAAAGGATTTTACATTAGACTGTCCAATTGTCAATCGTTGGAGACTCAGCGAAAATGTCTACAAACTTGTCATGACACATAAACAACAGGAACGCTAATTTAGTTTAAAGGACTTCATAAAGTACAGCAGTAGGCATGCAGCACCAACTGCTTATTTTACACATACAATTTCAACATGTTATTACTATTTCAAATATTATAACTTTTCTTGATTTTAGTTCAGAATTTGTTAACTTATTCAATTTCCTTATGCAATGATTCAAGCGGTTGTGAAATATAGTAAAATTGGAAAAGGCTCCAGGAAATGGCTATCGCACAGACGTAACAAATGACGCAAAACATCGACAGTCAACTGAGAGAGGAGTATTTACTAAACAGAGAGAGGAATCTGTACTAAACAGAGAGAGAGAGAGAGAGAGAGAGAGAGAGAGGAATATGTACCCAACAGATAGAGATATATATAGAGAGAGAGAGAGAGGAATATGTACCCAACAGATAGATAGAGAGAGAGAGAGAGAGAGAGAGAGGAATACGTACCCTTATATCCGGGGACACATCCACATGTGTAGTTGTTCAGAGACCCCTGTAGTGCACAAGTTCCGCCGTTGTGACAAGGATTCAAATAGCAAATGCTTTTGGTCTCCAGGGACTGACATTTGCTACCGGTAAAACCTGCATGATAACAAATTACTGATAACTGTGGGCATTACAGTAAATGATAAATCAAAAGATGAATGAAACGTCAGATTTCTATATAAAAGCATGCCAGCCACGGGTGAAAGCTAAATTTGAACCCAGCAATTTCCGCCGTCGGAAAAGCATCATCTTCCCTTAAATCCCAGTTTAACTAGGGTCGGGATACGAATAGACTTTCTCCAACGCTCTCTGTGCCACGCCATATCATCAGTCAATCCACTGTTTTTCATGTCCTTCTTAATCACCGCATCCCACGTCACTTGCGGTTTACCTCTCTCTAACTTAACATCCATCTCTTCCTCCAAACTCTCTTCACTATACATCCTCATCTGTCTTTCTCACAATATGCCCATACCATCTCAATCTCAACTGAGCCAACATATCCCTGATCTTCTCAACATGCGTAATTGTTAAATTTGAAAGAAATGTAATTTATCAATATAATTTAGAGAAATATTGTATAAATTACAGAACATCTTGCAGTTAAGCGAGCAAGTGTATTTTCCACGTAAAACATACCGAGTTGGCAAGAGCATTTCGAAGTAGCGTCAGTCGCTGTTAGAAAAACCTCACATCTGCCACCACTAGAGCAAGCGTTGTCCTGGAGGCAAGGGTTGGCAAACTGACAATAATCTCCTACATATCCGGTTCCGCATCTACAACGCAAAATCAAATACAAAATAGAAAAATAAATGACATATACTAGGTACTTTCTAAAGCCTCTTCTGGCGAGCCCTGAGTTTGAACCCCGCACCTACCGATCCGCGGTCAAGCATCTTACCGACATCGACACTGGCTCCAGTCATGAGTCAGTGGCGATGTCGATTAACAGATGTACAGCAACTTTTAAGGTTACCAAAAGATTATGTAGTCTATAACTTATTTCATCTCTTGTTTAACAACAGCACGAGATATAGTAGTTCTACACTGTGTCTTTTGTAACAATAAACATTATATAGTATGTGTGGGGTTCAAATCCTGGGCTCGCCCATTACTGACATCGCTTTCGAGTAAGGAAACTGACGTTAACATTAGCTTTACTAGCATTATATGTATAAACTATAACAACAACTTAGGGTATCAGTTATAAGAACACAGTTCATATGATATTGAAGAGTATTGGGAGCTTCATCTACTGTGATGCACCCTCTTTGTGTGTCTGTTGACAGATCGTTACGCGCTCTGTAGTACCCGAGCAGATTCTTTATGCTAATTATAATGAATTACCTCTTTTTCTTCAGTACAAACTTTCAAATGGTAAATTAATCAATCAATCAATATCAATCAATAAGAATTTAACGTCCGGTTCCTCACCACAAGGCAATGTCAGGAACGTCTCTTGCAGACTCTACACAAACAGGCGCCAAAATACCACACGATGACGACTGAGTACACAGAGACCACAATAGAAAATATACCAAAAAAATTAAAATACAAATGTCTATGACATTATGGAGTCAAATTCTGTTGGAGAACTGTTCACGCTAAATGTCACCGAGCATTCCTACTCCACCATTCAATCCATGACTAATTAATTATCAACTAAGTTCAGTGTTGATATTTTTAATTCAGTTGTCTACACTTGATGCGGTTTTTGGGATAATGTTACACTAACTATTCCTAGTGCATCTTCCATGAATTCGTTTTATTAAATTCTCTCTCTCTCTCTCTCTCTTCAGTTCACTGCGAAGCGGCAGGTTCAAGATACATATTCATTCTAAATGTCTGCTTTCTCGCTCCATAAGAGCACTCTTTTGATCAACAAGTTAATCCCTTCGCAAAGTCTGTGCCTTATCCATACCTTAGATCTATGTAGCCTATAGAAAAACAATAATAAATTTGTATTATTAAATTATGCAAAGATTATTTAATAAATGGATGGTGAACTAATTAATTGCTAACATTATTAAAATTTGGTTAATTGCTAACAATTTCAATTGCTTGTTGTTGCTTTTCTAAAATAATCTTGCAAGTGAGGGTGTGGTGTCCATCTAGATAATATATTGTATACAATCACTGATGTCCGCATGTAGTCAAGATATTTACTCTTGTATGTTTGATTGTTCATGCTTTTTTACTGTTTGCTTGAAAGTTTTCTTTAGAATTTTAGAGCATTTATGTAGTTGAGTTAGCTTATTTCTCACTCTCTATATACATGTACGTTGAATCAAAAATGGTTTTTGCATTAATTGGCATAAAATTAAATCGAAATGCCAGTGCCAGATTAAACTGCCGATACTCAACACTCTATTAACAAACAGACAATGCCGGTACATATTTACACAGCATATTCCTTTAGTACATGTAAACGTCTGCCAATTTACCGTACATACCAATAACTCTCTTTATTTCTAATCAATTTGACGTTTCGATGCTGAAATGTGTATTTACACAGTGTCAGTCAAAAGCAAGCTTCAATACAGAATTAACTAGTGGCATAATCTGCATTAAATCTTGCAGGGGGTCGGGCTTAGAGGTTGGGTAGTATTCTTCTTTCAGTGTATTTAATTTTGTTATTGTTGTAAAATTGTAATATTGTTAAGATAATATAATTATAGATGATAAACAAATTATTTCTACAAACATTTTAACGAATGGAATAGTAATGGCATATTGTGATTTGTGTGGGACCGAGATGAAGTCTGTATGTACCACGACTCTAGTTAAACTGAGATTCTAGGGAAGATGATGATGATGATGATGATGCTGATGATGATGATGATGATGATGACGATGATGATGATGATGATGATGATGATGATGATGATGATGATAATGATGATGATGATGATGATGATACTTATAGAAGATAATAATTTATATAGTTAAGAATAACAGAAGAAAACAATAGAAAGTTCATTTTTTAGTTCCCAATAGTAGACACTTATTTTTATGGTTCATAAACACTGACAACCAAAGTTGCCACTCTCACCATTTTCCTCTCAACCAGTTACTCCCCCAGATGATGGCTCTGAGGTTTGAAGCCAGAGTCTAAGCTTTAAAACCTACTTAATCATCTTGTAAGTCAACAAGAGACAGCAATCTCACACGCCATATACAAAAGCACGCTATGATCTAGAAAAGGCTTCATTAATCGAGTTCTAAAGTTCATTCAAATTGAATAGGACAAAACGGTATTTGAGTTAAATCTCTCTCTCTCTCTCTCTCTCTCTCTCTCTCTCTCTCTCTCATCTATCTATCTATCTATCTATCTCTATCTCTCTCACACACGCTTCTTCTGGGCGTACTGTAGACCGGAAGGTCCACAACACAACTCTCTTACAATATAATTCAATTCTCTGCTTCTCTTCTCTATATTTGAATGCGCAATAGTAGGCCTATCGTCCAATATCCTTTGTCTCGGTCTTTCTCTAAATACTTTTGCTTTGAAATATTATTCTTTCACAAATGAATCATGTGTATATAAAGTCCACATCGTACACAGTTTTAGAAACTTTAATTATAATGACCGCTCTTTAGGTCTGTACCATACAGTCTATAATCCTAAAGCGGCGGAGTATAAAACGTACTAAGCGATTAACAGGATTAATAAGTCAAATTATCTGAACATTAAACTTATATTTCATGTATTGTAATTTATAAGCAGGATGTTATGGTCAAGGTTGTGATGGAACATTAAATAAAAGAATCATTATTAGTCGGGTTCCGGCAGATGTAGTATTCTGATTTTTAAGAAATCTTTAATTGTTCATATTAAAAACAATTTTTTATATTTATTATATTTATTCCCATTCATGCAGAAAAATCACAAATATATTCATCGCTCCAAGATTCATATTCCTTCCTCCTCATTAGCTGTCTTAGCTTTTTAAGACCAGTATTCCATACATCATCCAGCTAATTTCCTCACAAGAGCCTCTAATTTTGAAGAAAAGCGCCATGTAACACACTTAGTCGCCTCTCACGATAAGCGCAGTAGACAGTGGGTCTCTTCATAAGTGACCTGGATGCATGAGAAAGCTATTAAAATTGAATTTAATCGCTAACAGATAATCAAATAAAGCCAGACGATTGAACTTTGGATTAAAAATAAAATTTAGCTTCAGTAAACTTCGAAGTCTGACATGTTAGCAACAAACTGTTATTAATTCATTCAGACCACTCATATCAGACCTTCCACTAGTCGTAAGACTTAGAGATGACTAAAGCAAATACTAAAATAAACAGGAAGCGAACTGGCGATACTCTGAAATGAAAATAAAAAAGATAGCCAATTGTAGGAAGCAACGGGAGAGACTAAAATTATACCACGGACCTGCCATTAGGTAAACCTACCCAAAGATAAACACATTCCAAATAGTATATCGCTGAAGGATTTCTCTGATTTCCGTGAGACTCGGTTAATAAGTTGTTAGCGAACGCTATATAACTATATGTTGCAGGTGTTGTTAAATTTAAACAAGATTTAAAGCCTTAAACTCATCAGCGGTAGATATTTAACAACTTCTAATCAATAACTTCTGACTCGCCGAGAGATGGAGCCTCTGATTACATTCTCGACGATACGTGTTTTAGAGGAGGTCATGGGAAATGACCGTAATCCGGTTTACAGATCCTTAACCGCGTCACGTGATTAGATCTTTCCATGGACCTCATCGTTAGAATGCTTCCATGTGTACACTAGACTGCACAAGGCTGTACACTAGAGAGAGAGAGAGAGAGTATTTAGCATCTGGCATATGTTAGCATCTAACATAGATAAAAAAAAAGCTAAATCAGTTTCCTCACTCGAAAGCGATGTCACTGACGAGCGAGCCGGTAATATACTCGACCGTGAAGTCGGTAAGATACTCGACCGCAGATCAGTATGTGCTGGGTTCGATCCTGGACTCACCCGTCACTGACATCGTTTTCGAGTGAGGAAACTGACGTTAACCTTAGCTTTTTTAGCTTCAACTTTGTTATCTATAAAAACAGTACCATAAATACAAAGAGCATATATTAAATTATAAGTTGCATAAATTAAAAATAAATAGGAAAAAATAACTCTGAAATTAATGTAATCTTTTCAATGTAATTTCAATCAGACACTTGTTACTCAGCATAAGAAAGCTAACCCAACCATTGCACTACAATGAGTACACACACTTTAATCTAACACAAGAAAGCTAACCCAACCATTTCACTACACTGAGTACACGCAAATCTCAGTTTGGCTTTAAAGGATCTCATTCATGATGTTTCAATTACAAACATTCACTCAAGCGAGTTACGCATTTAACGAAATTTAAATTTTTTATATTGTCAGTACAAAACGATTACGACGACATCGTCTTTCAAATCTCTTCAGTCACGGCGAAAGTTGTTCAAAAACTTTAAATTACTATATGCAGAGTTTTCTGCCTACCATTCAACATTCAAACACTGAAACCCCACCATTGAAACGTTCACGTTCATAATTCACATATTAATGCAGATCTCGGCGCCAAAATTTCTGTTGTATTTAGATTTACAGTAAAATGGTGAATAATGAAATACGAACAGTAAATTAATACCTAAGTTACTAAAAGGATTTCTATTCAATTGCTGTGATTTCTGTGACTAGAAACTGTTGCACCCGTCTGCTTCAGAAGCAGAAAATGAAAGAAATTTTCTGATTTTCTGGATTTTGAGATTTGCATCGTTTCTTATTGCTCGCAGGCTTGGATTTCTTTCTAAAGTTCTCGCTGTTGTCACTGATGACAGTAGCACTCTAATCGTTGATAAGCTATAGCCCATATGTTTTGTATATGGGCTCAATTAGCAACTGGGCTATAAATAAATAGAAAATCTAGGCTTTAGTAGTTCACTTTCTGAAAACGGACCTGACTAGAGTAATTAGGATAATCTGTTTATTTACGACAAACCACAGCACAGCAAATGAACTTTGTTCTTTGTACTAGGTCAAATCCTTCTTCAGTCAATTGTTTCAGTTAATTCCATCAATCAATCATAGTCAATGCACTTACTATCAATTAACTGTACTACTATAGACACTAACAAATTACCGGTAAAATGAGGGAAAGCGAATGAGCAGTGTAGAGTACAAGTAACGCACCTAAATTAGCTTGTAAACACACTGGAATGCGAGCTTGTATACTGAATTTAGGAGCTTAATATAGCAAATTCCAAGAACTATAAATACCTTTTTATTCACATCGTTCTATTCATTATTCATTAGCGCTATGAATTATTTTATTAAAATGTAAAATTAAAGTTAAACTAGATAAATAGAATGGCCGCTGATCTATATTTCTTACTGAGTTTATTCTCCAATAACTACACCACATATAACTATAGTTAAGAATAATCATAATAACAACAATATTCATAATCAAAATCACAATCACAATCAAAATCATAATCATAATCATAATCATAATCCTGATCCTAATCATAATAATAATCCTAATCTTAATCATCAGCACCATCACTACCACCACCGCAAAATACTATATAATAAATTAGTAAATAATTAAATGACAACAATATATTTAGCCATAGTAAGTAACTTCAGCATTGCAAGAATAAAATATCCCTTTTTAATTTTCGGTATCTCCCTGTCTGCAGTGTTCCATCATGGCTGGAGCCAGTGACGATGTCGGTAAGATATTCGACAGCAGATCAGTATGTGCGGGGTTCAAATCCCGGGCTCGCCTGTCACTGACATCGCTTTCGAGTGAGGAAACTGACGTTAACATTAGCTTTAGTTTCTTAGTTTTTTAAATGATAGGTCCAAGTTACATATTCCAACTCACAGTCTGCTGCCACACTACATAGAGAGTATAGCGTCGATCAACAAGTTAATCCCTCCACAAAAGACTACTCCGTATCTAAACCTTAATGTAGCCTATAACTTGAGAAATATGGCTTAGAACTGAAAGGGTTTCCCTTAGCCCTCCTCAGTTTTTTCTTAGTCAACACGGGATCTTTATTTATTTTAACTCAATTATTATTTGACAAGCAAGAGTGACAATGGATGAGTACTGGACATTTTCTTTTCTCAGTTTTCACTTCATAAGTTCATTGTTCATTTATAATTCTGTGTTTCCGGTAGTCAGCTAGATAGAGCTCAATTGTGCTCTTTGTGACGACAGTTTTATTTGTATTCTGTCTAGTTGTATGCACTTTGTGTATATTTTGATTCAGCTACAAATAAATGATCATGGTTCTCTCTCTCTCTCTCTCTCTCTCTCTCTCTCTCTCACTTTAAACAAGAAAGTCATATTCATAAGAATAGGACAGAGGCTGTTGAATATAAGCACGAGGCTTGCTTTTTCTTCTGACTTGTTAAAATACTTGAAACAGATTTCAAACTTTCTCTATGCCTTTCTAGAATTTTTATTTTATCCAATAGGAACGGTGCGTTTTACTCGTTAATCAACCTATCCTCTCTTTAATGCTCAGCCAAATGGTAGGTCCAAAGAATATATCCTCATATGCTGCTTTTCACGCTTCATAAATAGCACTCCATCGATCAACGAGTTAGTCCCTTCACAAAAGGCTATACCTTATCCACACATTATGTAGCCTGTGGCTTGAGAATAAAATGGCTTCTGAGGTGGTTTCCCGTTGCCATCCTCAGTTATTATTCAGTCGCTTCTTAAGGCACGTGCAGTTTACGGTTGCCCTAAACTTCACCGTCCCGGAAGCATGGGAAAACCAACCAATAATAACTCATAATAAATAAGCGTTGAGGCTTTATTAGAATTTCTTACACCGACTTCAATATGTCTATTGAAATACACAAACGTTCAACAGTGTCTAATCGTACAGTTCATATACTTTTTAATAGTTGTTATTTACAACCATTAAAGAAATACTCGATGTTTTGCAACATACCTCTTCAAGCAATTCATCTCGTTGCAAGTATGTGCGTAGATATAAAGTTCTAGATCCTATTATGTAACATTCAAGAGTTTCAACCATCATCGAAGACCAAGCGCTTTAGATACAAAAGTACCTTTTAAAAGCCATTTACTTAACGTATCATCAAGTTAGATATAATATAAGTGATACTAAAATGTTCTCGAGAAATTTCTTGGTTATTAAATTCACAGGAATTATTCAGGCTAGTAATTAAGCAGAGAATTTTTAAAATTCTAGAGACTTGTTATGCGTTTCTGTAATTTTAACAATACTAAGAAGTGATTGACAAAATTAAGTACTTTGTTCTTCTTTTCTTCTTCTTAACGCATGTGGTACTCATTCACGATCGGTTAGATATAACTTGATATACCAGTCTATCACGACACCATGGCTTACATTTCATAATTTCAACAAACACCTTTACTTCAGTCCAGTCTATTACAATATAATGCTGTACATTTTTAGAATTTCAACAAACACCTTTATTTCATTCCAGACTATTACGATATAATGGTGTACATTTTTATAATTTCAATAAGCACCTTTATTTCAGTCCAGTCTATTACGATGTAATGGTGTACATTTTTATAATTTCAACAAACACCTTTATTTCACTCCAGTCTATTACGATATAATGGTGTACATTTTTATAATTTCAACAAATACCTTTATTTCACTCCAGTCTATTATGATATAATGCTGTACATTTTTATAATTTCAACAAACACCTTTATTTCACTCCAGTCTATTACGACACCGCGGTTTAGCTAATAAATACATCGCGATGCACCGAGTCGTGCGACGCATTCAAGTATTTGACATGTTCTCACGGGTAGCTGGAGGGTTCTATACAGCAGCGCATTGAGCTCAATTAGCGCTCGACAACAGATGCTGTATTGCCAGCCCACGGCGCTTCCGTACCTAACATAACATCCACTGTCGACACATTCAACACACGCATAAAATATGCGTCGAGTACGCAAAACAAGATGTGATCCGTATCGCTAAATACACATCAGCTATTTAAATGAGGTTTTATCTACAGATAAGTAAATTTGTTTTCAAGTTAAAAGCTAAAAAGGTTGCAAAGCTAATGTTAACATCAGTTTAATTACTCGAAAGCGATGTCAGTGACGAGCGAGCCCAGGATTTGAATCCCGCACATACCGATCCACGGTTGAATATCTTACCGACATCGCCACCGGCTCCAGCCATATCTCCACTGGCCAAGTTAAGACTGAAGTGGCGTTTGAAGAGCTAGTTTTCTGCTACGAAAACCTGACAGTCAAGAATCAACACATTGAAGAAGAAGGAACACCGAAGACCGTGAAGAAATGGAACAGCAATTGATCTATAGCAGGACACCTAGCGCTAAAGCTTAGCAGAAATATAAGTTTTTAGTAATTATTTGAATTATTAAGAGAGCGAAAAGAGCTCTGTCTAAAAATAAAATTGGAACTAGCAAACTAAGTTGAGACCGGAGAACTATTCCCTCTCGTACCAATGATTAGCAAGTTGTCCTCACTCTAAATTCAGTAACTAACTAGAAATTCTCAGGATTCGTTCCCAGGAGGATAAATTTGCTTCTGAACAGAATCTGTAGTGTAACAAAACAGACGCTAAACGAACCACATCAGCTACACATAAAAGTTTCCAAGCATTCGAGACTTTACTAGTATCTTACTTATATATTACTTATATCTTACTTTACTTATATCTTACTTTACTTATATCTTACTTTACTTATATCTTACTTTTATCTTACTCTATTAAGCCTTTACTTTCCTTTACTTACTATCTTACTATCCTGGGCTCGCCCATCACTGTTATCGCTTTCAAGTGAGGAAACTGGCGTTAACCTTAGCTTTGCCAGCTTTATCTTTGTCGGACTACTGTAAAATTTTTGCAATAACCTACAGTAATCTCTGTCACTTCATACGAATTATTTTTAAAGGGCAAGGTAAAACCACAGAGTATTTTCACCGTCAAGTCAGCAAAGAAATTCTTCGTCTAAAATTCTCCATGAAGAGCTTTTAGTGAACACAAACGAAAAATTTTGTAGAGTACGAAGATGTATTATGTATCTAGGACCTGTAGTGTGACAGAGCATTACTCCATAGAAATACAAACATCATAGGCTAGCAAACAACGCAGTTGAAGACCTTTATCTGATTCACCAAACAGCCCACAATAATATGACATAATAAACTTACAATCCAACTAATTTATCATCGGTTGCATTAGTCATATACATGTATATAATATGCAGCACATATATATATGTCTAAACATTTGTCCTACATACAACATATTAATTTTATTTGGAAACTATACAACGCCATGTCGTGAATAAAGACAGGTTAAAGTTTCTCATATTTGTCACACACGTAACGTCAGCAATATCTCCAGAGGCCAGAAAACCTTCAAACCTCGGTCACGCTTTCCGCCTGTCCAACTCATTAAGTAGTCTGCAAGCCTCGTAGCTAATTGATTATATTAATTATACTGTCATTATATTATTCAGTCGAACAGATAGTGACATACCTCAGCGCGTTATCAGTATAATAGAGATTTAATTGATGGATTTGCTCGTACTGACTTTATTAGACATAAGCTTGAAATACCAGGGACGTTATTCAGCATAATCTCTCTCTCTCTCGCTCCCTCTCTCTCTCGCTCCCTCTCTCTCTCGCTCCCTCTCTCTCTCGCTCCCTCTCTCTCTCTCTCTCCTCTCTCTCTCTCGCTTCCCCCTCTCTCTCTCCCTTGCTCCCTCTCTCTCCCTCTCTCTCTCTCGCTTCGTCTCTCTCTCTCTCTCTCTCTCTTAGTGTATTGCTAACTGGCAGGTCCAAGCTATACAACGCCTGTTCTGTGTTCCGTTTTTCTTCAGTTATAAGTCTACATATAAATGGATCTTTAAATTACTTATCTAGCATTCCTAATCTTGGTCTGCCTCTGTTTGTCTTTCTTCCAAACAATATTTAGATAAAACATAAAATAACAACAGTATTTAGAGATAAGAAAATCTCGACCCTAGTTCAACTGGGATTCAAGGGAAGAGAATGCTGATGAGTTAGAAAAATTATAACAAATTAAAAATAGTTCATTGCTAGACGGAAAGTTACTTACTCGCAGCGATATGGACTGAATCCTGAGGTAGAGTTGCTACATACTGCTCCGTGCTGACATGGATTCGGATTGCAGGATTGTATCCCAAAACCTACAAATAAATCATTATATCTATGTAGTACTATGGGTAAACAGGATTATTTTCTCTGGGAATGACGCCCCTGCCCAATAAATGTTAGTCGAAGCTGAGGAAGGCACAGGGGGCCCACCTCGTCATAAGCAGAATTCTCCAAGAATAATTGTATATCACAAGGAATGTTAAAGATGATTTAAAGATCCACTCGTTTGTGGACATGAAGAGAAAGACGAAGATAGAGATGAGTGGAGGCGTTATATACCATGGACCTGCCAATAGGCAGTGCACAGAGAGAAAGAGCGAGAGAGAGAGAGAGAGAGTACTATGTGTTGTTCCTCGAGTTATATCCGGGCCACTACAGAATAGATCAACTGTTAGCTGCACGAGTCGTAAGAGGCGACTGAGCAGGAAACTGAGGAAGGTATAGAGAAAGCACCTCTAAGCTATATTCTTCCTAAGAAAACCTTAGAATTTACCCGTATTGTGTCCGAGTTGCTGAAGAATAGACCAACTTTGGTAAAGCAGGTGTCATAAAAGGCAACAAAGCACCAAGACCCAAACCAAAGTGAAAGGGTATTTTGTTGATTGGCGCCTATAGGCTTCAGAAATTGCTACAAAATTGTCTAATCCCGACCCCAGTTGAACTGGGATTCAAGGAAAGATGATGGCGACGACGATTTGTTGTTGCAGAAGTAAAAGTTTGGAGAGCACTGCTGTAGACGACAATCAAAGCTTTGTCTAATTAAGAAACTGATACAAGTGAGCGGACATGCTTGAGAGATAAGAGAAGAGAACACAAAGCTAGAGGTTCAGGTTTCAATTCCTACCCGGGCTACTGCTTCCCCACTGAGACAGCACAGTCGAATTGTAAATAGCACTTGCGCAGATGAGGCTTTCAGGTATGATAGAGAAAACAGCCTGAAGCTTGCAGTGCAACCAGAAAATGCTATTGCATTTACATGCATAAATAGAGTTATTGAAAAATCATATACATTTTTCATAAGGTAAATCGCTACATGGTAGAATTGCTATTAACACTGTTTTAAGGATATTAACGATTTTAAACCCAATAATGTTACAAATATGATTTTGTTTTAGGACAGTTTTGTAAAAAGCACAAAATCAACTTTAAAATTTCTTTTAATATTAATAAACCATATATATAAATTCTACAGTTTAATGTTTTCTACTGAATATGCACATCTACAGACTGATCATTAAATAATATCGATATTTACTTTAAATCTATTTTTAATGTCACCATTTAAATCTAATTTTAACAAAATAATCTCCACTTGAAATTCGTGTTTAAGATTTTAATGCTACCATAAAAACCACTAAAACCTCTATGGATACAACATTTTAATATCTATCGCAATTATATGCAACTTAATGCAAGTCCCAAAAAGCCAATTGTAATCTGTATGCAATTCGGTGCAAATCACCAAAATTACATTTGTAGATCTATAAGCAGTTTTACGTAATTCGACAGAATTATATTTGTAATCTATATGTAATTTGTTGTAAGTTATCAAAAACGCATTTATGTAAATTGCTAAGTAATTAAAACGACGGCAAATAAAGTTGGTTGGCAAAAACTAACTAGCTGTAATCACAATACCGCGTCAAAATAATTATATATATATATATATATATATACATATATATATATATATATATATATATATATATATATATATAATACAGATATATATATAATACAGATCATAAAACTTTTATATATTCTGCCATATTGTTGTTATTTTTCAGTAATTTGATGTAAATCACCAAATTCAAATCCTGCTCAGTGACTGCTCAAGATCTTATCAGCATCGACATCCTACATATCTTCTCTAACTGAACGCTATTTACTGCATCAGAAACGTAGTCCACTTGGTTAGAACTGAAGTTTGTTTTTAGATGTCAAGCCAAGAGACCTGTCTGTCAATAACTCGATACTACATAGTAAAGTAGTTACAAGTAATGCCATGTGAAGCTCTTAACTAGGATGATATGCAATGTGAATATCATGTGAAGCTCTTAACCAGAATGATATGCAATGCGAATATCATGTAAAACTCTTAACTAGAATGATATGCAATGTGAATGCCATATGAAGCTCTTAACTAGGATGACCTGCAATGTGAATATCATGTGAAGCTCTTAACTAGGCTGGTAATGTCATGTAAAGATCTTCGGCCCCTATGAACAAGTTGCAAACCCACAGATGGAGCCCATCCTTTTAAATATTGCCATTTAACCGTGCAAACCATATGACAATAACTTCATTATAAGATTGTTCTACAAAGATTGCTATTAAATTTGTGGTTGATATGACTGTATATTTGCCTCTCATCAATTGTTCTTATAGTCGCAACTTATGACGTCCCTGACATCATCCCTGGATGAGGAAACGGACGTTAAACCTTTATTATTATTATTATTATTATTATTATTATTATTATTATTATTATTATTATAAGTTAGGTTGTCTCATTTGACCTCTATGGTTTTGTAAAAACTAATTCTAAAAGGCTGCAATTACCTTCATTTTGATTTGAAGTCCTTTGTCGAGCGCAAAGGGTCAAGGCATTTTATTTAGTGTTTTAGCTATACATTATGGAGGAAATAACGAAAACTACAACAAAAACAGAAACTTAAGAAAGGAAAACATTGTAAACACATGCGGTATGTCATGTGTGTAACTATACCGAATAATAAAATAATAAAAATTAAAAAAATTATCACTTTATTGAAATGAGTTGTATTATGTTTAACAGTAATTCTAGTGGTTGTATATAAATGTGTAAAATTTTATAAGGTGTCGCATTTAAAGATAGGCGAAATGTTACAAGCTTTTTTTATTAGTTTTGTATAGTTTTGTACATGTACTTAAATATAGATCAGAATAAGTTTCCCTTTCTCACTAATTCTCTCGCTCTCTCTCTCACTTACTCACTCAGCCGCTCATTCACTACTAACTCACTCACTCAACCACTCACACTTTCTCAATTTCTCTCTCTCTCTCTCTCGATCTGTACCAATTAACGTAAAGTCCCAGGCATATAAATGATAAAAAACCAGAAATATTGCAAGATCCATAGATTAGTCGACAGCATGTAGCATTAGAAGGCAGAAGGCCTCTAGCCTATTGTCACTATTGATAAAAACAAAGAAAATCATTTTCTTAATACTATTCTCTCCATTTTCAATTTTAACAAGAATTCTGAATTTTTCGCGTAAAATACCAAACCTAACTAAACATAAATATTGTGCATCTTTCGGAATCTTTTCCACGAAACTTCTTTCAGAAGAAGAACGTCTAGTATTTAAATTTAATGTCAGGGACGTCCCCGTAGCACACATCACTTCAGATCAATTCACCCAGACCAATCTGTAAAAATAAATGTGCTGAAGAGAAGTAAGGTCCTGAAAGCCAGTCCGGCGATCAAAAAATGATATGGATAGATAGAGTATGCCTATGGTGGAAAACATAAGCCTTAAGCTTGCTGGAGAAAGTTGAAAGAGAGGAACAAGAGCGAAGATTAGTAGGTAAAGAGTTCCAGATCGTGGGTGCTGAGTAAGAGAATAAAATGCAATATAACATATGCATACTATACATCTATATATTTAAAAAATAATACATCAAGAATACAGTACAAAACAATATTTATATTACAATACAAATGTATTGTGAGTAGGCTTACGCATAAACTATAGCTTTTGGTAATAGGAATTAAATGTTTCGCCACAGAAAAATAGGATTTGTTGTATAACTAACGGAAGCCTCGTTGGCATCTGCTCAACAGAATGTTTGAAAATTTGACATGAGCAAACAAAAGAATGAATAAGAACTCTAATCAATAACTAACGAGCACGAATCGTCGAATAAAGAACTGAGGCAATAAAATTCATATTTTAATATAATCAAGACAGAAAACATTCATGCTACTCAAACTATACATTCTTATGGTTTTCACGGGGGCAATTCTCCCTCGTAAATTTTCTGGATTTGGACTCAAAGCGGTCTAAACATAGGATAAGCTTGAATATATTCGCGATACAGGGATTGATCCTAAACTGTGCGGGTCAGGTGATAAAAAGAACATTAGAGCAAGATGATATAAATCTATGGCGGGAGGAGATGTGTTTACAACCTAGTAAAGAAAGTGGAAATAGTAGAACACAAAGAGAAGATCAGGATGCAGAGAGTTTAACAAAGTTGGAATTTTAAAAGAAACTTATATTGGACAATTTATGAGATATAGCTGTATACCTGATTGAGCAAAGGGGCCTACATTTCATCATTTTTAAATAATGGCAAATACCTGACCCCATGTTTAAACAACCAGAAATCAAATTCAGCACGACGAAATTAAGAAAATTCATTTTCACTGAAATTCGAGAGATATTTCTAATGTTTTACAAGTATTCTTTTACTAAAAATTAACGGTTTCTCATTAAGTCAACTTAAGTAAACGAATAACTTAACTTGGCCTTATGAAAGCACTATCAGTAGATGGAGCCAGTGGCGAAGTCGGTAAGATATTCGACCGCGGATCAGATGGCGCGGGGTTCAAATCCTGGGCTCGCCCGTCACTGACATAGCTTTCGAGTGAGGAAACTGACGTTAACCTTAGCTTTCTTTAGCTTTAGCGTTTAGCGGAAAACGGAAAATCAACTCCCATATCTGTGAAACGTCCAAAGCCTTTAGTCACTTTACTAGATCGTCGTCAAAATTTCTAAATTGTGTCAGAAGTGACTTCTGTAAGTAATTACGCCTAGTCAGGCAGACTGCCGTCAAATGCCAAGTGCCGCCAAGCCCCGTGTCATCAGGTCTCGTGTTATATCTGGGTTGCATCAGATTAGTTGCTCGAATATTTGCCGTTGAATGCTAGCGTAGCAGTATCTTATTTATTCTTACATAGCCTTTATTTCACCAATGCATGGTAGATTCAAACAAACAAAAAATTTCAAAAAGTAAAGTAAACGAAAAGAGATAACACGTTTATCCTTTTTTAATTTCCGTCATTCTATCTTCTATGAGAATGGAAGGAAAAAGAGGCAGGGGCAGGCCGAGATTAGGTATGTTAGATGATTTAAATACCCCTCATATGTAGAAATGAAGAGGAAGGCGGATGACAGAGAAGAGTGGAGGCATTATATACCATGGACCTGCCAGTAGGCAGTGCAATAAGAGAGAGATATATAATTATATATAATTATAAATAATTATATAGCTACATGTAGTATAAATTAAAATTATATACAATTATATATTATTACCAGTAGCCTGAGGTGGGTAAATCGAAAAATCTTAAGGTTACTTATAGGTGGTTTTTTGCTTTCTTTTCGTATTAACAAACATAGTAGGCGAATGGGTGAAAGAAGGCTGCGTTATATCGGTACATAAAGCAAACATAGTTAAAGTGTTTATTTAAAAACCTACATTACCAATCTTTACGGATTATATGCCTGTAACTGGTATTATTGGCACAATTCAACTTAATATCGCGATTCTACGAAAACTGATTCCTTCAGTTTCACAATAAACGAACCAAATTAAAATTAATCTAATTTACAGTAACTAAAGGTTAACCTCTAATTCGACATATAATCAATAGAAATGTCTCTTGAACGTAAGACACACCCAAGCGTATACGCAAGGACTAACAAACGGACTAGAACGTACAACTAAACGTACAGGGGCAGGGCTAAACTTCCGCTAGATGACCCGATGACCTTTCCGGAGCCCAGTGGATAAAAAGAAGATATAGAAACCAGATGTGCGTGTGACACGACACACACGGGCATGCGGAGTCAAGCTGGGTGAAGAACGGCGACAAGTGAATCCAGCAGTGATAATAGGGTGGAAAAGTTAACCATTCGGCTTAGAGTTCAGTCCTCAAAAGCACTCTCAGCGCCGAATCATCATCATCATCATCCTCATCATCATCATCATCATCATCCTCCCTTGAGTCCCAGTTTAACCAAGGTCGGGATACAAATAGACTGTCTCACATCCTCTCTGTCCTACACCACCAGCAAAATTCCCAATTTGAGACTTTCTATTCGTTTAAATCAGCGACGAAAGAATCGTATTTTAGAAAAATATGTAATAAATACATAAAACCAAGATGATAAGCAGCGTAATTAGATTATATTGATATATTCATATATGTATATTTCGAGATCAAAGGCTCCCCAATCTTACTTCAATTTTGCCTACAACATTTGATTAGCTTCATGGAGTTCTTGATGTTGTCATGGAAGGCTGAGCTGTCATGTCTTGGCGATAGTCTCTGGCTAGCTTTTTCTATTTAATAAAGGTCAACTTTAAGGCATTTAAATGATTGCGACAATGCTGCTCAATGTCTCCTATTCAGCTTAATACTGCGATTAAACTTTCTTTTAAATTAACTTTTAAGAAACCAAACTAAACTGTCTGTCTTACCAAATTTATTCAAACATCATACCTCAACTCTTTCATTATTATAACAATGTTTTACCAAATGGCAGGTCTTAGGTACATATTCATACTTAGAGTCTGTTTTCACGCTCCGAAAAGAGCACTCCAGAGATCAACAAATTCATAATTTTATAAACGGCTAAGCCTTATCTACACCTTACGAAGCCTAAAGCTTTGAAAATAGTATTATTAGTTGTTATTATATTAATTAATACTATACAATTATTGTTAAATTACAGAAGGAGTGATTAATGAGCTAAAATACGTACCTTCAATGACACTGAAGTAGGTTAAGAGTAGCAGACAATATCTCAATGTTCTTCCACAACAGGCACTCATAATCCAAATCTGGCGAAATAATTCCATTTTATAAGATTTGTAACATTTCTAAATTTTGTTGAAATATATTCCTATTGCATTCTATATCCATTCAGGAATTACAGCAATCAGAAACATAACACATAATTTAAGTTGATCTCAATTTCAGTTGTTCATATTCCACAAGTAACATCGATGATATTCTTACAGCACTTTATTGAACATATGATGCTTATCCGTATTTTTCTACACTTATTATATTCCCTGTACAGTTGCATAAGTTAACAGTTAAATTTCGAAAATTCTGATACAAATTGTACTGTCATAATAAGTTGTGATAACATAAAAAGTTTGAAGACTTTATTCAATATTTGCCAAGTGAGTGAAACAATAAAATGTTAACGTAATACACGAATTACATTATTGACCGGCTAAATAACGAATGCCGTTTTGCGGCATACTACATAGGAGGCATTATGCCATTATAGCCTATTATTACTATTTTGCGAATGCTACTTATATTTTATACACTGACAGGAGCGGATCCAGGAATTTTTTACGGGGGGGCCCGAAATTTTTTTTGGACAGTGTACACATTTTTGCCTTCTTCGGGACGTGACGCAACCAGAAAAAATGCTGTGTGGGGGGGGGGGGCTCAAATGTTTCAGCATACTGCGCTCGGCTCATAGAGTGAGTATATCCTGTACCTTACCCCCGCCCCCCTCCCACTCATACCCGTACTAAAGTGAGAGGAAAGCCTAAAATGCCTAAAATCCTACATTTATTTAGGAAAAAACTAGGTTAATTTTTTCACCTCTGAGGCTCTGAAAAAACTCAGCGGATCTGGGCCAACTGCAAAATTGACCTAATTTTGGCGGAAGATGTGAGGCTTAAGCCCCTCGATCCCAGCCAAGGCGGTTTGCACCACTGTTCCGGGAGAGAGCTCACGTTTTTTATTTACACCCTTTTTCCTCTTATACAGTGGCTAAAGAGAAAATTGAGAGCTAGTGAAACGGTCAACATTTTTCGGGCCCCCTCTTCTGTTAAATGGGCCCCTAATAGGGCCCATATTTTTAAAAAAAATCCAGGTAGTCGGACTGTTCGAGTTCCCTCTTGTACCCCCCCCCCCTAACCTCCCTAACGCCCTTAAAACATATTTACACCTAGAAGTTGCATCAAAACAATGAAAACATAGTTTAAATTTTTTTATCGTCGGGCCTAAGGGGGGGGGGGCCGGGCCCACTGGCTCCGCCACTGTACACTGAATGGAATGACCTCAATTCTACTATCTACTTTCGCTCCAGGATTAGTAATGAAACCATGCCCGATTTTATATTAAATACAATTAATAGATTATCTAAATAAGGCAAACATTTCCCTGAGGTGTAAGCTTTCGCTATTGCGGTCTGATGATGTGGAACAGTTGTAGCCGGCAGTTTCTCTTGAGACGTCCCTGACAACATCATAGGCCGAGAAACTAGACGTTAAATCTTCATTGTATTATATTCAATTTAATGTCAGTTCAATTTCAATTGAATAAGAACACCAAAAAAGGTCATTCAACCCTGTAGAGTTCACATACACAAAATATTGCAAAGTTACTATTATTAATAAATAATTATAATTTTACGACGCTTTTAAATTACAGAAATGTTATATACCTCGCATAATTTCAATTGAATGTTTGTCATAATCTAAAGCAAATTTAGTAACCTATTTTATTTTCGTAAATGTTATATTACTAAAGCAGTATATACAATAGTAGGCTATATACTATTTTAGTAAACGCTATTTTAGTAATTTAACATTTAATGAAGCCCTATAGAAATGGCCCTGGTAACGTAATAATGTATTGCAATGTAATTTAGTATAACTATACGAACAGCATTCGATTACTCATATCCACTAACATTACACACTTCGCTTTAGCCAATCGATTGTTGGAACTAGTTAATTCTAACAACGCCGGTTTTCGAACACTTAACTGATCCTATTCATAGTTAATAATTGTGTTCGTATCAACGCGAGCCTAATAAACAATCATACACTACAAATCTCTCTCTCTCTCCCTCTCTCTCTCTCTCTCTCTCTCTCTCTCTCTCTCTCTCTCTCTCTGCATCTGTCTGTCTGTCTCCCTGTCTGCCTCTCTCTCCCTCTCTCTCGTGAGTATTTAGGACTACTCACTAGTCCTAACTCATAACTAAATCAAGCGACGACGTTCAAAGCCTATGCACTAGAGACATCTGCCAGTCCGCAGTGCAAAGACTGAGCACTCTCTGATGAAAACACGTACACACGAAAATGCCAAATTCCTCCGTGCTGTACTGACACGCTCAGCACCTCTGCCTGTGCGCCTGCGAATGCATCTGTGCGTCTATGTACTTGGCCCATTGAGTATTGAAAAGAGGTTGCGTGGCGACGCCAATAAAAACGACGTAAAAGAATAAATTAGAAATATACTGAGACAGGTCTGTCTGTCTGTCCGTCTGTCTCTTTGTCTGACTGTCTGTCTATTTGTCCATTCTTCTGTACGTCCGTCCCTCTGTCCGTTTGTCTGTCTGTCTGACTGTCTGTCTGTCTGTGTCTGCCTGTCTGACTGTTTGTCTGTGTCTGTCTGTCTGTCTGTCTGTCTGTCTGTTGAAGTTACACTGGCTGGAGCCAGTGGCGATGTCGGTAAGTTATTCGACGCGGATCAATATGTGCAGGGTTCAAATCCTGTGCTCTCTCGTAACTGACCTCGCTTTCGAGTGAGAAAACTGACGTTAACATTAACTTTTCGAGCGTCATGATTCGTATTTAAAATTCCACATTAGTTACGCTAATTACAGCTCTATCTTTTGTTCTATCTCAACTTAAAATCATACACCCCGTATACAATTAAAGTTTATAACAAAGATATTCATTAGTCATTATCATGGAATCTCTGATCCTTCATTATCAGATCACAGTGCAATTTTCTGTAAATTGCCTGTGACTGTTAATGTACACCCTTCCAGAACACTTAAAACTTATCGAAAACTCTCTTCTATTAACATTGACACCTTCTCTGCTGATATTGTGTTCTCTTCTTTGTATTCTAATCCGTCTTCAACTGTTGCCGAATATTCAGCTCAATTTATGAAAAATCCACCTGAACTACAAAATCCAGACATTAAGTCCAAATACCTCAAACAAAGAAAATTATTAAATAAAATGATTAGTTCTGCTAAAAGCTTGTATTATCAAAATCTAATCTCGCAGAATCAAAATTGCCCCAAGAAATTATGGGGAGCACTTGATTCTCGGCTTGATCGCACCATTCCCAAGTCACTCCCCTCTAGCTCCTCACCATCATCTCTTGCTATCTCTTCCCTCAACTTTTTCGATGACAAAATTGCCAAACTCTGTAGCTCTATACCCTCCAACTCTTTTGACATGGACAACACCATTTCTGTAAATATGCCTGAGCCACCACTACTTTCTAGTTTTGAACCAGCTAAACCGGAAGAAATACGCAATTTTATTCTTCGCTCAACCGACTTATCTTGCTGCCTTGATGTTATTCCTACACGATTACTGAAATCCTGTATTGATGTTTTAGTTGCTCCTATTACATACTTAATCAACCTCTCACTCTCAGAAGGTATCTTCCCAACCTCCTTCAAAAAAAGCAGTTGTATCTCCTTTGCTAAAAAAGCTTTCTCTACCAAATATGATCTTTCCAGTTACCGTCCTATTTTCAATCTTAACTTAATCTCTAAACTTCTTGAAAAGGTAATTTATACCCGTTTATGCACTCATCTTGAATCTTTCCCTTCTCTCTCTCATTATCAATCTGCCTATAGAAAACTCCATTCTACTGAAACCGCTCTTCTTCGTATACATAATGATCTTAGCTTGGCCATGAGTAGTAAACAGGTTTCTGCCTTGGTTCTTCTAGATCTCTCTGCTGCCTTCGATACAATTGACCATGGCATTCTAATAAATAGGCTTAAATCTTGTTTTGGCATTTCTGATTCTGCTTTTTCCCTTCTTACATCATATCTCTCATGTCGCACACAATCAGTTGTTATTGGTCAAAATCGCTCTTCTGAACTACCCCTCCTACGCGGTGTTCCTCAAGGTTCAGTGTTGGGTCCATTGCTCTTCTCTTTATATATCATTCCTCTTAGCTACTTGCTTGCTCAGTCTTCCATAAATTTTCATTTCTATGCAGATGATACTCAACTGTATATTTCCTTTTCTAATCATGATTCTGATCAGAAACTGGCCCATCTCTCATCCATTCTAGACAAGGTTTATTCCTGGTTTTGTGCTAACCGTCTTGCTGTTAATCCCTCCAAAACTGAATACCTTTTAATTGGCACTCCTTTGCAAAGAAATAAAATTCCTAATAACTCCGTTAATTTTCAGAATCTTGCTCAGAATCTTATCAGCAGATCAGCTGATGAATGTAATCAGATCAGCTGATGAATATCAGCAGATCAGTTGATAAATGTGAGCAGCTCAGTTGACAACTGTGAGCAGGTCAGTGATGAATGTCAGCAGATCAGCTGAAGAATGTGACAAAATGTCAAGAGATCAGCTGATGAATATCAGCAGTTCAGCTGATGAATATCAGTAGATCAGCTGATGAATGTCGGTAGCTGATATATGTAATGAATGTCATGTAATATCTGATTATATTAGAAATTTCAACACCTTCTAGAAATTGGTGAAGCTTTTAAAAAATGCTAAAAGTTCATTTTTTATACAAATAAACCCCGCAAAATGAAAATCTTAGCAGGGACGTTACAGTTAAAGACTGTGTGGTCGTTGTAGCGCACACGCTTAGCAGCAGACAAACGTGCCAATACTCAACTTCATTTCTCGTTATACACATCAATCAACGCTCAACTCAATCCACCAATCACGTGCAAGCCATGAAAGTTTTGCCGCCGAATGAGCAGATAAGACTTCTGATTGGCTAGTTTCTTGAGAAATTGTCTGCTAGACTTACTCTACACTTCTTTGAAATCAAAATAATAAATTCTTAAAATAAAAGCTTCAGTCTTCAACTCTTATTGTATGCTGAATTGCTGGCTGAAGCCAGTGGCGAAGTCGGTAAGATATTCGACCGCGGATCAGTATGTACGGGTTTCAAATCCTGGGCTCGCCTGTCACTGACATCGCTTTCGAGTGAGGAAATTGACATTAACCTTAGCTTTACCAGCTTTACATTGAATCTATATAGTCTATGTTTGCTAGACTTTATGGAAATTAGATGCTTGTCAAAAAACTATGTTAATTATTTGACAATTTTGTTAACATATTTTAAACCTTTTTCCATTTTCAAGGTATAGAATTACACTGTGTTTTTTATAACTGATACCCCAAATTATTTTAACAATAAAGTAGTAAGAAGTTGACCGATATTCTTGAAATTTACAGCACTTGACCAGCAGCCAATTCTACACAACATAGAAAAATTTCGTTTGAACATCGTTAATAACGTAAAAGTTACAGTTTTGTGAATAGGAATGAGGTCAGATAAGAAATTTCCAGTACAGGATTACGGGCGTGTAAAATGCAGCGTAAAATTATCTCTACAAAAATAATAGCGAACACGTCACAAAATTTCAGCTAATGCTATTTTGAAGAGCAATCACTTCTTTTCAAAACGATGTAAAATACGTGCTGATATGTTCTTAAATGACAAAGTTATTGAACTTTTTATGCACGCATTGCATGAAGAGAATAAACGAAGAAGAGGACGCCGCTGCAGTGGCTGCGGTGATAGCAGTTGTACCTAGACATGCAATGCATGCATTAAAAGTTCAATAACTTCGTCAATTAAGAACATATCAGCACGTATTTTACATCGTTTTGAAAAGAAGTGATTGCTCTTCAAAATAGCATTAGCTGAAATTTTGTGACGTGTTCGCTATTATTTTTGTAGAGATAATTTTACGCTACATTTACACGCCCGTAATCCTGTATTGAAAATTTCTTATCTGACCCCACTCCTATTCACAAAACTATAACTTTCACTTTATTAACGATATTCAAACAAAATTTTTGTATGTTTTATAGAATTGGCTGCTGGTCAAGGGCTGTAAATTTCAAGAATATCGGTGAAATTCTTACGACTTCATTGTTAAAACAATTTGGGGTACCAGTTATAAAAAGCAGTGCATATTTAGGTTTAGGGTTAGAGATTGGTTAGTAATTAGTTTAATTCGAAAGGAATTAGGGTTACATTAATGGAAATATGGATAGATTACATTGAAATTTAGTAAATGAACAATATATTTTTTGTTCATGATCATAACTGTTGTCAATGACAATGTTGTCACCATTTTATATGAAATCAAAGTGATGTTCGATGTCGTCAAGCAAGAAAGGACACAACATCCGGTAAAACATGCGAAAGAAAATAATGAAAAGAAAGGAGGGTTATGTGCTGATTGCAACGCATGAACCCCGGTTGAACAAAAAGTTAAAGCTAACGTTAACGTCAGTTTCCTCACTCGAAAGCGATGTCAGTGACGGGCGAGCCCAGGATTTGAACCCCGCACATACTGATCCACAGTCGAGTATTCAACCGACTTCGTCTCTGGCTCCATCCAGTGATAGGCCTATATGTATAGAAAAAGACTGTCTCTTAATTGCTTATTGAAACATCGCATATGAGACTTAAGGCTGATATAAATGTGTACACATAATGCCATACTTTGTGTACACATAAAGGCTAATATAAATGTGTACACATAATGCCCCACTTTGTGCACACATAAAGGCTTATATAAATGTGTACATATATTGCCATACTTTATCTACACGTAAAGGTAAATTTAAATGTGTACACATAATGCCATACTTTGTTTACTCATAAAGGCTAATATAAATGTGCACATATAATGTCATACTCTATATACACGGTAGTGGAATAAATTTATCTCTGGGGGGGGGGCATTTACACCCGCATCCCCCCATGAAGCTAAGCCACTGATTACAGAAATGCCACGGACCGATAACAAACAAGCTTGCAGTCTGTTGCAGAAGGGACTTTGCGTATATCTGTGACTACAGATATGATATGACATAAACGTGACATAATTAAACCGCGAGTTAAACTTGCTCGTCGCCGGCTAGCCCTGTAGGCATACGTTGTACTCAGTTTATGATAACAGTGGCGTAGACAGGATCAAATCCTACGATGATATTGAGTGGGTACGACAGAAACGGTTTCAGATGGGAAAATCGGGAAATTAATTTCTGGTCCAAACTTTGGCCTTATTCGCTGAGCTAGCTAAGCTAGAGTGTGATATACTGCTGATTTATGAAACTACTATAGCTGATCAGCGGATGATTTATTACCAAACAGGAGGGAAACTCCCCCTACTGCACACCAATAGCGTTAATCTGGTATAATATGAGCATGAGGATTTTGACGGTATAATTTAACATTATGGTTTAAATTGAAACTTACTTTCGAAATGACAATCGAAGCATGGTTAACAAATATTGAAATGTCCGTTGTAAAAAAATGCCGTCTTCGTATTCAACAACATGCCAACAATACTCTCGAATTAAAGTGCGACCCTCCTTCTCTTCTTTAAAGCTTTTATTGATCCCAGATGTAAAGTAAATATAACTCAGTGGGTATTAGAATAAGCTTTAATGCAAAATTTATAGTGCAAATAATGTATATATGTAGCATTGAATCTGTTTTTATTAGAAATTGATGTATTTGATTTAGTTTATAATATATATATATATATATATATATATATATATATATATATATATATATATATATATATATATATATATACATATATATGTGTGTGTGTGAAAACCAGATTCTCTCTTTAACTACATTATTTAATCAGATAAATCAGCGTAAATGCTCGAGCACGTGACTCATTTCAGGGACAAAAAGGGGAAGACAGAATATCTGGCGATTGTAAATTACAAATTTTCAAATTATTTTAAAGATTTGTGATTAAAAATAAAGCAGCAATATATTTCAACCGATCAACAAAGATTTTAAAACTTTGAACATTTCATGAGAAGATGCTGTGAGGGTTGCTAAAGACAGAAAAGAATGGAGGAATGTTGCCGTCCTATGTTCTGTTCAGAACGCAAGGAGCTGATGATTATATTCCAACCGTAATCTGCTGATAGATTATAAAATTAGGGGGCGACTGAACTGCTTTATCCGGAGGGAGCGGCTACCGCCCCCTCTTTGTTAAATAATTTAATGGCACAATTTGTAAGTTGATAGTACGCTCGTCAGGCACTATTATACTGCATTTGCATATTGAAGCACAATTCTGAGGTCAACCGTCTACACTTTAAGTTTAATGGTTTGATCGATTCAGTTATATTATTACTAATGTCGTTATTTAGTTCAATATTCACGTAAGTCATCGATAAAAAGCTGGTAAAGCTAATGTTAACGTCAGTTTCCTCACTCGAAAGAAATGTCAGTGGCGGGCGAGCCCAGGATTTGAACCCCGCACATATTGATACGCGGTCGAATAACTTACCGACAGAGCCACTGGCTCCAGCCAAATTATGATAAATTATATTGTCATATTTATATTCGTAGAATTCGATAGCATTCAGAGATTCGTTTAATTTTCTGAGCTTCTCATCTGTTAAGTTACGTTAATTGTTGGCATGTATTTAAAATATATGGATGGAACAGCTGTGTCATGTGTCAATACCTTCAGATGAGTGAAAAGTCTTAAATGGAAAAATGGACGAGACTATAGGATCCTAAAATATTTGGGGAAAGGCTACACGAGATGGGCTTGATTCTAGCCCGTATGTAGCTTATAAGGACAAATGTTTGAAAGTTGGGGACCAAGTACCGAATTTAAGGGCCTTCTAGTCTTTTCTCTGTTTCAAAGTATTAAATCTACATTAAATATAGTAAATAATTTACTATATATTCATGAATACAGTGTTGCAGTTGTCAAATATGTAGTGGGGGATTGAAATATTTCAGGCATTGGGGATTTGAAACTAAGATCGGAGGGTGGTGGTCGAAAGTTGAAGTTGTGGTTAAAATTTGCAGTGGGGGTTAGAATTTTTATGTAGAAAATAGCGATTTTTAATCAAATTAATACGTAAATACATAATCTAGATCGAGCAAGATTCACTTTTATCAGCTTACTGTATATTAGAATAGAATTTGAGTTATGAACTTATGATAAGGTCGAGAGGTTGAAGTTGGAGGCTGCATCAACGATTATGCTAAACGAGTATAGTGGGGGGTGAGACCTTGTTTATCGCAGTAGGGGTTGAAACTTTACCCAACCGCCAGAGCTCTATTTTAAATTGTAGTGGGGGGTTGAAATCGTAGTAGGGGAGGTTCAACCCCCCAACCTCCGACAACTGCAACACTGCATGTATATATATACATGTATATATATAATATATATATATATATAATATACATATATATATATACATACATATATATATATATATATATATATATATATATATATATATATATATATATATATATATATATATATGTATATATAGAGCTATCTATATGACCCAACCACCCTGCATGCATTACGTCAACCTTAGCCTAACTCTTAATAAAAAGAGGAAGAAAAAATTAAAGAATAGATATTCAAATGAAGGAATGACACTAATTGACATATCAACACTGGCAATTATTGTAATGATGGTATTTTGTAAACGACCGCAAGAGAGCTATCGTAGACCTAATAAAGTATTCCATCAATAGAAGAAAAATCTGATCTTAACGTCAGTTTCATTATTCGAAGATATATCAGTGACGGACTGAAAGAGTATTTTTAAGATAACAACCATTGCATTAATTTTATTTAAGTATTAACTCTATCACGCTACAATTAAAAAAATTACCATATAATGTTCTTTGATTCGTTTAAGGGTCTATTTGGTGAAGCAGCCATACTTTACCACTTTGTGAATTGTGTGTTATGTTAAACAGCTATTTTATTTGCTTTTCTTATAACCGTATATGATTTATGCCTTTTGCATGGTATCATTGAAATAAACGAATAATTATTAACAGGCTGCACGCTCAGCTTGCATCATCTGAAAAGTCTCGGAAAATAATTTCTAAAAATTGAGTAAGAAGCTGGAACGTCGAATTAAAACTGCAATATTTAATGCTTTTAGAATTATGAGGAACAGCGATAAAGAGATTGCTGCTTAATTAGAAGGAAATAGTAACAAGTGTTCTAATAGTACTTACTGTCATTTCTATTTTGCAAATCTTTCATTTGAAAAACTTGGGAGGGGAGGGTGAATGTACATAGCGACAAGTGAGCTTAGATTAGAATTGTGCAAAAGAGTTCAAATCCAGTGCTTTCCACGTCACTGACATACTGTTTGAGCAGGAAACAAACATTAAACGTGTCTTTACCTTAGAAGTTCATAATTTAGAAAGCCCGTTAGATTTCAAATAACAATTAATAACTGAGATGCCATCATCATCATCATCATCTTCCTTAAATCGCAGTTTAATTATGATCTGGAAAACTTCCATTAACATAACATTGACACATAAATATTACATTATAATTATAAATTTACATTACATTTGACCATCAAATAACAATAATGATAGACAATAGTCGATTATTCTGAGATGCCTCTTTTACGACGTAATAATTTAAAATTTATTAGCGCCTGTCAGTGGGAGAGTAAATTGCCACACTGTTGATTAACTTTGCGGGAGATAAAACTGCGTTGATAATGAGTCTGCTGGTGTAGCTAAACTGAAAAATCTGCAACGTGGCATGGTGCTACCGTGGCATGGTGGTAAGAGGTATTGTGGCATGGTGGTAAAGTGACAGCGGTATCAGAAATTTTGTGAGAGAGCAGAATGAATATGAATATGTGCATTGGACCTACAACTTTACAGAATACAGGGAGAGAAAGAAATAGAAATGAGAGGAGCAGCAGAGGATATAATTGTTTGAAAGAGTTTTATGCATGTCATGGACCTGCAGTTCGACAGTACATTGATAGAAAAAGATAAATTACTTAATGAGCTGTAAAGCTAGTGTTAACGTCAGTTTCCTCACTCGAAAGCGATGTCAGTGACGGACGAGCCCAGAATTTGAATCCCGCACATACTGATCCGCGGTCGAATAACTTAATGACTTCGCCACTGGCTCTAGCCTAAAGAAAGAATTTAGAGGATCGCTGAGAAATTCAACGATTTCATGCTACTTTTGCTATTACCGAAACAAGCCTGACCCTTATCTGCAGGGTCACATGTACTTGCTTGAGATTGAAAAGGAAAAAATTTTCTCCTCGCAAGCTGAGAATATTCTCTAACGTCTATACTAATAGACCGAGCTCCGGCCCATGTTGAATTTCCCAGAGAGAGTGGGTACAGAGGAAGGTTGACGGAGATGGTTTTAGAATCCCAGTTCTATTTTTCTGCTCATTAAATCAACATCAACATCATCATCGATTAAATCTCAGCTTACCTAGGGCGGGATACGAATAGACCTCTCCAATCCTCTCTGTTCCACATACTATTATCAGTAAATCCCCTATACTTTCCATTCGTCTACATTTTTATAGCAAGTTCTGTGACCTGGGCGCTCACCAACTGAATGCCCTTTCTACTCATTAAATCTCTCTCTCTCTCCCTGCAGTGACAGGTTCAAGGTACATAATCATGCTCAAAGTCTGTTTTCTCGCTCCATAAGAGCACTCCTTAGATCATCAAGTTAATCCCTTCACAATGTCCATGCCCTACTCATACCCTATGTAGCCTATAGCGTAGGAAAAGTATGGCTTCTGAGGTGGTTTCCCGTTGCCTTCCTCGTGAAATATGAGAAAATAATTTGAACTCCATTTAAGAACAGATCTAAGGTATTCTGTCCTGCTGCAATTTATAAACTCCATCAGTCAGTACAGTGGCATGCGAGCAGCCTTGTCTCCAGGCTCAAGCAATTCAGTGGACTAGCGCAGTCAGTAGACGATTGAAACTCTATCCAACATGACAGGATGTACCGAGACGTCCCGATGAGTGACACAGCATGGATTTATTGATACAAGTTCTTCATAAGATAATCAGATCAGGCAAGTTGCTGCGTCAATGATGCGAGGCTGGGATTCCTACGATTGCATTGGGCTAATAGACTGATAGTATCACCAATAGCAAGCAAAGTAGATTGTTGCCGTATAAACATCTTAAAAAGTTTTAGAAGATTTAAACTTTCCGGAAATTATTCTTTTGCAAACGGCTATGCTTTATACATACTCATGTATAGTTAAAAAATTTCAAAAATGTGGTTACTGAGACGGTTTCTCATTGCTTTCCTCAATTCTTGCTTCATCGCCTTTTCCGAGACTTATAGTTAACGGCTGGTCTATTATTCAACGTCCTGAACACAACATGGGAGGTTTTTGTGACTTATAAAAAATTCCTGAATAATAGGCCAAAGGATAATAATCATAATATAGCAAGAATTAAACATTAAAACACGAGCGATTGAGCGAAAGTTAGCCGACTAAATAGCGAGGCAATTCTCAGGGATATCAATTTCAATGAGCGGAGCGTGTGCTAGGGTTGATTTGTTAGGGCTAAAGGTCATCATGAACGCATAATGATCAACTATTGCTACCAGCCAAATCATACAGAACGTCACGTTAGCGCTACAAATCATGCTGTTACATAGGATCCTATGACGAAAGTTGAACTTAGAATACAAAACATAGAATACTTGCGACGTTTAATATTCTTTTATTCAAAATAAAAATGCTTTAAATAAGTTAATTTTTCTGGGGTTGATTTGTAGTATACTAACTAAAATATTAAAAATAATGAAAATTAAGTACATAGAAACATTTATTTATCAATTTAAATTATGTATCGCTTATTATTTATTAATATGTAATAACTACTGTGTACTAATAATTACGCTATGTTATAATTAATTAGCTATGTAAATGACAGCCATAATTGTTAATTATGGCTGTCCCTAGTGTTCGGCTAATTAGCGTGCTCAATGCAAATATTCATACTCACAGTCTGCTATTAAGATCAGCAAAAAGAGTACTCAATGTATCAACAAGTTATTCCATTCGCAAAAGGCTAAGCCTTGTCCTTTCATTGAAATAGATTAGAGATTAGGAAAATCCCTAAACAACTTGGCATCTTAATCTAATTGGCATCTGAAGTTGTTTAGCTTTGCCTTCTTTGTTCTAGCTTAGTCTCCTATCTATCATGATTATCATGGTAGTCAGCTAGATAAGATACTCTGTATCTTCACTGACGACCGATTTTTCTCACGATAGATGTAGGAATCGCTGTTTATGCATTGTATGTCGTTAATGCATTTTGTGTCTTTGCTGAAAATAAACATATTATCTGTTCTATTCTCTTATAACAGTTCGCAGTTCGTCTGTTCTTCAGTATCCCGGACACAATAAGGGTAAATTAACTAAATACCAATATTTAATTTCTTGTTTTGCAGCGATCATAACGAAGAACGCAACACAACACATTTATTGTAGTTATAATATTATTATTATTATATTTCTTTCATGCAGGGGTTTATTACGCTGAAGTAATAAAAACAAGCAGGCAAATAAACACAAGGCAGTCTAAACGCCGAAAACTCACAATTACTAAGCAATTACAGCATCACTAGTAAGATACCGCAGTCATTACTAAACTGTTAAGGTATACAATCACTTCTACAAAACATAGCCTATGAGACAATACACAAACAGGAGAACAACACAAAATACATATCACGATATAGTACTAAATACATGTCAACATAACAAAAAACACAATAAAAACAAACAAATAAATAAAACACAGCAATGAAGTAAACAATACAAAGCCAAATATACTTTACATACAGTGTGTATCATAATCTAGTACACGTTCATACAAACATTCAAAACATAATACACACAATTTCAGAAACAAAATAACTGACACAAAATTACACACTGAAGCGTAAAAGAAACAGAACAAAAAGGACACAAATAAAGCGATTAACTAAATTCTCTCTCTATCCTAGATTTCTGCCAGGTAGCATACCCAGGTACACATTTCTACGCATATTCTGCTTTCACGCCCCTTAAAGAGCACTCCATCGATTAACGAGTTAATCCTTTCACAAAAGGCTATACCTTTATCCACACTTTAATGTAGCGGTGTTTAGCTTGGGAACAATAGGGCTTCTAAGATAGTTTCCCTTTGCTTTCCTCATTTCTAGTTCAGTCGCCTCTTACGACACGTGAAGTTTACGGTTGTTCTCTTCCTCAGAGGCCCAGACACAACATTGTAAGTTTGTTTAACTAAGTTAAAAAACGTAAACAACTGTAAATGCACAAACAAGGAAACTATAACTCACATTGCCGGTTTGAGAAGGTAGCTTATCAGTTAGGCGCCGGATTGCAGATCAGTAGGTACCAGGGCGTAAAGACCGCCCCAGCTACCCCCAGTCCAAAACAATTCGTATTGATTGTCTACTTAGGCCTTATCCACCTTACATTTAAGCTGCCACCCTATCAGTTTAGGCTGCCACCCAACTGCCATCTCATGAAAAAATTCTGGATACGCCATCGGTAGGTACTGAGTTCAAATCCAGTATTCGCCCCGACAGTGAGAGTCTATTGAGACAGTAAAATGACGTTAAACTCGGTTCCACTGGTACAGATGTCGCTACACATCGGATAGCTTAATGGATAGGTTGCTAGACAAGATTGAGACTTTTCAAAACTAAACCAATGGCCTTAGACATAGTTATTATAGAATAGGAAATGGTCACAGTTTGTATCACACTCTGAAGACTCAATTATTACTTTCTTTCTTTCTTTCGTTCTTGTAACTTCTAAATAAAGCCGGTATATTTTCTAATGAACTGGAGTAACACTATAATGATGATGAAATATGCACATAGAGGAAGCTAAACAAATTTAGATACTTTAAGAATTTCGACAACCATAGCACCACGTCAGCCAAATATCAATTGTATAATGTTAACAAAGGTAAGCGAAATAAATAAAAAGTCTAAAAATAATCTGCGAGTAAACCACAATTAATAATTTTTGAATGAATTGAACTGATTAAATTATACACATTTATTACTAATAAATCTGATTAATTTAAAAACCTTTCATGCATTAAGAAAAAGGATACACAGCAAGACACAAGATCGATATATAAAATAAAAGTCTGTGCTAAAATTGCAGGACGATACGCATTGACGTTACCAGCCAGACGATGCTAATTGCCAAGAAAGGGATTTCAATGTTACTATCAACAAGAGTAAATGCACTACTTTTTAAAACACAAAAGAAAACGAAGTTGCAAATATAACCACAAATCACAATGAGTTACTGTTTATGGGGTGAAAATTCAATCTAAAATATAAAATGCAAAAATACACAAGATATTTAACTTTCTGTTAATCTTCTCCGCTAACATCTGCCGCATTTACTAAACAAGTGTTAAAAACAAAACAGCTATGTGTACCTTCAGAGCTGTTTAAACGAATGATGAATACAGATCTACACCGATTTAATCTTTATATTTAATCTCCAGTTTTTAATATTTAATCGCTAATTTTCATTCAACGAAATAAATTTAACATCTGACTCGCTTTTTGCCTCAAAATCACCAGCAGGAAGAGAAAGAAAGTAAACAATTATGCACGGGTTCATTAATATTAGTAAAACACACCCAATAATAATTAATATACTATATACTATAGTGGCACTTTGGCTAAAGCGGCTTCCCAGAGTGCAGAGGAATTATTTTAATCGCTTTTTTTAAAAACTTTTAATTAAATAAAGTCTCTTTTATCTTATTTTTTAGCCCAGGGCCCTTTACAGCCCAGGGCATTTAAAAAAAATTAATATACTGCAAAATGAAAATAAATATAATGACACTAACATATCCAATTTGCAACACTAAACACCCATAAACACACCATAACATAACACACCCATAAACACCCATAAACACCACTAAACACCCATAACATATCCCATAACAGTAATTACTAGGCACAAAACGGACAACCGATACCGCTAAATATACATTTATTAACACACGTCAAGAACACAACTGGTATAGAAAAAATCTCTAGTATAAAATTTAATATAAAAATTAAGTTAAACGTATTGCAATTTCATTTAAACGCATTTACATAATAAGGCAAGACATACAACAATACACACTGAATGATATGATGCAATATAGCAAATTCAATGGCAAATCTAAATATTTATGAGAAGGGAAAGGGTCAAAAGTTCTTAATCATTTTACTCTAAATACTCTGAGTTGCTAAGAGAGCACGGAAGATGGCTCAAGCTAATTTAAGGGTCCAAAAAATGCTAACTACTAAATGTAAATATTGTTAGGGAAAAATTCTTGAGAGTTATATGAGTTAATTCTTGAGAGTTAATTCCTACCTGTTTGCTTTACAAATCTTACAATATTACAAATCTTCCAATACTACAAATTTTCCAATATTACAAATCATCAGTAGTAAGTAGTTCAAGAATTATGTTACCAATGTCTAATGAATTTTGAAAGGTCCCTATTTTGCGATAATTTCGAAATTAAACTAAGGAAATTAAATTAAATTAAAACTCTCAGCCTATATTAAGTCTACTTCTGATTAGATTTTACCTGCTTAAATGTGGTTAAACATAGAAAAGTTCTCATTTCGCACACACACACGCACGATACGATAAAGTCAGTAAAACTATAGTTTTCGCACCGATAATTGGAAGCAAAGCGGAGAATAAATGTTCTAGAGTCTTAGACGTATATTCTATATCGAAAGGTCGACGTCAAGTGAGAAAAAGACCAGATTAGCATCTGTTTCAACGTAGGCAACATCAGCAACCGAATAGACCGATATTCTAGCTACGGTTCAGTCAAAAATAGCTAAATCTCGGAAAATCGCGACTATTTTATGAGTGAAAAATATGAATTTCTCATAAAGATTACAAATTCTAAATGCTATAGTTAATGTTTATCGTATAAAACTGATATAAAGCAGCAGCAATTATAATTGGCTTTGAAAGCGTCTCTACAATGCTTTACATCCAAAACATCCAACGCTGCTCATTTTTTGCCATTGAACGATATTGACATTGTACATGTTACTTGTTCGTATGCACTTGATAGCTTTGTAATTTTGTCTTTTATAATTGTCTACCACTGAATTGGTGAAATTAAATAATTTAATACAATATGCTGTCAATCTCTTTTTGATCTTTCGCAGTTTCTAAAGCTCTGGAAGCTTAAACATTACACGTGTTCAATACAAGCGAATTAAAGCAGCAGGAACCTCAGATCTACTCGAATCAACAAACAGTTAAACGATATACGTTTTATATTACATATTAAATGTCTAATGTTATTATACTGTATAAAACTATACATTTAATTATATCGATTGCTTGATACTGATCACCGATCAAAAGAGGTAAATAAACAAGCAACAGGGAATTTATATCATATTTTATTCACCTAGGCTATAATTAAATATTTAACGTTTCCACAACTTTTAGATTTCATCTTCATGTAGGTCACAAACATTTGTAGCAGTAAAACGTTTCTCTTTAAAGAGAGTCGCCAAAAACTCTGCGTGAATCTATTCATAAAGATACGCGCCTCAGTGACGTCCCTGACGTCGTCTTTGTAAGACGAAAAGGACGTTGAACCCTTAAAAATAATATTAGCTATTATTATTTCATATTTATCCGTTGTCAATACATAACATTAGCTGTTGTCTCGGAAATTTAGCCTACAGCGTCGCTACATATATCGTGATAAGCTTGTGCCCCTAACATAGCCTGCATGAGAGGTGACTGTCGTTTGATAGATAGATTGATTCTAAACGGACATTAATCAATAGCTAAATAAACTCTATAAACATACGGTACAACAAGATTTTCAATCTCGGACAATAGCAAAATTTTAACATAAGGGAAACAATTGAAAATTGATGACATAAGTACATTCAGTAGATCTTTTGATCTCGCTTTCTCTTGTGGTCTCTGTGTACTCAGTCGTCATCGTGTGGAACCGGACGTTAAATTCTTTTTGATTAATTGATTCATCCACAGGACGGTTAGATAAAATAAAAACTGAACCTCCAATTTAAAGAGCATTTAGTCTCATATAATAATCTTCAGTAAGAATAAGCACCTACCAAACGTACGAATGAGCAATTTTTAAAAAACTTTGCAGCAACACTGTGAGCATATCTCATAAAACTATTAAAGATGCATGTAAACAGTTGTATACGCGTTTGTAATGTTATAGTACATCTAAGCTTGCAATAATCTTAAGCAGAACATTAACTACTACAACTGAACTTTACAACTGAACAAGTTAAATTGAAAAAACATATAACTTGCAGGAACTTAAACTGTAAGTCTAACATTAAACATGAAATAAAATAACAAATAATTTATTTTGCTTCACCAGTTTTTCTTAATATTGGGCCAATAATTTGCTCACTTTACTTTCTCTATGATAAAGGAGACGAGCATAACAGTGTATTGTATAGCAGAATAAAAACAATGGTAAAATACTCTTACAAATAACTTCACCAGAAATTACAAAGGTCACAGATATGAGTATATTTAGCGTTCAAAATACTTTACCGTAAACATTTACCCGTTTTGAATTTATATCTCCAAAGGAGTTTTTACTTACTCCTCAATCCTATTTATCAACCGCAATATAAACTCTTACATATCGTATGACAAGAAGTTTAATGTAAAACTAGTTTTAATTTCAGTTTAACCCTCAATAATAATAATAATAATAACCTTAGACAATTTATATAGTGGTGTCATGGCCGGTGTCCGGTCTTCGAGACCGCTTTACAGGTTCTGAGACACAACGAAAGCTGGATTCTCGTGAAGAGAGTTCAAATCGATGAGCCTATATTGATTCGCATACCCGATGAGATGGTCGAGTCGGTATCTGAACCAACCTGATTAGTAGGGGCCAGGGATTCGAAACCTGCTCGACCGTCTTAGGATACTACTCTTCTGAGATTAAAAAAAGCTGCTAAAGCTAAGGTTAACGTCAGTTTCCTCACTCGAAAGCGATATAAGTAACGGAAGAGCCCAGGATTTGAACCCCGCATATACTGATCCGCGGTCGAGTATCTTACCGACGTCGCCACTGGCTCCAGCCAGTGAGGCTTCAAATTTTCTGGTTTATATCAGTTACGCTATCAACTTCACGTCGTCCATAACGTCGATTCCATAACAGACGTTCCTGACATCATCCTCAAATCGTCAATAACAGAGATTCCTCGAGTAAATAAATATTGTATTCTGTGTTACGTATTTTTTGAATATACACAATTATTTTATTTATACTTTATAAGGAATTTGAAAATAGACAAAGCACAAGCATTGCCTATTTGTTGATATAAATATGTTAAGGGTTCTGGACAATAAAGTGTCTTATGGTAGAAGCGGATATTTAATTCATAAAGCGTTTAAAGCTAGTGCTGGAATTAGTGGGAACTCTATTTAAGTTTCTTATAATTCATTTTGATTGTTCAATGATCGTATGTGTATGTGTGTGTGTAAATACATGTATGTATGTGTAATGTATCATGATCCTATCTGTTTTTTGACGAATATGAATATGTAATTTGTTTCTTTTCATTATGTTAAATATTTACCAAGTATTTATTCTATGTATGAAATATGTTATGTTATAACGCATGTTATAATGCATCTTATAACAGAAATCAAGACGAACGATTATTAATAACTACAGGCTAACAATTAAAAAAAGTTAATTTAATTAATTTAAAGCAAAAAATTTAAAGATTTAAAGAAGACATGTTAAAACAAAAGCCTTGCTAAATAATAAATTAAATAGAGGGTAATAGTAAGCGAGGATGAAGTTACAAATATTCTTCAACAAGAATATGATGCATAAAAAGATTCAAAACAACCTTCTATAACAAAGCAAGCAAAACGTAGCACTGTAAAAGTTACAATGGCTACATGTACGTGGTAATATATTAGCAAATAGTTAACAATCCTTTAACAGAAATGGCTTGGCACACGAAACGCTCGATTGCAATGAATAACCTAAGCAACAAATAATAAATAAATATAAGAGTATGGAGAGTTAGAAACATCAAAATGCAAGAAACTAAACACTAAAACAGCCAAACCTTACGATCGAGAAACGTCGGCGTTCAGGTTTCTGTTTCTCAACATTTCAACAGTGAGTCCACACGCGTGCAGCATAACCCTGACAAACTCGTCGCTTATTAGCCTACTGGCAACAGAATCGACATAAAAAAGTCAAATATAGCATATTTTAACGTCAGCTCCCTGTCTCGAAAATATGTAAGTTTACTGGGCATTCACAGAATTTGAGCTCTAAACCTTCTGGTCAACAGTCGGACAATTTTCCAACGAGCTACAGGCTTAGCCAGGACAAAAATCGACTTCAGTAGTTTTAGCTGCTTCACTCAATCAAATGCTTTAGGAAGATCGCTAGCACCAGTCAGCGACAAAATCAAAGTCCTTGAAGAGCCGTTGCTCGGTGGCAGTGAGAGGATTTCGATCCTTGGGAGGAGTGAGGATTGGGTTTTCCGTCGTGAACTCCGTGTCAAAGTTACTCACGTCCTCAACGTGTCTCTGTGGAAAACAACAAATAACTCAATCAAGAACTTATCAAGAACTCAATCAAGAACTTATCAAGAATTCAATCAAGAACTTATCAAGCGCTTATCAAGAACTCAACATAGGAATAGGTAAATAATTAATATATTAAGTTAAACAACTAAAGCAAGGAACACATAAAAAGTAAATAATTTTTCGCACAGTCAGCGGTTAATGTAACTGTTTAGTCCAGTTCTTCAAACATTTCTGATATCTCTCTGTTGTTCATTTTCGACTAAACACAGACACTAAATACATTACTTGCGAAAGGTTCGTTGTGCTTGAGAATATTACTAAGAACAAGATTACTTACAACAGTCGGAACAAATGGCGGCTGAATTCTCTTCTTTAAAAGATCGTCCCAATTGATTGTCTGAAAACAGAAAGCGTTCAAGTATTATTTAGTTGCTATTTCTAAGTATTATTATTTCTAAGAATGTGATGGTTTTAGATTGCCTATAAATTGTTCAAAGGTTCTGGACAATAGAGTGTCTTATGGTAGAAGCGGATATTTAATTCATAAAGCGTTTAAAGCTAGTGCTGGAATTAGTGGGAACTCTATTTAAGTTTCTTATAATTCATTTTGATTGTTCAATGATCGTATGTGTATGTGTGTGTGTAAATACATGTATGTATGTGTAATGTATCATGATCCTATCTGTTTTTTGACGAATATGAATATGTAATATATTACTTTATTGCATTGCTCAGTTTGGCGGCAGCGGAATTACAGGCAGGCTAGGACATTTTAAATAGGAAATTTTAAATGGCAAATTTTGAATAGGAAATTCCCTATTGTTAGCGACGCGCTCCGGGCGGGATAGGAAATTTCAAATTAGTGGCTTTCCGCTTCAATGCCATGTGCTCTATCAAATAGGCTAAATAAAGGGGATAAATTTAAATTGTCTATAAATGCATAGTAACATAATTACCTAATACAATTTTAATCAAAACTGTAAATATATATATCAAATGAACATTCCAAAAATATGATATCCTATAATATATCGTTGCATTGACAAAAAATTAAAAAGTATAACAAAAAATCTAAAGAAAAATTAGTGTAACAGCCAGTATTGTAATGAAGTGACATGATTCTGATGTCGTCGTCACGGGATGAGCTGAACGTAAAATTAATGTTGTTTTCTTTATTCCAATGACTGTATTATATAGTAAAGTATTACTGTATTATATAGTAAAGTATTACTGCATTGTATAGTAAAGTATTACTGTATTGTATAGTAAAGTATTACTGTATTGTATAGTAAAGTATTACTGTATTGTATAGTAAAGTATTACTGTATTGTATAGTAAAGTATTACTGTATTGTATAGTAAAGTATTACTGTATTGTATAGTAAAGTATTACTGTATTATATAGTAAAGTATTACTATTGTATAGTAAAGTATTACTGTATTGTATAGTAAAGTATTACTGTATTGTATAGTAAAGTATTACTGTATTGTATAGTAAAGTATTACTGTATTGTATAGTAAAGTATTACTGTATTGTATAGTAAAGTATTACTGTATTGTATAGTAAAGTATTACTGTATTGTATTGCACAGCAACACCTTATTGTATTGTATTTTTAACTTACTGTATCGTACTGTAGTGTAATATTGAACTATAGTGTAGTATTATATTGTATTCCAGACTGCGTAGTGACGTGGGTTGTGTACACTTGGTGGTGTCAGACCAATCGATAGTTGACCATAATGTTCCATTTCCTACCTAGACCTCTCCGTGTCGACCTCGAATAGGGACATCCGGCACGCTAAACGGAAGTATCTTTATATATTCATCATCATCATCATCATCATCATCGTCATCATCCTTCCTTAAATCCCAATTTAACCAGGGTCGGGATATCAATAGACTATTTTCCATTCGTTTAAGTTTTTGTAGCTATTTCTGGAGCCTAGACGCTCACTAACCGAATACCCTTTCTGACGTTGGTTAAGTTTTTTATATATTGAAGTTAATTAATGTAATGCAGACCTTGAAGAACGATTGCTTCTTCACATCCTCAGCATCTCGTTCGCTCGCTCCCAGTCGCTTCTCTGGATTCTTTCTCATCAACTACAATAACATTCAAATAACACGAGATAACAGCTGTCTTTCTCTTCAACTACAATAAATAACACGACATTTAAATAACACGACATACTAATTAATGAGAAAAACGAATAAAAGCCAATTACAATTTTATTTCCCTATTGTAAAATTTTGAGTATCTTTACTTTTTACTCCTTTATTATTACAAAATAATATAATTAACAAAAAGCCAGAAGCACAGCGTCCAATGTGAACTGACCCTGCGGAGGACAGTAATGGCGTCGTTGGACAGGTACCTCGGATACCTCACGTCCTCGTTCACGATGCTATCGAACACTTCCTCCTCGTCATCTCCAGGGAAGGGAGACTCCCCCACAAGCATCTCAAAGATGAGCACGCCCAGCCCCCACCAGTCCACCGCTCTAGTGTAGGAATTCTCCGTCAGGACTTCCGGCGCCAGGAACTCAGGCGTGCCACAGAACGTACTGGTCCTGTCGCCGTGTCCCATGCCTTCCTTACACAGTCCAAAGTCCGCGATCTTCACGAATCCCTCAGCGTCCAAGAGTAGATTGTCCAGTTTGAGATCCCTGTGATGTTTTACAGACGATTCAGTCAAGATTATGCTCAGTGGGAATAAGGCTGGTAAAGCTGGTAGTGGCGATGTCGGTAAGTTACTCGACCGCGGATCCGTATGTGCGGGGTTAAAATCCTGGGCTTGCCCGTCACTGACATCGCTTTCGAGTGAGGAAACTGACGTTAAAATTAGCTTTAGAATGTTGGTAAAGCTAATGTTAACGCAGTGCTGTATAGTATAGTAACCTGTAGACTATTTTATGTTAAATCATCACAGCACTGCATAGTATAGTAACCTGTAGACTATTTTATGTTAAATCATCACCGTACTGCATAGTATAGTAACCTGTAGACTATTTTATGTTAAATCATCACCGTACTGCATAGTATAGTAACCTGTAGACTATTTTATGTTAAATCATCACAATACTGTATAGTATAGTAACGTGTAGATTATTTTATGTTAAATCATCACAGTACTGCATAGTATAGTAACCTGTAGACTATTTTATGTTAAATCATCACAGTACTGCATAGCATAGTAACGTGTAGATTATTTTATGTTAAATCTTCATAGTACTGCATAGTATAGTAAACTGTAGACTATTTTATGTTAAATCATCACAGCACTGCATAGTATAGTAACCTGTAGACTAATTTATGTTAAATCATCACAGTACTGTATAGCATAGTAACGTGTAGATTATTTTATGTTAAATCATCACAGTACTGTATAGTATAGTAACCTGTAGACTATTTTATGTTAAATCATCACAGTACTGCATAGTATAGTAACCTGTAGACTATTTTATGTTAAAGCATCACAGCACTGCATAGTATAGTAACCTGTAGACTATTTTATGTTAAATCTTCACAGTACTGTATAGCATATCTTGTACTGTATAGTATATCTTGTGTCGGAGCTTGCTGCCGATTGGCGCTATCAATAGCAAAGATATGACTAACCATGAAAAGGATTAATAATAACCTGCCAGGAACCTGTAAAGCGGTCTCGAAGACAGGGCAACGGCCATGACACCGCTAAAGAAATTGTCGGAGGTTATTATTATTATTATTATTTTTATTAGAGTAACCTGTAGACTATTTTATGTTCGTGGAGATACTGCAGACCCAGCACTACGCAGGCAGCGTAGAAAATACCGCGAGGTTCTGTGAACACATCATTGTGTATGTGCATCATCAGATCTCCTCCACAGGCGTACTCCATCACAAAACACACGTGCTCCTGAATCAATCAATCAATCGATCGATCAATCAGTCGGTCAATCAGTCAACCAAACAATCAATCAATCAATCGATCAATAATCAATCAGTCTGTCAGTCAGTCAATCAATCAATCAACCAATCAATCAAGCAATAAATTAATAAATCAATCAGTCAATCAGTTATTCAGTCCAATAGCCAGTCAGTTAATCAGTTATTCAGTAATTGATGAGCATGTCCGTCTGTAGATATATGAACATTTGAATGAATCAGTCATTCAATCAATCAATCAATTGTCTGATCAGTCAGTTAATCAGTAAATAAATAACAAAATATTTCTCGTTCAAGCAATCATCAACAGCTGTGCGAAAGATTAAAATTAAAACAAACTAACGAAATCTTGCACATACTTATTAGCACTCAAACGAAAGACAACGAAATCAGCTACTAAACAAAACAACATAAAACATTAGGAGGTCAAAGTATCCCAGACACTAACCTCAGTTTGAAAAGCAGCCATGAGATTGACAAGAAAAGGATGCCGCGTGGAATTTGCCACCTCAAATATTCGTTTTTCAGATATCAGGCTCTCCACCTCGTCCCTAGCTATTATATCACCCTTCTTTAGAGCCTTAATCGCGAAGTACTCTCCGCTTTTTCTGTACTCAGAGAGTAAAACCTTTCCAAAATGCCCCCGTCCTAAAACCGCAACACACCGGAACTGTTCCAGGCTCATTTGATTTGAATGAAACCGAGGACCGCCAGCCTTGGCGACGTCCTGAAGTAAGTCCTCCTGCGGTTCAACGCCTGGAATAGATAGCTTGAGCTGACGGTTTGTCGATCCGTTTCTTTCCTTTCGGCTATTGAACGGCTCGACGTGATTGGTGGGTTTGACTGAAGAACGAGGAACGGGCCTGTCGTACGCGCCCTCTGCCGAGGAATTCAAGTCGAGAGTCGAGTAGGAGTCGTCCCCGATATTTAAACGATCAACTGCGCCTTGTAGATAGTCCTGCTGAGAAAAAACATTCATCATTATCATCATCATCTTCCCTTAAATCACAGTTTAACCAGAGTCGGGATACGAATAGACCTTCTCCAGTCCTCTCTGTCCCATACTATGTCATCAGTCACTTCTCTATTTTTCATATCCTTCTTAATTACCGTACCCCACGTCAATTGTGGTCTACCTCTCTCTAGCTTAGCATCCAGCTCCTCCCTCCAAACTCTCTTTACTAAATCCACATCTGCCTTTCTCACAATATGCCCATACCACCTCAATCTCGACTTAGCCAACCTATCCGCAATCCCCTCAACATTCAAATTCATCCTCACATAGTCATTTTCAATTCTATCCTTCCTAGTTCTTCCACTCATTAGACGTAACATTCTCATTTCTGCCACATGCAAACTCTGTAAATGGTCCCGTTTTAGTGCCCCGAAAACACATTAATAAAAATAAGAAATAATACAGGTTTAACGTCTGTTTCCTCATCCAGGGATGATGTCAGGGACGTCCCCACAGCACACATCACTACAGATCAATTCACCCAGACCATTCTGCAAAAGAAATGTGCTGAGGAGAATTAAGATCCTAAAAAGAAAGCCGGTCCGGTGATAAAAAAATGGTCAGGATAGATAGAGTATCTCCATGACGGGAAAAGATGTCTTAAGATTGCATAATTTATTAAAATATTAAATAATATAAACGAATAAATAAATGATTAAATGAATGATTAAATAAATAAATGATTAAATATATGATTAAATAAATTGATAAATGATTAAACAACACACATCTCCAATTTTATTTACATTTTCTTAGTTAGACTTATCAGCAGTTGCCCGTGTCGTGTCCGAATTTAAGCATAGACTAATATATATATATATATATATATATATATATATATATATATATATATATATATATATATATATATATATAGTATATATAGTGTATATAGTATATATATATAAATATATATATATGCACATGTATATAGCCTATATATATATACAGTATATATATATATATATATATATATATATATATATATATATATATATATATATATATACAGTAAAGATTACGACAGAGATCTTTGCAGTAGCCACACACCTGAGGGTAGGCAGAAGGAGGGGACGAGGGCGGAGGGACGGACGGTAATTCAGGCGGGAGCTCGAGAGGATCGGCTACCGGCTGAGATCTTCTAGAAGTTAAAGATGGCCGAGATGCCGGGATGGGATTTGACGTCGCTGTTTCATCCGCTACTATGTTTGGAACACGACCCAGTGTCATCTTGGGTGCTTAAAGAGAGATAACATAAAATAACGGCAAATGAGATACAACACAGCAGTAACAGCTTCTTCATGGAGCGGAAAAAATTTGCTCCAATAATTTAAACGAATGGGAAAGTCTCATATAGGGGATTAGCTAGTGGTATGGTGTAGGACAAAGAGGACTTGAGACATCCCGACCCTAGTTGAACTGGGATTCAAGGGAAGAAGATGATGATGATGATGATGTACTTAGGACCTTTCGTTTCCTAGAACACCAGAAAAGGAAGTAACACAAGAAACTACAAACTTGTAAAAGATGCAATTTAGCTAACTACAGACGAAGGCTTCGTTTATGTTCTTAAAACACCAGTAATAGATTAATGGTCTCTTAGTCGAATGAGTAAATTTGTATTAATTTATATACTTTTATATTATATATTACTATTCATTTGTTCTATAGTAATTTATACTATATTTGAAAGTACTCATTGCTTATCAGTGTGCTTAGAGTTCAAATCCTGGGCAGATCGATCGCTAATATCCCTTGAAGACATGAAATTGACATTAACACAAGCTGGAGCCAGGCGATGTCGATATCCGACTGTGGATCAGTATGTGTGGGTTCAAATCCTGGGATTTGAGAGATGAAACTGACGATAACATCGGCTTTACGGGTTTTTATACCTATTGAAATTATTCAATCTTTTGGAGCAACAGCAACCTAAAATGCAAAGGCTCAAGTTAAGCGTCAGTTTTCTGCTCGATAGCATCTCAGTGACTGGGAGAGCACTGCATTTGAACCCTGCATCTACTGACCCGCAGTCGAACAACTTGTCAACTAGCTATCGGCTCAGCCCAATTTACTTATTAAAAGTAACAAGTCTATTCAACAGTGATATTCTAACTGATACTTAATCATCACAACAATTAATGAGTTTGTTCAGCAGTATTTTACTATAAAAGTTCATAAAAGTAAAAAAAGCTGGTAAAGCTAAGGTTAACTTCAGTTTCCTCACTCGACAGCGATGTCAGTGACGGACGAGCCCAGGATTTGAACCCCGCCCACACTGATCCGCGGTCGAGTATCTTACCGACTTAGCTATTGGTTCCAGCCAGTGGAGAAAAGTAACATATTGATATTTTAACTGATAATTATTAATCATCAAACAATTAATCAGTTTGTTCAGCAGTAATGTTACTATAAAAGTAATTAAAAGTAACAAGTAATTAAGCAGAGAGCCACACCTGTTGTGGTTGACCCGGCAGTTGAACCCTCAGTCGAAGGGTTGAGTTGAATCAGACCTCGTGCCAACATGCGCGCCCAAGTAGAAAAATTCATATTGGCTTGATCAGGACGAATGAGGTTTTTACCTGAACGACATCAGCTCAAAATGTAACGAAGTTACTCATCGTCGTCGTCATTGTCATCGTCGCCGCCGACGACGCCGCCACCACCACCACCACCACCATCATCATCATCATCATCATCATCAATAACACCATCTTCATCATCATCATCATCATCATCATCACCATCATCATCATCACCACCACAATAACCACCACCAGCACGACCACCACTACGATCACGACCACCACCATCATCGTCCTCATCATCATCATCATAACTATAATCATCATCAGCATTACCACCACCACGATAACCACGACCACCACCACAACAACCATCATCATGGTCGTCACCAAAGAGATAGTTTTCAGTTACCATAGAGATAGTTATCAGTCACCATAGAGATAGATATCAGTTACCATAGAGATAGATATCAGTTACCATAGAGATAGTTTTCAGTTACCATAGAGATAGTTATCAGTCGCCATACAGTTAGATATCGGTTACCATAGCGATATGATAGAAACATAACAGGCAACACACAACATACGATCAAAATTAATCCAATTAATCAGATTGAATTGCATTATATTATCATTCGCTTTCATCTTTACTAACTCATTGGAATTACAGTTACAAACTTTATTTTTATCAGTTATCCAATAAGTAGCGCAAGTACTATGTGGGAAATATTCCAGTAATTTCAACACGGCTAGATATTGATAAGTTAAAGCAGCCTACCTCTTGCTTTGGAGAATATTTTTCTTTGCCGTTCAAGCTTGGGTTTCTTAGATATGGCGGGATTCATGAAGAATTTTATCTGAAATCAAGCAAGCAAGATTATTAAAATAACCCAAAGTCAATAATACTTATTTTTAGAAAACAGTTAGACACTAAGATGTGGGGGAGCGAGATTAACACACCAGCAATAAACGAAGTTAAGCATGGTGGCCAGGTTAGTACTTGGATGGGTGACTACCTTGGAAGACCTAGTTATTGCACCTTTGAATGAATAAAATTCTGAGTGTTGTAAGGTTATTCTTAATCCGCGCCGGCTAGAATCGATGCGTTTTCAAAAGGTAATGATTTTTAATAGCTATGGACAAAAAGGAGGAAAAAAACGAGGTGGAACGAGCACTGGATTTGATCCCTGTACCTACTGATCCATAGTCGGAGAACTTACCGACACGCTAACGGCTCATTCCATAGAATCACAATATTAAACTTTCCGAAAACTGGATTTTTTTCAAAATAGCGCTATTAAAACAAAATTTTGCAGCCTGAATGTATTTTTATACATAAGGAATAGGACTTCAGAATATTATTTACAGTACTTTTATACTTAAGAAACAGGACTACCGAAATATATTTACAATATTTTTATACATAAGGAATAGGATTACAAAACCTTACTTACTATATTTTATACATAAAGAATAAGATAACAGAAAATTATTTATAATATTTTTATACATAAGAAAAAGGACCACAGAAAATAATTTACAATATTTTTATTAATAAGGAACAGGACTACAGAATATAAGTTGCAATATTTTTAAACATAAGGAATTGGACCACAGAAAATTATTTATAATATTTTTATACATAAGGAAAAAGATCACAGAGCAACATTTACAATATTTTATACACAAGGAACAGGACTAGAGAACAAGAAGAAGGAAAGGCAAACCTCAGCAAACAAAATACCCTGAGGGTCCAGACTGATGGGCATGCCATGTCGCTGGTCGTCTAGAAAGTCTTCAAGTCTTATGAACTTAATGGCGCACATCTGTCTGGCGTCCTTCCAAGATATGATGATAGCTAACTCACGCGACTATCAATCAATTAACAATCAACCTAAATCTTAATATTAATTACAAATCAATAGATGAATTCTTAATATCGGTTGAGAAACTTATATGAGGTGATATTAAAAATTTCTTATAGCATATACTGTCGAGCTTTCTTCGACGACATGACGATAGCTCACCGAGGAGACTATAAATAAATAAATAAATAAATAAATAAATAACTAAATATAGATTATAGGCTATTAAAGCCTACATTGATACACTTTTATCACGAGATATTAATCATTTCTCTTGTCACTCATCTGCTTAATGTCGCTCCAAGATATGACGGTAAGATGTTTCTTTAAAGAAATCTTTAAGAGCATTTGATAAGAAGATTGAATTTGACACGAGTTGTGTTCGAAGTGCCGAAAAACGGACCAACCGTGGACTGCACGTGTCGTAAAAGGAGACAAAGCACTAAGAGCCAAATTAAAGTCAGAAAGAGCATTGGACAGGTAACACCCAAGGCTCCAGAAATTGGTACAAAATTTTCTAATCTCAACCTAAGCTGAAAACTGGAATTCAAGGGAAGATGATGATGATGCTAATGATGATGATGATAATAATGAAGATGACGATGACGATGATGATGATGAAGAAGATGATGACGACGATGATAGTAAGGCTAATAGACGAACTCGATCAAGCTCAAAAGTAAATCTCTGATCCCAGCACTGTTGACTGCATGTCTTCCAGCCTGTCTGACCAACGAGCTGATTGTCCAGCTGCAGCACAGCCATTATCTCACCTGTAAAACAAGATATGATCGTCCATCATGATACCTAGCACATGCTTGTACAACTGCAGAATCGGCATTATTACATCCGCGAAGCATTATACTTACTAGGTAGATAGATACAACTTAGATAGATACTTACAACATAGACGATACTTACAAGGTAGATAGATACTTACTAAGTAGACAGATACTTACTAGGTAGATAGATACTTACAAGGTAGATAGATACTTACTAAGTAGACAGATACTTACTAGGTAGATAGATACTTACTACAGAGACAGATACTTACTAGGTAGATAGATACTTACTAGGTAGATAGATACTTACTACAGAGACAGATACTTACTAGGTAGATAGATACTTACTAGGTAGATAGATACTTACTACAGAGATAGATACTTACTAGGTAGATAGATACTTACTACAGAGATAGATACTTACTAGGTAGATAGATACTTACTACAGAGATAGATACATACTAGGTAGATAGATACTTACTACAGAGATATGTGCTTACTAGATAGATAGATACTTACTAGATAGATAGATACCTACTAGGTAGATAGTTACTTACTAGAAAGATAGAAACTAGATAGATAGATACTTACTGCTAGGACTGCTGTGAAGTTTGAAGTTTCGACCGAGAGTTTTTGTCTCCGTTGGACTCAACAGTCCCAGATTAGCGCTCTCTCTTCTTCCACTGACCAGAGGCACTTCCTCCAGCAAACCCTGACACCCCACCAACCTAGCGCAATCCATATAAGTGTCCTCGTCGTTCATGATCATCATCATCATCATCATCATCATCTTCCCTTAAATTCCCAGTTTAACTAGGGTCGGGATACAAATAGAGTGTCTCAAATCCTCTCTGTCCTACACCACACCACCAGCCAATCCCCTATTTGAGACTTTCCATTCGTTTAATTTTTTTTAAATTTATCGTCGTTCATGATCACGATCAGTAATCAGTCAATCAATAACAAATCAGTTTGCTAATCAATCAAACAATCGATTCATCAATCGGTCAATAATAAATCAAAACATTCAAATCAGGCAAATCATAATCATTCAGTCAGGCAGTCAAACAATCGATTAATTAATCAATCAATCAGTACATGAATGAATGATGAATAATGAATGATCCATCCATTCTTGTGTTTTGTCATGGTTGCTGAACAATAGCCCAATGACAAGCTTAGCCTCTTGTGAAGGATTCACCTGTTGATCTATGTAGTGCTCTTACGGAGTGTGAAAAACAGAATAGTAGAATATGTACCTGGAACCTGCCACTGAGCAGAACAAATATATATATATATTATATATTTATATATATATATATATATATATATATATATATATATATATATATATATATATATATATATATATATATATATATATATATAATATATTATAAATATATACATAATATATATATATATATATATATATATATATATATATTTATATATATATATATATATATATATATATATATATATATATATATCTCGTACTATATTTGTCTACCTGACATGGAGAGTGCCGGTGAGAGCAGCAGGCTTGGCCACAGTGGAGTACTGGTGACGAGTGTTGAACGTGGACATGTGAGAGGTGGGTGGAGGTGACTGTAGGACGGGTGGACTCGCTAGGTCCTGTCTCAGAGCCTCCATCTTGTTGAAGTTGACGTCAGGAGAGAGTTCCTCCAGTCTCTTGTGTAGAGACATTCTCAGCAGCTCCAGCTTCATACTGGCCAGGGTCAGATTGTTCTGAGCCTGGTGAGTAAACAAACAGTAGAGGCATGGTAGCACTAGGAGAGTATAGTAAGGTTGTATTGAGCTTGGTGTGCAAACCAATAGCAATGGCATGAAAAAAGCTGGTAAAGCTAATGTTAACGTCAGCTTCCTCACACGAAAGCGATGTCAGTGACGGGCGAGCCCAAGATTTGAACCCTGCACATTCTGATCCGTAGTCGAATATCTTACTGACATCGCCACTGGCTCCAGCCGGAAGCAGAAAGAGAGCATAAAGACAAACAAGAAGTCTATAGATCTCGTTACATGCTTGTATGTAAACGAACAGTAGTGGCATGGTAGCAGTAAGAGAGCATAAAGACAGATAATTAATCTATAGATCTAGTTACATGCTGGTGTGTAAACAAACAGTAGTGGCACTAAGAGAGCATATAGACAAACAAGAAGTCTATAGATCTTGTTACATGCTGGTGTGTAAACAAACAGTAGTGGCACTAAGAGAGCATATAGACAAACAAGAAGTCTATAGATCTAGTTACATGCTGGTGTGTAAACAAACAGTAGTGGCACTAAGAGAGCATATAGACAAACAAGAAGTCTATAGATCTAGTTACATGCTGGTGTGTAAACAAACAGTAGTGGCACTAAGAGAGCATATAGACAAACAAGAAGTCTATAGATCTTGTTACATGCTGGTGTGTAAACAAACAGTAGTGGCACTAAGAGAGCATATAGACAAACAAGAAGTCTATAGATCTAGTTACATGCTGGTGTGTAAACAAACAGTAGTGGCACTAAGAGAGCATATAGACAAACAAGAAGTCTATAGATCTTGTTACATGCTGGTGACAGTCAGGTTGTTCTGAGCCCGGTGTGTACACAAACAGTAATGACAGCACTAATGGCCGTATTTACTAGTGCGATAATCAAGTGTTTAACCATCAACAGTTGCGTAAACTTCTGTTTCGTCACCTAGCTAAACTAGGATTCCAGGGAAGATGACGCTGATGAAGATCATGATAATGATTGGTAGGCTTATCTAAAATCAACTTTAAATGAAAAAAATGGATATTCAATCGATAGGTTGTTATATGAAGATAAGGCTAAATGATGGGTGCAGACCTCAGACAAAGCTTTCTTGTCGGGAACCTTAGAGCTGCTGAGCAGTTTAACGGCGTTCTTGGCGCCCTCCTGCACGGCTGACTCGACCCTTATATGATGCCTGAGCTCCTCAATGCGCAGCTCCAGAGAGGAGGCAGAGTCACGCCGAGGTGGCTCTGAGAAATCAACAGCCAATTACCACGTAATACATTACAATGTCATAAATTACAGTATAATAAATTCTCTCTCTCTTAGTGCACTGCATACTGGCAGGTCCATGGTATATAACGCCTCCATTCTTCTCTGTCTTCCGCCTTCTACTTCATTTCCACATATGAGTGGGTCTTTAAATCATCTAACATTCCTAATCTCGGCCTGCCCCTGCCTCTTTTTCCTTCCATTCTACCTTCTTTGACCTCTTTTAATAGACCTTCCCCTCTTCGAATGTGTCCTATCCAACTCTTCTTCCTCTTTCTTAATACATATTTCTTCCTATTCCGTAATATATTACCACATAATAAATTACAGTGTAATAAATTGCCATGTACTAAAGTTTTAATCATTTCCTTTAAAAGTTATTTATAATCAAAATTTAATATACCTGTAAGGCTTCAAGCGAGCCCTATATAATTCGGCGTTTTAAAAACCCATTTAGGTGTTCTCCTTCAACACTCTTTCTCTCTCTCTCTCTCTCTTCCTCTCTCCTTCTCTCCCTCTCTCTCTCTCTTTCTCTCTCCCTATGTCTCTAGTGTTTGGTCTAGAAGCATATCCAAGGGTTACCTATCCTTAGAGTCTGCTTTCAAACTCCATAGATCAAAAGATATTCCCTTCAACAAAAGACTGTACTTTATCTATAGCCTATAGTTAGAGAAAATATATTCTGAGGTAGTTTCTCGTTTTGTTCTAAATAAATAAATAAAAACAAATTGACAAGAACAGAAAAACAACTAAAATCCTCAGAAACCTTCGTAGTTAGTGGAAGAGGAAACAGTGCCCTGTGACTGTTGTTGTTGTTGCTGTCGTACTCTCAGGATCTGCATGCGTAGATACTCTATCTTTCTCTTTGCGTCAGCCAGCATGTTCTGAGCGTTGTCCAGCAGCATCTTCTTGTCACGTGACCCCGTAGAGTTGGAATACGTCTCCACCATGTTCTCCGTGCCTTGCTTCACCTGACAATACAATATCATGCAATATAATACAATACAATACCATGCAATACAATACAATACCATGCAATACAATGCAATACAACACCATGCAATACAATATAGTAACATACAATACAACACAATATAATACCATGCAATATAATAGCTTACAATACAAAAAGTCAAAAACAATACAATGCAATACAATATTATAGCTTACAATACAAAAACAATACAATATAATGCAAAACAATACAATAACTTACAATACAAAGCAATACAATGCAAAACCATGCAATACAATACAATACAAAACAATACAATGCAATACAATATAATAACTTACAATACAAAAAAAACAATACAAAAGCAATACAATATAATACAATACAATACTATAGAATACAATAAAACAACATACAGTATAGTGTAAAAATTCTACAGATTCAATTCTACACTTATAGTGTAGAATTTCTATGTTAAATCTTATTTATTTCATTGTATTGTAATTATGTTCATTGTGTTATATTGTATTGCTTTGTATTGTTTTTTATTTTATTATTGTGTTGTTGTATGATGTATATAAAAAGACATACACATTACATACACTATAGTAGTAAATAAATATGCACGCAATATTACGAACATGGTTACTGTAAAATTTCTACTGTGTAGTATTAAATGCAAAAAATATTTCGTAACCATTCCAATTTGATCATCATTACATTATGTAACTACTGTATGCACTAGGGCTAAACACTGGTATATTTAATATAAAAAACATTTCAAATATATGAAGATTTAGCAGTAAAACATTTAGTAAAGTTATCTATATTTTGAACAAAAATAAATTATTAACCAATGACATGTTTAAAATAAATAAATTTAATGATACAATTAAAATCACATTTTACAAAAAAATTAATAAAGTTAATTAAAGGAGGAATTAACAATCAATAAAAATAAATTTGAAGTCAAATAAATTTGACACATGTAGTCCATCTTCTGGACTACATGTGTCATAAAAGGCGAAAAAGCACTAAGATCCAATCATATACATTAAAGGCATTCAGTTGGTGAGAGCCTAGGCTCCAGAAACTGTTACATAATTTTCAAAACGAATGGATAAGAGTGTCTATAAGTATCCCGATCCAAGCTAAATTGAGATTCAAGCGAAGATGATGATAACTCTGTAAGGTTTTACTTCTGTAATACCTTGAATTCTATTTCTAGTCGCTTCTCTAACAAATGCAGTCTTTGTTGTATCGGATCCTGACTCACAGGCACCTGATCAACTTCTCTCTCAGGCGACTGTGCCAGTCTTGAACCATCTGAGACATCAATCAATCAATCATTAAGTCAATCATCAATCTGCGACATCAATCGATTGATTGATCTTTAAATATTAATCAATTAAATGATTATCAATCGATTAAATGATGAGTTCCAAAACAGTAAAACAATGAATGATGATGATGAGTTCTAAGCCGAGCAGAGCAGGTGGCATGTTGGCAAGTTGTTCGACAGCGAGTCAGTAGGTGCAGGATTCAAATTCTGTGTTCTCCTTGTCACTGACATGCTATTCGAGCAGGAAACTGACGTTAAACTTGGCATTAGCCTTATAGGACAGATTAACCATTTAGTTGAAAGGATTCCAACACGCTGAGTTGGGGTTTAGAGTGGAAGCAACAAAGCTCGACCCTGATAAGTATGGGCAGGCAATGTAATAATGTAATAACACTGAAGATTTAACTCATGATTTCTCAGCCGATGGTTGCTGCAGGAAGAACAATTCTAAACATCAGCACTAAACAAAAAGCCTCAAGGATCAACGGCATATATACAATCATACATAACAGCATCTAATTTCTCAGAGTACATTGCATAACGTCTTATTGACCGAACCAATCAGACAGCAGCTTTGTAAATTAGATTAAGCTGAGAAATGATTCCTGCTGTCAGATGGGTTAGGGGATTGGAAATTAGACACGAAGGGTGGTGGCTCTTGTAGTCGCTACACTGATAAACCGAGTGCAGCGAAAGATTATAAATAATTATGGAGGCAGAGTGATCTCATTTGGAGATAGGATTGCAGTGGAATCTAATTCAACACAGAGTCAGTGAGTTAAGTAAAATTTTTCTATAAATCTAAACTAATCCGAATTGAATGGTATAAAAAACTTCAGCTACTTACATGAAAACACTAGAACTTGCATCAATCTGTTTCTAATAAAATAATATTTTCCTATACCTCAACATTCTTACAGTAGTAAAATTTAAAATAAACGGTTCTCCCTTTCTCTTAGCATGGTTGTGCTTTTACACTACCAAGCTAACTAATTAATTATTACACACTAAGTTGGCAAAGTTTTAACTCTTTACATCTCTTCACAACGTACAGGAAATCAGGCATAAAAGAAATAGTAAACTAGCAACATTGCGATATTTTAGAAATTCTTATTATTTCACCCTGAAATTGGCAGTATTTGTTTATTATAAAATTTAACATTAACCAAATAATCTCGTAAAGAAATAAAATATCAAACCCCGAAGAAATTTCAAATGTTATACGATAAACTAAATATTTTTACACGGAAATATCATCAATAGGCCTACCAGCCGATACTTTTTGGACATAAACATTAAATACTTTCAAGTTTATTCCACCAGTCAAGTTACAGACCGGTTAAGCTTTTAACCCCTTTTTTACTTTGTAACGATTTTAGAGCAATATTAGATTTAAAACCCACTACCAACGTTCGGGAGAACGTAAAATTGTTTTAAAAGATACAGTGCTGATACTTTGTTGTTATAAAACTTACATTTTCAAACATCACCATCACCTGCGATATTTGTACAGATTTTATTGACCAAAAATTAAATATAAGTAAAAGTGAAACTAAAATTCAAAGATATACAAATAAAACTAAGCTCATAACTGATAGCTTAATCCATATCTTAGAGCGAGGAAATGATTTTAGTTTTGTACCAAATGTCTTGTAATTCATACTTTCTGTTTCCACCGTCCCGGTGTATCACATTACGGCTCTATATCACATTGTGCTCAATGGCGTGGCAGAGTTTACAGAAGATTTCCATGTTATGTTTTGCAGAAACCGACTGGAGAAGATTCCCAACCTCATCTCTATCCCTAATATTCGCTTATGAATTGGTATCAGTTCATTTTTTACTGTGCCTCCACTTAAAAATTCTTTCTCTGTCCATCCTGTATCCAGAATTTTTATCACAACATTTTTGCGCAAAATAAATTATTTAATATTTACTAGGACACCTCTTCTCCCTGGCTAAAGGACTGGCACCGTTATTGATCTCACTTTCACTCCTTGAGAGCTACGAAGAGAGAGAGAGAGAGAGAGACAGACAGACAGACAGAGAGACAGATAGACAGAGAGCTACGTAAGGAGATAGACAGACAGACAGACACACAGAGAAAATGAGAGACAGAGAGAGAGAGAGAGTTACGTACGGAGATAGATAGACAGACAGAGAGAGAGAGAGAGTGAGAGAGAAAGAGATAGAGAGAGTCAGAGGCAGATAGAGGGGAAAGAGACAGTCAGACAGAACGAGAGAAGGAAACAGACACAGACAAAACTCTATAGACAGTGAGAGATACAGAGAACTACCGGACTGACGACAGCTGACAGCTACCGCAGCACCTCTGCCAGCAGCTGTTTTATCAGCAGCAGCTGTGGCACTGCTCGACATGATCAGGTAGGTCCTCACGTCCTGCAGCTGTCCGTTCAGCTCCTCCAGCCTAGAGTTAGCCTGCTTGACCGCCGCCGTGACGCTGGCCAGGGCCTTCTTATCCGTCGTCACTCTCTTCATGTTCTCCGCGCCCTCCTTGATCCGCATCTCCGTCAGGATCTGCTTCTTCAGAGCTTCCTCTATCGACTTTAGTCGCTCCTGAATGACGTCGTTGGACAGATCGGGTTCAAATCCGAACCTCTCGCTCACGGTTCTGTGCACCGGCTGTACAGAATAGCACCAGAGTAGAGACGTTCGGTTGTAGAAATGAATTGATATAATATGTCAATGAAACAACACTTCAGTGGAGCTAGGATCAACAGTAACCAACACGCTTAACTTAACACCAGTACGATGACATTTGGTTTTATAACTATATATAACATAATCATCATCATCTTCCCTTCAATCTCGTTTAGTCGGGAGATTTTACTAGTCTATCAACAGTATAATTAAGTTAAACTGGTCAACAATATAATGACGTTTGGCTTCGCATCAACTGTACGTTTATACAGGAACAACAGTACAATAAGTAGTCTAACATGTAAATAGTACATTTACATAAGATAACTGTATAATGACCTTAGGCTCTAAAAAAGCAAAAATTAATGTTAACGTCAGTTTCCTAACTCGAAAGCGATGTCAGTGACGGCCGAGCCCAGGATTTGAACCCCGCACATACTGATCCGCGATCGAATATCTTACCGACATCGCCACTGTCTAACGCCAGTGGCGATGTCGGTAAGATTTACACGGCGATGTCGGTTTACATGTATCAAAGTATTATGTATTATAAATTATGCATCAATAGCATAATGTATGGAGTATTCAACAGGATGTATAAAATCCATTCTCTCTCTCATAGTGCACTACCTACCGGCAGATCCATAGCATATAAAGCCTCCACTATTCTCTGTATTCCGCTTTCCTCGTCATGTCCACATATGAGTGGGTCTTTAAATCATCCAACATTCCTAATCTCGGCCTGCCTCTGCCTCTAGTTCCAGCCATTCTGCCATAGAACTATGACCTCTTTTAGTTAGCTTTCCCCATTTATTCAAATAGAAAATCCATTTAAATAGTATGACTTATATTTGCGTTCAATAATAAATCCACATATCCAGTCAGCCAACGACGATAACGTGAAATTTAAAGTATCAAAACTAGTGACTCAATTTTCTTTCCAATTTCAATTGAAATGTGCGAAAAAGTATTTATTTGAAATTTTTACGCACCTGCTACACCTCGACAAAATTCTTTACGAGCTAAAGAAGGCCGAGAGATTGACAAAGGAAATGGACAGGGGTCCAACAATTATTCTATACAATTTCTCTCGTGTCCTCCAATTGGCACGTCCAAGGCACATATTCTTACAATCTGCTATCAAGCTTAAAAAAACAGCACTCTATGGACGAACAAGTATATCCATTCATAATTTAGGCTATGCCTTATCTACACTTTAATACTGCTCGTAGCTCGACAAAATCCGGCTTCTGAGGTGGTTTTCTATTGCTATCGTCAGTTCTTGCTCAGTCGCCTCGCCTCTTACAACAGTACAGTTTACCAATGGTCGAAAATATGCACGAAAATATCGCCCTATTTTTTTCTCAGCACATTTCTTTTGATGATTGATTTGGGTGAATCGATCTGTAGTGATGTGTGCTGTGGGGACGTCCCTGGCATTATCCTTGGATGAGGAACGGACGTTAAATCTTAATTATTATTATTAAAACTGACATTACACTGAATAAACAATAATTACTGTCTAAATATGCTCGACATTCTCACAGTTAAAAACTAGGAATTAAAACTAATCATCTTTCCTTGAATTCCAGTTTAACTAAGATCGGGATTAGAATATTTTGTAGCAATATCTTGAGCCTAAGAGCTCACAAACCGAATGCCCTTTCCGACGTTGATTTGGATCTTAGTGCTTTGTCGCATTTTACGACACGTGCAGTCCACGGTTGGTCAATTCATAGCAACCCGGACACAACACGGGCTGCGAAGAATAAAACAAAGAATTTAAAACGTGATATCACCGTAAATTAAAGGGAGGGGCAGTCTCCTGTTCTCCCCAAACAATGTAGGAAGAGTCGGGAATATAATAGAAACTGAGGTACACGTAGCACGACACATTAGCTCCAGGCTGATTCTAAAATAGCTCGCATTATTATCTGAGGATAATGTCAGATAGTTCGCTCAAATGACTCGCTCGCAATACATGGAGTGGTAAATTAGAATCGTTTCCTATCCTTACGAATCAGGTTCGGCAGCTGAAAATGTTAATGGAAAAATTCTCATAACAAATCTCCAGGAAGTACTGTAAAGAGAACTCGCCGGCACGAGATATATAATTATTAAATATTAATCTTAAATTATTAATAATTATTTAATATGTTATTAATATTATTAATAATATTAATAAATTTTAAATTATAATTAATAATTATTTAATTATAATTATTACTATTATTAATATTAGTAATAATATTAATAATTATATAATAATAATTATAATTATTAAATATTAATTAATCTTAAATTTTGTCCGTTGCTAAGAAATTTTCTAGATTACAGAAAATTTTCTAGGTAGCAGATAGAGCAAATATATCCTCTCACAAAAATCAATAGTTATGCCACTGTTCACTAGTTTGGCATAGTTTTTTTTTCAAATTACATTACGGTAGGTTAAAATTGTTTAAGTTATTGGGATTTTAAGGAAGATACTCTTTATTTGAAATAACACCGGCGATATATAGGCCGGCTGCATTAGGTGGACCTAAGTAGTTAATATTGTAAAAATTAAATTTTACCTATATTTTATCAAAAATTCCGATAAACAAAAATCTCATACAATAATCCAGTAAAAATGTCCAAACCTGTACAAAATTATAAATCAATTTACAAAGCGTAAATTGTGTTTATCAGAAATGTGTAATGACTAAATCATCTTTACGCTCCCCACGTTGTGTCCCGACTCAATAAAAATAGACCAACTGCTAATTGCACGTGTCGTAAGAAGCGACTTAACAAAAACCGAGTAAGGCAAAGGAAAATCAATTTAATCAACTAAGAAGCCATGTATTATTTTCAAGATATAAGTTAAAATAATGTGTGGCTTTGGCGTAGACTTTTGAGAGGGATTATCTCGCTATTCGTTTTGGACCTGCCGCTAAGTACACCGTGGGTATATATATATTATATATATATATATATATATATATATATATATATATATAATATATATATATATATATATATATAATTATATATATACACATTTTGGGCATAAAGTGCATTAGGTGTTTTAAACTCAGCTTTGCTTCCGCTTATAGTGTCAGGCAATATTAGAGAAAGCATTGATATTTTAGCGTAAGAATCGTGCCCTTCATGCAACTCTAAACAATTTAAGCCTTTATTCAATCTATTAAGGCACTAATACACCTTCACTACAACACAAAACCTATAGGCGTGACTATAGACAGAGGCTATTATCACGCCTATAATTACATATAATTACATGTATCTCTCCTTAGTGTTCTGCCAAGTGGCAAGTTCAAGGTACATATTCCTACAAACAATCTGCAGTCAAGTCTATAAAGAACACTCCGTCGATCCTTCATAAAAGGCTATGCCTTATCTGTAGACACTCTCTTAACTAAAAGTATATATGACCTGTGAGTCTCTAATATTGATTCCCTGGGCCTTTTTCAGTTCCAGCTTAGTCGCCTCTTACGTCACGTGCAGTTTATGGTTGATTTATAAATTGGATAATTACATAATCATTATAATTATAAAACAACCGTTGCTCCGTGACAACATCATAAAATAGACGACTAATACTCGTCCAGTTTTATTCTCGATGTTGTCATGGACGACAGTAGCACACCAATAGTCTATTGCTGACAAAACCCAACAATATTGAAAATGTAACGAATCTTTATATATCCATAAATTTTGATCAAAATAGTTTAGCTAATGGTCCTATTATACAGGCCATTTCTATTTATACATTTCATTTTCCATTTATTGTTTTCCTTTTCCACTTTTTTTCCTTTTCTATTTCTATTTCTTTTTATCTAGACTTTTTTCATCCTGCAAGAATGCTTTTTTGATCACCGGACCGGCACCGTTTAGGATCTATTTCTTTCTCTTCAGCACATGTTTTTTCAGATAGTTCGGGGTGAATCGATTTGTGGTGACATGTGATACATGTGATGGGGGGGGGGACGTCCCTGACATCATCCTTGTATGAGGAAAGGGCGGTTAAACCTTTATTACTAGTATTATTATTATAACATAATCACGAATTCTTTAATAACAATTACTTAAGACATTGCCGACAGGTTAACGCTCATCCGCGATAACATCTTGTAGACTTTTTAAGCTCATACGTTAACTTCTTTTGCGGTTATGTCAGTAAGACGTTATACAGGAGCAAGATTAACCTAACATATTGGGTACCACCTTCTGTTAGGCTGAGATTTGAAACCAAAACAAGTGATTTACAACTCCAACGATCATCCCGTCCACAAACAAACCATCGAAAAGTGCAAATTAAATTCAGTATTTCTCTTTTCCTCGAGTATTTTGTTAAATATTTTAAGGAGTATTTATATACAATTTCTTGGAGTATTTTATTTTAGTTAATTTCATTAAATATTACAAAAAATATTTATAAAAGAGTATTATTACATATTTTAAAAGAGTATTATTAAGCCTTGAACGTCATAATAATAACGCAACCTTTTATTTGTTTTTCATCTCAACAATAAACAACACAAAGTTCTTTAAGCACGAAGAATAAGTATGATCGAATAAAAGCCTTGAAAGGCATAAAATATCTACCCAAGATGTAGGATACGTCCAGCGTATACCTAAGATATACAAGATGCATAGGGCTACGCAATAATGATAGTCTAAAGAAGAGTATACCTGGGAAAACCCAACACGCTTCTCGCTCGTGATACAAAAATGCATTGTAAGAAATTTCCCACCTACACTATCTCGTAATCACACTAGCAGCACGTAATATACTTAAAAAGACATTTCACAATTTTTATTATATTAAATAGTTTAACTATTTAACTGCTATTTTTATACTAATTCTATTAGAATATTAGACTATTTAACCGGGTTCCAAACATCCTAGGCTTAGGTCTATTCGTATCCCGGCCCTGATTAAACTGGGATTGATGGGAAGATGATGATGATGATGATGAAGACGATGATGATGATGATGAAGATGATGATGATGATGATTAAATAGTTTGACTGTCAGGTGATCAGCACCTAAATTATTCTCAATTGAGGTCAATTTTATCCGTAATCGTCTGCCTATAATTTCACAAATACGAAAGCCTATATCCCTAAAGCCAACAGTGAAAAATTATAGCAGCTTGCGAAAGGCTGCAATGCGAGAGGCATCACGCGTTATTTAAAGCTAAAACTGATGACAACGTCTTTTCATTTCATAGAAATGATAACAGATATTGACGAGTCCAGAATATTAACCCCGTGTATATTGAAAAATACACGAACACCTACCCCCTGCAGGCACAAGCTTCATCATTCGTATTCCAAGGAATTCTTTGCACCCCTAGTTTATACCTTCAATCTATTTTATGTGTCTATCGTATCATAATAACACTTAACTAGCATATAGACAAACAATTAAGAAGAAGAGGTTTACCACAAAAGAGCTTAAGCTCTGTGAGGTAATACAACCACTAGCTCTGGCTGTCAGTGAATAAAAGAAAATAAAAAATTAATTAATGGAATCTTAGAGCTCAGCTGCTACAACTAAGAGTAACACATTCCTCATAACTTCTATGCTACAGAATAAATTCAGTACTGGAAGCACGTCAAAAATGAAACAGTACTTGAAAGGATTGGAGAAAGAAAATTAGATGAAAGTTGCGGAAAGAATTTGATTAGTTGCGGAAAGAAGAGTAAGGTTCTTGGGTCACGTAATAAGAATGCCTGATGATAGATACGCAAAGACTGCAAAGAATTGAAACCCAAGTCAAGGAAAAGAGGAAGACCTAGAAGTACTAGGTTCAGCACGATTAACAAAGATTTGAAAACTTTGAACATTTCCTGGGAAGATGCTGTGAGGACCGCTAAAGACAGAAAAGAAAGGAGGAATGTTGCCGCCCTATGTTCTGTTCAGAACGCAAGGAGCTGATGATGATGACAGAATACCGCAGAACCTATTGCAGCTATACAATTGAACTACTGCCCATGCAAAAAAAGGTAACTACAGAAATATCCAAATCGATTTTTCCTAAACCACATGTATCGCTTGAGCTCAATGACCGAACCATGTGTTAGAAATACGCTATCTAATTAACATCTAAGCTTAGACAATTTGCTAGAAAGTTCTACTTGAAAATTTCACAGTACGAAATTGGAAGCTTTGAATTTTTTATTATATTAGTTTAGTACCGTTTATTTGTTCATCACAGCACAGATTATACAACAATAGGAACGTGCATGTAGTTAGATAACAAATAACAATATAAATTTGACACCTGCTGATCAAAGAGAGAGAGAGAACTGTGTTTATTAATTTGTGTCATGAATCAACACACAAACATAAGTAAGTAGATCAATCAAGATACAAATAAACAGTCATCAGTAAGAGTGAACTACACTCTATCTAGCGATCAAATCAGAAGAGTTTAAAAATTAAATTTAAAACACGACTGAGTCAATTAAAACCCAATACTATTCGACATTTCACTCAGTCGACTTATCCAGAAAATCTTTCAGTTTGTTCGATTACATGAGCAAAAACGTCGGCTAGCAGAGCACTGTATCTGCAAATCTATAGAGAGAAAAAAAAGAATTTACTTAATACTATCAGACATCCATCGTAGAAACGCATTCAACATCTATCTGCCCTGAAGGACTATGTTAAGATCTACTATAATGTAATGGACTATACTTGTCCAATCAAAGCACAGCCGTCAGGAAAAACTTGAGCCTTCGAACAGTTCTGGTCGGCTTATTTAGGATCCTATCTACTCAGAAGTCTCAATGAGAAATATACATATTGATACTAAAATTAAATATAATATTATTTAAAAAAATTTAATATAAATAAATTGAAATATAAATAAAGCTAAGACGACGTAACAAGCTAAATCTAATTGTCGTCAGTATTAATTGGTGTAACATTCTAGCATAGCTAGTATAACATTTTAACATGGTATAACATTATAATATTTTAACATAACATTATAACATAACAGCTAGTATAACATTATAACATTTTTGCATAGATAGTGTAACATTTTAGCATAGCTAATTAGTGTAACATTTTAGCATGGCTATTATAACATTTTAGCATGGACAGTATAACATTTTAACATTGCTAACTAGTATAATGTTTTAGCATGGCTAGTATAACACTTTAGCTTGGCCATTTTAACATTTTAGCAAGGCTAATAAAGCTGGCAAAGCTAATGTTAGCGGCAGTTTCCTCACTCGAAAGCGATGTCAGTGGCGTGCGAGCCCATGATTTGAACCCCACACATACTGATCCGTGGTCGAGTATCTTACTGACATCGCCACTGGCTCCAGCCAATGGCGAAGTCGGTAATATAACAGTTTACACGTTTCAATACTTCAAATAATTGTTTTATATAATAACATAATTATGTGCACATGAAGTGTAGAACTCTGAGAAACTTAAAGAAAAAATGTTCAAAAGGTAACAAATATTGATGGAAGAAAACTAATGAAGCAAACGAAATGGGGATTTACGATGTCATAGAAAACATTACGAAAATGTATACAAATAAGACACTCAAATAACTCCTGCAATTATGCCACTATGCAGTAGCATTATCATGTGCAAAAATTATAAAAAGCCAGTTTCAGTTGCAATTGCTCAAAGTACTAATTACTAAGTAAAAAGTACTAATGCAACGTGGAGAAACAACTAGGACTAATGGACAGTATAAATTTACTGAAGATTTAAAGGCATTTAATCAAAAGCTAATAGTTGCATTCAACATAAAAGAATTTTTGTAGCATTTAAAAAAGGTCACAGCATGAATCAGATGTTGCTGCCTCTCTCTCTCTTAGTGCACTGCCTACTGGCAGGTCCATGGTATATAACACCTCCACTCTTCTCGGTCTTCCGCCTTCCTCTTCATTTCCACGCATGAGTAGGTTTTAAATCATCTAACATACCTAATTTCGGCCTGCCCTGCCTCTTCTTTCTTCCATTCTGCCTTCTATGACCTCTCTTAATAGACCTTCTTCCCTTAGAATGTGTCCTATCCAACTCTTCTTCCGGTTCTTAATACATTTATCAACTGTCTATCTATACCAACTCTCTCCAGAACTTCCTCATTTGTAACCTTTTGAGTCCAGCTAATCCTCTCCATTCTTCTCCAAATCCACATTTCCAATGCCTTTAGTTTTCTAACATCTTCCTTCCTTAAGGTCCATGTTTCACATCCATACAATAGCGTGGTCCAAACCAAAGTTTTCAATATCTTCCATATATCTTTCAATGTTGCTGTATCTTTCGCTATTGTCGCTATTGTGGATGTGAAACATGACGACTCGGGAAGACCCGTTATTAGGAGAGACTGAATGATTTGTTATATTATTGTATTCATCTCAGATTTAATATACTTTACAATCATTATATAGTGAAGCATGGCGCATTGTATATCTCATCTTTTCCTTTTGTACTTTGTTTTGCTCTTTAAGACTTTTAATTACATTAAGTCATTCACACATTATTCACAAGCAATATTGAGACTTTAAAAAGTGAAAATTACAGTGAGCTCAGGTTCAATGAATAATCTTCCTGCTCTCTGGGGTTTTCATTTTTGAATGATTTGGGTTTCAAAATGCAGATATCGTAATTCTAAGAAACATGCTCTAAAAATAGCATGCTAAAAGCTTCTCTCTCCATACTTTAATGCCAAAGTAGAAGTCACTAAATACTTATTAAAATAAAAATTTTATTCTTTAATCCATATTATTTATTATTTTCTTTGATTACGAGCCTATCATTTAATCTCTTTACATTTTTCTTTGATTGCAAGCCTGAGATTGTCCTGCAATTATTCAAACACACACACACACTATATATATATATCTTAGTGCAATGCCTACTGGCAGGTCCATGGTACATAATGCCTCCACTCTTCTCTGTCTTCCGCCTTCCTCTTCATTTTCACATATGAGTGGGTCTTTAAATCATCTAACATACCTAATCTCGGCCTGCCCCTGCCTCTTTTTCCTTCCATTCTACCTTCTATGACCTCTTTTAATAGACCTTCCCCCTTAGAATGTGTCCTATCCATCTCTTCTTCCTATTTCTTAATACATTTATCAACTGTCTATCTGTGCCAACTCTCTCCAGGCCTATATATATATATTATATATTATATATATATATTATATATATATTATATATGTATACATATATATATATATATATATAGGCCTATGTATATATATATATATATATATATATATATATATATATATATATATATATATATTAGCAGTGCATTTTAATTCATAAATATATATAGAAATTGTGATCGACCAATTATTTTTGTGCGTTAAGTTAAATTTAAAACCGAGACTGCGATAACTTCAGATTGAATTCTTTTGTCTCTATTTCTACTAAAGATCAAGATGGTCATTGTAAAAACTCATCCCCCAATTATTAGCGCAATTCTATCACTTACTTTTATTAAGTTTGCCCACTAACACCTTACCTGCTGTGAATCAGCCATGTTCTTTGGAGATGGCTAGAAAAACGATAATCCACCATGCAGATGATTAATCCAGCCACATTTAACTCTACATCACACCAAGAAATATCCGATCCTAAATATTAGGTAATTAGGATTAAAACATTTATTATTATTTAATTCTTTATTTATTTTTTATTATTTGTTTACAATACACAAAACTGCTCCGTGACTAAAACATTGACTGGGCGGTCCTTAAATTCATCGCTTTACTTTGCTGATTAGGTGGTGCAATATTGCCACTGAAACTTTCTTGTCCAATGAGAAGTAGTGTTACAGAAGACCGTGTTGTCGCTACTTGCTAAACATCCCCACTCAATAAAATTAAAGTAGCAATATCTTTCATCCGGAAACCATATCAAAGATATAGAATAGAATATAAATTATTTATTCTGTGTAGGCTATAACAACATAACATGACTACAATTACATTGCTACAGTCATCAATGACAACTTCGAGCACTATTGAAATAAAATCGACCGGCGAACAAAACGATCGAAAGTCCAATAGCAGCGGCCCGTAACGTCGGGTGCACCAGGGGGCCGGGCCCCTTGATAATTGATGGGCCCTCCCCTGCTCGCAAAACTGAAAAATAAAAAATAATTACCGTGATAATTAAAATATATTGTTTAGTAAATTTTTAGCGAATGGCGACCGTTGTTAAACTTCGTAAACATTAAACTTTGGACTGATTACCTGGATTTTGGAATTTGCACCGTTTTTGGACCTTATTTTGCTCGCCGGCTTGATTTTGTCTAAATAGTGCTCGATGTTGTCATTGATGACTGTAGCACTCTAATTATTGTTATTGTTATTACTATTAACTGTATCAGTTCCATGAAATTCATATATAAAACAAAGAACTATGTTTATTTCGATACATTCAAAATATGCAGTGACATACACAAACAAGGCCGTCAAAGAAGTTACAAGTAACTTATCTAGTTGACCACCCCTCAATCATACAAATTGAAAAATAACTAGGCAATCGAAATAAACCTGAAATACAAGTAAAATAAATTTTAGTTAATAAAGTTTGCAATAATAACAACAGGAATTTAAAAAGAGAATATTAATTTGCTTCTGCCGATAGAGAACTATGTTTATTTCGATACACTCAAAATATGCAGTGACATACACAAACAGTGACATAATGTTTAAGACATTGCATAAAATCGAGCATTAGCCTAAAGCCGTTAAGCAATTGACGAGCTCACGGCTATAGGCATATGAGAGCGATAACTACGTCACTTGACAGTTGACACGTCATTTTGGCAGAGCCCCGGTCAAAATGTGGTTTGCGCTTGGGTTTACGTTGGGTTTACGCTTATGATAGGAATGTTCAACACACTGTTTAATGAAAGTTATTGTCTTGCATGCTGTTGTGCTTGCAGTTTTTTACAGCTTAACAATTCAGTGTATTGACAGTTTGTCATAGCATACGGTTTGTCATAGCATAGCATAGTATGAGACGGTACGGTGTGTCATGGCATAGCACAGCAAGAGGCGGTACGTTTTGGCATAGTATAGCATAGTATGAGGTGGTACGGTTTGTCATAGCATAGCATACTATGAGGCGGTACGGTTTGCCATAGCAGAGTACAATATGAGGTGGCACTGTGTGTCATAGCATAGTATAGTATGAGGCAGTGCAGTTTGTCATAGCATAGCATATTATGAGGAGGAACGGTTTGTCATAGAATAGCATAGTATGAGGCGGTACGATTTGCTATAGCAATAACAAATCGTACCGCCTTATACTATGCTATGCTTTGACAAACCGTAACGCCACATACTATTCTTTGACAAACCGTATATCATAGTAGAAGACGGTACGGCTTGTCATAGCATAACATAGTATGAGGCGGTACGGTTTGTCATAGAATAGTCTGAGGTGGTACGGTGTGTCATAGCATAGCACAGTATGAGGCAGTACGGTTTGTCAAAGCATAGCGCAGTATGAAGCGTTAAGGTTTGTCATAAAATAGTATGAGGTGATACTGTTTGTCATAGAATAGCATAGTATGAGGCGGTACGGTTTGAAATAGCATGACATCCAAGAGGATATAGACTGAAAACTTTGTTGCAGGAGGGTTTCAGCATCAGAATAGGAGTTAGGGGTGAAACAAGTGTATATTTGAGTGTCATCAGCATATAGTTCATGATCCAGAGAATGAGAAGAGATTAGAGAGCTTAAGGGTGTTGTATAAAGGTTAAGGATAGGACCAAGAACGGAGCCTTGAGGCACACCGTACTTTAAGTGAGAAGGCGAAGAGATGTACTCCATCACTTTCACACTAAAAGAACGATCCGTCAGATAAGAGGAAAACCAATCAAGAACAATTCCACGAATACCAACCAGGAAGAAAGACGTTCCAGAAGAATATTGTGATCAATGTTATCAAAAGCGGCCGAAAGATCAAGCATACATAATCCAGTTAAGCGTTGCGTGCACATGGCATTAACAATAGAATTGCACACAGATAGAAGCACCGTTTCAGTTGAACGATGCTTAGTATAAGCAGCTTGATGCTTATTAAATAGATCATTGTAAGAGAGATAAGTAGAAAGCCTCTGAAGAACAATTCTTTCAGTGAATCTTCAGTATATACCCTTTCTTACCCCCCCCCCCGGCCCCCCTAACCACTGCCATTGCTAACATGTTTACACATCGAAATTGCCATAGGAACAATGAATACCCAGTCTTACCCCCCCCCGGACCCCCCCCCCCCCCCCACCTAATCAGTGCCATTACTAACATATTTAAACATCGAAATTGCCATAGAAACAATGACAATATAGTTTAAAATGTTTTTGGCGGACCTAAGGGGGGGGGGGACCGGGCCCCCTGGGCCTCCCCCTGGATCCCCCGCTGGTCCCAACTGACAAGAACTCAGTCTTAGGTGAATTAAATGCCAAGAAATTATAGCAGACATTTAAGTGGATATATAGACTGAAAAGATTGCAAGGGTTTCAACATCAGAATACAGGCGAGTTAGGGGTGAAACAAATGTACATTTGAGTGTCATCAGTGTATAGTTCATGATCAAGAGAACGAGAAGAGATTAGAGAGCTTAGAGGTGTGGCATAGAGAATGAAGAGGATAGGACCAAGAGCTGAGCCTTGAGTCACGGCATACTTTTAGTGGCACACCATACTTTTAACATTTTTTATACTTTGGACTGAATTTCTGGATTTTGGAATTTGCACCGTTTTTGGACCTTCTTTTTGCTCGCCGGCTTGATTTTGTCTCAATAGTGCTCGATGTTGTCAGTGATGACTGTAGCACTCTAATTGTTGTTATTATTATTAATATTATATAAAACTACGTTTACTAGAGAGACCTGACTCATGAGACTGAGACTTTGAGTGGACTCGAGTTGACACGAGTTCTAGACCCGAGACAGCACTGGATCAATCTTAACGATTCAAGAGATTTGAGCAAATCTCTATGCTTCTATAAATAAGAACTCCGAAAACACCTGAAATTTTACTTCTTAGCCATTAGATACCGACCTTATTCAACAATACCAAATGTTTAAGCTTCAAATTTCTGTAAGCTATATAGGCTTCATTAATCCTATACCTAAACCTAACCATATCCATAGTACTAACTATAGGATAACACATATATGACTAATTTTGAAGCGAAAGAAGAGTTATAAAATAAAAAATGTTGTACCGTTACAGTGGAAAGATGTCGGTATTTATTTCAATGCCTATATTTGGATGGGTCCGGCTCACAAGTACTTTGCAATATACGAACAGCCAACTATGAATGTCTTCATAATAGATGAAAAATTGTCTCAAAAACAACTGTAAATAGTAAATAATAAATCTTGTTTGACACGGAAAATATTTAGTCATAAAGTTAGAGAGAATTAGAGTGTTTCAATCCTTACATTTGGAAGTTACAATTATACTGAATTAATGAAGTAAATAAAATAGAATTAAAACTCTGTTAATGCGTTCTGATAGGTTGTATTTTGCACAAATATTCTACCAGGAAGAAGTTACGTCGCCCAGGTTAATGAATGTAAACAAAGGCTTTTAATTTGTTGAAAAGTTAGGTTGTAGTTGTGAAAATAGTTAACTTAATTAAAATTACTGTAATACTTTAAGTGTTACTTGAATACTTTATTCTAAAATTATGTAACTTTGAAGTCTGTAGTGGCATAATTGTTTGATCGCATGTAAGAAAAGTTAAGCTAAAGTTTAAAATGTTAAAAGTTAAGGTAGCGGTAATGTCATGAAGTTTTAAACCACTGATCCTGAGGTGATTTGAACTCTCGTGGGTTCGATTTCAAGCCACGCTTATCTGAGAGTAAAATCTCGGACATTCACTGGATTGGTTATACTGAAAATTGGCTAAATTTCCTAACGATTTAATCATGTGGTATTAAAAGTGATAGATATCAACATAGTTGATCATTTCACTAAATGCATACTTACTTTACTTTTTACCTTTAAACAGTAACTTAAATGGCTCATGTTAGCTATTAAAGTATTGTAAACTATTCTTACTGCGTTTTCACTAAAATGATAGCATTCTCTAATTTCTAAATTTATTATATAAATTTCTAAAAGTTACAGGATTATATATCTATCTTTCATAATCAAAAGTTGCATTATAACACAGGTTTTTCTCATCACATGAAGCTTTCTGTGTGTGATGTCAAAGCGAAACTCTGTTAATAATACGCGCTCAGTAGTTGAGCGCAATGCAACTGTGATTGGAACAGAAAATTTGTATGAAAACTATCCTAATTCGGCGCTAAATAATGATCGATCAAACTTTGCTAGAACTGTATCATTTGGCCCTGTGCCTCCTGGTTCAGTAAGCTCATCAGCAACAGTAATGAGTAAACCGGAAACAGTACATCAGGTTAAGAAACCACAACCGCTACCAAAATCCAAAACCTGCGTCCGAGATGCAGTGCAGGCTTTCGAAAAGACCGCTACCAGGACTCAGCCCAACCTCGTAAGCGAAGCTGTGATGAAATTCAATGCGAGCAGTACTACAAAAGCATCCTTAAGCCGTTCCCGCAGTAGTATCATATCTGGTATTTCTAATCCTGATGCTAAAGTCAGCACTCCCGTTAATCAGAATCATGATGCCGTGATAAAGTCTAGTTCAGGTTCTGTAAAACAACAGCCTGCATCCAAACCTCCTTCTTGGAAAAAACCTGTTGATAGTGGTAGTAGCAATGAAACGAAGACCCCGCTTAGAAGTCCGGTTCTATCGAAAAATCTGCCTGTTCCTAGTAAGAATGTGAATCAGGTAAATAACTCACAAATTCCCATTAACAGAACTCCTGCTGATAAAGGCCAATGTAAGCCTATCCTACCCGTCAACAGTTTTAAACCTCAAGCCTCTGCTAGAGCATCTATAGCTAACAACGATTCTTATTTCGATGATTCCAATATTTACGAAGAGGCTGAAACAGTAAAGACTATGTATTTGCCATACAATGAAAGGAAGACAGTTGCATCAAGCAATCAAAGTTCTACATCTGGTAACAAACTTGAAGAAGATGAAGTGCCAATATATGAAGATGCCATGGTGGTTAGAAAGTCCTTCGTCAATAGCTCAAATAAGTGTAAAGGCGATCGAAAGTCGTCAGTACCACAGATTCAAAAACCTGATGATACCGATACATGTCTTTATGAAGAGGCCTCCGCTGTTCGTATAAGTAGCTTAAAGACAGTGAAAACTCCTAATTTATATTCAGATATTGAAACTAAAGGCTCTAGTACATCTAGAATGAATTCTATTGAACTTAAAGACTCAGCCTACGACGGTATAGCAATCTATGAGGAAGCTATGCCTGTACATTTGCCAAATGGAGCAAAGAAGAACTCTACAGAAGAAGGTTTATATGATTTAGCATTGCCTGTTGATTTGTCAAAGCTTCAGCAAGCTAAAGCAATCAATTCTTCATCTAATAAGCCGAATGCAGCATCTAGTAGCAGCTTCAATGAAGAAAATATTTACGAAGAAGCAGCACTTGTCAGGTTGCCTTCCTCATCTTCAAAGCATCCAGTATTATCACAAGATAGCGATTGTTTGTCGGATTCAACTGAAGATGAAGAGGGCTTCGACAGTGAGAATCAGACGATGCTATCTTCTCTACGGAGATCATCGAGGAATATTTTGTATTTATGTCGAAACGACACAATTCTAGCGAAACAGAAAATAGAGCATGATGCTAAGAGAATGAGCAACAACTTCATGACTCAGCATGATTCGGGTATGTTAGCGTTTAAAACCAGAAATTTTAATATTTTTTAAACTATTATTTTACAGTCAAGGACCGTTCTTATCTTGTTTATATGGATATAAAATTGACTCTAACAGTTCTTATGTAATTTGAAGATTTAACGTTTTGTTAGATTAGAGGTTGAATGACTGAAAATCGAGTTTAAAGTTAACATGCTTGGCTGATTGGTAGAAGGTCGATATATAATTATATGTATATATATATATATATATATATATATATATATAAATATATATATATATATATATATATATATATATATATATATTATACATGTATATATATATATATATATATATATATACATATATATAATATTATATAATATATAACATTATATATAATATATAATTATAAAATTATTAGCAATTTTTGGCTGGTGTCTGTATAGATTTGTATTTATATAGGCCTAAGTAGTGGTTAGTGTTTTTGTTAAGCAGTTCTGTGATAGTTACTGGAAAAATGTATCTAGTTATAGTTACTAGTTACTAGTTACTTGAGTGAAAAAGTAACTAGTTAGTTAGTTACTCAATTTAGTTACTTTTACAAAAAAGTAACTAGCTACTTTAATAGTTACTTTACAAGTTACTCAAAAAAGTAACCAGGTAATTACTAGTTACAATGCTGCTTTATTGCAGAATTTATTTTATACAAAAAATTACAAAGTTATCGTACAGTATTAGGCTGCCATACATAGTTAAATAGTAGGACAAGTAATGGTGAATTTGCATTCGATTTAAATGAAAATGTTCAAAACTGAGATAGTGATGTTTAATTTAGAAGGAATATATCAAATGTAAATTTTCTTGCCTGTGGACTCTTTTCAAAACTGTTATTGTCTGAAATGGTAATCACAACCTTTGTTATGAACAACTTTAAAACAACAAAAATTGTGTCTGATAGTATCCCTATCACCTACTGTCATGAAAAAGGTAAACCTCTTTCTTTTCAAGAAAAATGAAAGCAAAATGGACAACTTTGAACTTGCTGTAGAATTGAAAGATAACTTTAGAGGATACAGCTTTCTACGAACATAGATACTTTTGATGTCTGATTAAGTAGCTAAAAAGTTAGCCCAAGTGAGCACTAAGCGCACGCACGTACAAGTTAACATTATAGGTACCATGGAGTTATTCAAACTTTCACGGAACTTTGTTAGATTGGACTTTTGAAAATATGAATATAAAACTGTTATTTAATTCATTAAGATGAACGTATAATCCTGAAGGAGTTTTGATCAGATTTCACTGCACTAGTTAACTTTTTCATTGATTAATTGCTTTTATATGCAAATTTCGAAATTGAAATTTAGGAGTTATATCGATAGGCGCAGATTGAGCCGGTTTTTATAAACAACATGTTGAAGTGATTAGCCTGTAACTAAACACTGTAGTGCCTAGCATAGATCTATAAGTGACTAGCATCTATAAGTGACTAGTATCTATAAGTGACTAGCGTCTATAAGTGATTACCATCTATAAGTGACTAGCATCTATAAGTGACTAGCATCTATAAGTAACTCAAAAGCAACTAGCAATTTGCGTTACAAATTACATGAAAACTAGTTAGTCACATTAACTCCTTATGAACAACAGTAACTAGTTACTTTACTAGTTACTTGAATGTAACTAGTTACTTCCCAGCACTGTATACCTACTTTGATTGATTGTTTGCTAGATCGACTATATAGTTATTTGATTACTCAGTGCATTTAACTTAATGTATTAATCTATGTAAATGGTTTATCTCTGTTGTCAGGCGTGGATGCCATAGTCGAAGAGGAGAATGTTGATCTTGATATAGTTCAGGTAGGCTTTTCTTATTGTTGGTTAGTCTTTCTGGTATTTATTCGTTAAGTATTAAGATTTCTTCGCTTTTATGTTTATTTGTTTAAGCTATCTATCAAAGGTTTTTTGCAGCCAAATCTCGTATAGGTCTTTTTGCATGTATGAACATGAAATTGGGCTTCCCCTCAACTATTCGTCTTGGGCTTCTATTTTAAAATAGTTATCAATGTAGCTCAGTAATGAGAAATACACTTTCTCTCTCTCTCTTCTCTCTCTCTCTTTCTATGTAGGCCTACTACTTAACGACATGTTCATGGCATAAAACTTGCAACCTATTTATCCTCGATTTTCTCTTCCTTTTTGTATTTAAAAATGCTATTATATATATGCCTTTGACTATTTTCCTTTGCATTCGTACTTCCTATGTAACTTTCAGCAACCAATTCCTATGGTTCATCCACCTGTTATATAATTTGTTAAAGTAGTCGCCAAAAGAAATCTTTGAAATCGTAGAGAACTAATCTTTGGCTGGAACTAATATTCCCAGAATGATCACATGACATGAGTCGTCAGCAAATATTTGGCGCCTCTACAAACGTTTAATTGTGTGTGGGAATCGAAGCTGAGCTATTGCCGCTAATACTTATGCATTAATCAACCTGAGTAGTCAACAAACGTCCACTAAGTTGTTAATTTATTCTGCTACTTCAATGGAGAAATTACTCCATTGAAGCCATTGTGGTAAGAGGTGGAGAAATTATAGAGGCCAACATGGTAGGAGGGCTGCCAGGGACAGTGCTGGAAAAGTACTTTAATTTATGAAACTAAAAAGTAAAAGTAAAAGTGTTTATTTTTGGAAAATCAAAAGTAAAAGTAAAAGTAATTTTTTTTCAAAACCAAAAAGTAAAAGTAAAAGTATTTATTTTCCGTTATCAAAAAGTAAAAGTATTTTTTCATATTATGAAGTATACAATTGTTTCTAAAATCTAACAACTCATAGAACTATATCAACATCAGGAATATGCTAATAAAAACACATATTTGTGGAAGTAAATCTCAAATCATATCGCATAGTATATATATTATATAGTATATATATATATATATATATATATATATATATATATATATATATATATAGATAGATAGATAGATAGATACTATTACATGTATTGTAATAAACATAAAATTATATGTATTGTAATACAGCACGTCATTTATATATTTATTTGTTAATATTTTATTGGATTACCTTCCACCATGTTAGCACAATTAAGGTAATCCAATCATAACAATGAGTAAAATCACAGCAGGTATGTTTCAGTAGTTGATGTTTAAAGTAGGACTAACTCCTAATCCAAATCCAATAATATATTTACATTATTTAGACAAAGCAAATTATATTTATTCTAGACCCTTTTGCAATTTAATAACACTTTATTACAATACAATCTACCCACTCGATACTAAAGCTGGTAAAACTAAGGTTAAGGTCAGTTTCCTCACTCGAAAGTGATGTCAGTTACGGGCGAGCCCAGGATTTTAACCCAGCACATACTGATCCGCGGTCGAATATCTTACCGACTTCGCCACTGGCTGCAGCCAGTATTTGAGTATAATAAGATACTCTAATTATACCCTTACTACAAGTACTATCGCACTATAAAAAGCTCGCACTACTGAATTAATATGTATAAAATAAACCCAACTAGTAACATTGCATTAATTACATTAGACTTCTTAAAAAGAGATTTTAAAATCTACACTTTAGTAATTTATACATGTATAGGGCCTATTACTATAATGTAACTTTAGGCCTTTCATTTTTAAATTTTAAATTATATATATATATATATATATATATATATATATATATATATATATAAGCATATACATTTAGATACACCGATGAGCAGAATTCAATTTAAAACAGATTCTACAGGTTATAAGCTACAGTGTAAGTGTTAATTGCAATTGTATTGCATTCAACATAGGCCTTTGATCTAGTGGATAAAAGCACAGGCTTTCAAGAATGACGTGCATGCATCATTAAAAGTTGAAATACGGCGTAGGTCTATTATTAATTATAATCCACTGACTGTGTCGCTCAGACCTTTTGACGTTACGGTGCAGTTATATTTCAAACTTTAATTTTAGTTGATCAAGTGTCGCTCCGTATATGGCCTGTCAATCATCGACACTTTCATGTCTTACAAATAATTTAAATTAAACTTCTTTATCTTGACTGGATAATGTTTAATGCCTCTCGTTTTATCCAATAACATTGCTACCATGAAAAAGTACTTTTGGACTAAAGTAATTTTTTTATAGAACACAAAATTAAAAGTAAAAGTATTTCATTTTCCAAAGTCGAGAAGTAAAAGTAAAAGTAAAAGTACTGCTAAAACGTCAAAAAGTAAAAAGTAAAAGTAATTTTAAAAGTAAAAGTAAAGTACTTTTCCAGCACTGGCCAAGAATTGCTTTTGAGTCTCTCTAGAAACAAATTGTCGAGTTTATCAACAACTTTCACTCAAATATCCGTAGAGGAACTTTGAAATATCTATGATATTATAGAAATATATTGTAGTAGAATATTTCATCTATGCTTAAAATATTGTTTGCCTGTCTGTTACTGTCAGTGGCAATTGCTTTGTGATGCAGAAACAGGCGTTAAACTTCTATAGCTTCAACACTGTCAGTTGACAGATTGGTTAGAGAGGTAGTAGGCCTAAGTAAGATTAGTATGGTAAACGCTTCAGAGCCAAATTTAATTTAGCTTTCAGCACCTAAAGTCGTCATTAGTGACTGGCACTTGAGAGTTTAGTATAGTACACACGGAAATAGCGCTACTTAAATATCGGCCATGTTAACAGAATGTATTGTATATGTTTACTTACAGCATACATTTACTTTATGATTAGATTATTAACTCTGTGCACGTAAAGTGATATATGATTTAATGATTGAACTCGGATACATACTGTAGATTTTATATATATATATATATATATATATATATATATATATTATAGAATATATATATATTATATTATATATATATATATATATATATATATATTATATATATATATTATATATATATATATATATATATATATATATATATTATATACACACTCTCGAACCGTATCTAATTTGGTGCTTTTCATTCTCCCTTCACTGGCCGTTTTAACAATCATCTTCCTTATATATTGGAGTAGTAGCGCATAAGCCTATGTTTACAGAATTTCCAAGCTTAATAAGTTGATATTTTAGCTTTCCCACTTCATCACTTTTCAAAATAGCTGCCATCTTGTGTGAACATATTCTTGTTTCTCAGATTTAATAATAATATTTAATAATTACATTTTTAATCGTCACATTTGTGTCACATTTTTGACTGAACACAAATTGGAATCCATCAATAATCTTCACACTTTGTAATATCATTATCGAATGTGTATTGAGAACCGTCTCCCTCCTGATCTTCACTCATTTTCTAATATTTCCACTTTCTGCAGAAGTTGAAAACACATCTCTTCTCAACATAGATTAGCATTGTCTCATCTGACTACTATTTTATCACCGGACCTACACCTTTTGAGAATTTCCATTTTTTCTCTTAAGCGCTTTTCAGATCTCTTGGATGAATCGATTTGCGATGACATGTGATTCGGGGACGACCCTGACAGTTTCCGTTGCTGAGCAACGGACGTTAAGCTTTGATGATTATTGTTATTACGTTTGTGTAATTTTCTACAGGATGACATCTTCGTTGGAAGCATAAAGGATGAGAAGATGAGGATGTGGGTGGTTAAAAATATTCTTGAAAACGAAGCAGAGTATCTGGAAAGTCTTGAACTCTTGTATAGGGTATCATTACTGCTGCTAATAAATAATTTTTCAATAATTAGCGTCTAGGATATCAATATTAGCTCATTGCTGATGTATTTAACACTTCTAATATATTTTTAAACCTTAGTCTACAATTATTAAATGTCAAATTCTGTCCTTCAGGATTTATTTTCACTTTCACTAGAGTGAGACCCTATATATTTCAACTCAACGGCTGCATTCTCGATTCTCTACAGTAGGCCTATTCCATCGAATAATAACAATAATAATAACAACAATTAGAGTGCTACATTCATCAATGACAACATCGAGCACAATTGCGTTAAAATCAAGTCGGCGAGCCAAAAGAAAACAAAGTGAATCAACAAAGTGAATCCAATACCAAGTCTATACGTATAGTTTTGTTCTATTCTGTTCTATTTTGTTTTACTCTGTTCTGCTGTGTTCTATTTTTCTGTACTGTTTGCTGTTGTGTTCTATTTGTGTTCTGTTTTGTTCTACTATGTTCTGTTTTGTTCTATTATGTTCTGTTTTGTTCTACTATGTTATGTTTTGTTCTACTCTGTTTTGTTTTGCTCTTCTCTTATCTAATTCTGTTCTGTTTTGTTCTATTTCTGTTGTATTTTGTTCTATTTCTGTGTTGTTTCGTTCGACTCTTTTATGTTCATTCAACTCTGTCCTGTGTTATTCTAGTCTGTTCTAATTTGTTTAATTTCTGTTCTATTTTGTTCAACTCTATTCTGTATTGTTCTACTCTATTCTATTTCGTTCTACTATGTTCAATTTTTTCCTAATCTGTTCTAATGTACCGATATGATGGCCGAATGAATAGCACGCTTGTCTCAGAAGCGAGTGGCCTTCGGTTCGAATCCCAGCCAGACAGTCTCTAACAGTATCCCTAGTGATACGGAACAGACGTTGGACTAAGCTTTACAGCTTTTTAATATTTCGTTTGTTACTTCAGTATCATATCTCCCGATCAGATCAGTCCTAGGCTCCAGAAGTTGCTACAAAAAGTTAAACAAATGGAAAGGTCTCAATGGCCGGATTGGCTGGTGGTATGGTGTAGGACAGAGAGGATTTGAGATAGTCTATTTGTATCCCGACCCTGGTTAAACTGAGATTCAAGGGATGATGATGATGATGATGATGATGATGATGATGATGATGATGACGATGACGATGACGCGATGACGATGACGATGATGTTTCAGTATCAGATCTACTTGGCTGCCTATCACAAGGGAGTCCTCACTACACAGGACATCTCTACGATATTCGGACTGGTGGTTAAGTTCCTTATGCTGCACAAAGAGTTTGTAGACAGACTTAAGCCTAAGATCGATTGTTGGTCGGAAGATCAGGAAGTTGCCTCTATCTTCAAAGATCTGGTAAGATTTATCCCGTTCAGTGTATAGCTTTAACGTTTTAGAGGTTACTTTAGGGTTTGATATATTTTAATTCTACCGTTACAACAATAACTGAAATAGATAGGTAGATAGATAGATAGATAGATTGATCGATATACTGTCCATATTGTTCATTGCGCAGGAGCTATTTAATATCCGGGGATTTCTGGTGACGATATGTTTGGAGCAATACATACATGCTAAACGGATGTCCCTACACATTGCTTTAGTTTTAACACATTGTTTCATATTAATGTAGAAGATCATCATCTTCACTATCTCTTGAATCCCAGTTTAACTAAGGTCGGGACAATACTGTTGAACTTACATGTATGTTTTGTAAGAAGCTATATCGAAGGGTGTTTCAACATTTATCGAATCCAACAGCTTAATATTTTGCAAAATTTACTTTTTTCAGTATGAAATATATGCCATTGAGACAATTTATCTAAGTAAATAAAATATGTAGATAAACGTTGATTCACAGTAAAACTGTTATTCTTACCACTAATAGTTATGTCATCTTATTTTCTTTAACATACACGAGGAAGTAACTCTCATATATCTTTGTTGAAGGATGTTTATTATTAATAGAACTCGCCTGTTTGACACTGATCTCTACACTCACCGGGATATAGACCTCAGGCCTCTCGGCGTCTATGTTTTCTTTTTAAATCCGAACGGCAAGATCAGATTTAATCGATACTTATACTCAAGTTGAACAATCTGGTATCGTTGTGACCTAGTGAGATTCCTATGAGTCATTGAGAACTGGTGAGATTCCTATGAGTCATTGAGAACTGGTGAGATTCCTATGAATCATTGAGAACTGGTGAGATTCCTATGGAGATTTGAGAACTGGTGAGATTCCTATGAATCATTGAGAACTGGTGAGATTCCTATGAATCATTGAGAACTGGTGAGATTCCTATGAATCATTGAGAACTGGTGAGATTCCTATGAATCATTGAGAACTGGTGAGATTCCTATGGAGATTTGAGAACTGGTGAGATTCATATGAATCATTGAGAACTGGTGAGATTCATATGAATCATTGAGAACTGGTGAGATGCCTATGAATCATTGAGAACGGGTGAGATTCCTATGAATCATTGAGAACTGGTGAGATTCCTATGAATCATTGAGAACTGGTGAGATTCCTATGAATCATTGAGAACTGGTGAGATTCCTGTGAATCATTGAGAACTGGTGAGATTCCTGTGAATCATTGAGAGCTATTTCTATGTAAATATGTATATATATATATATAAATATATAATAATATATATATGGCTAATATCTATATCTATATCTATATCTATCTATCTATATATATATATATATATATATATTATATATATATATCTATCTATCTATATATATATATATATATATATATATATATATATATACAGACTGGGGCATAAAAATATAATCCCCTAGCGAAATCTCAATAACTTTAAGTAAACTCAAAATATCTCTACGAAATTCACAGAGATTCTAGGGGAGGAATTTCTGCGTATATCCTGCAAATTTGGTTAAAATATTTTCAGTAATCTCGAAATTGCAGCATTTCTACGAGAAAAGTGCTAAAATCAATTTTAACAAGGCTTTTTGAACTGTCAGTCATTCCATTTAAAGAAAATAACTACCCTGAAAAGGGCCGTTTACTGAAGTGGTGGAGTATAAGCCTGCACTACCTTGTTAGTGAAATGCTGTATTTTTGTTACTTATGAATATATTTTCACCAAATTTGCAGGATATATGCAGAAATTCCACCTCTAGAAGCTCCAAAAATTTTATAAAACTATTTTGTGTTTTGTCCAAGTTATTAAGACTTTTAGTAAAAAAGCATTGCTAAAATTGATTTTTGCACTTTTTTCGTAGAAACACCTTTTTTACTGCTCAATAGATTTTCATCAAATTTGCAGGCTATATGCAGAAATTCCTCCTGCGGAAGCTCCACAAATTTTTTACAAATACTTTGAGTTTTGTTGAAGTTATTGAGATTTCGCTAGGGGATTATTATTTTTTGCCCCAATCTGTATATATATATATATATATAGATATATATATATATGTGTGTGTGTGTGTGTGTGTGTGTGTGTGTGTGTGTGCGTGTTTGTGTGTGTTTACATTTATATATAATTGGTATTTTATTAATATAAAATTTATATATATATATATATATATATAATTCTATATAATAATAAACAGTATGTCATATGAATTCTACATTAATTGGACACTAATTATACATGTATGTCGTTGCTTACAGTGCATTGTTAATTACACAGCTTCTTAACTTCCATCTTGTCTACCGATCATAGACAACTTAGCGAGTAGCACGTCCCCAACATCCTACCGGCTCAGCCCCATCAGAAAAAACACTCATTATAGTGAAATGATCTACTATGTCGATATCCATCACTTTTTATTCCACGTGTTTAAACCGTTAGGCAATTTAGTCCATTTTCCTTATAACCAGTTAATGTCCGAGATTTTATTGAATGTCTCAATAGCGCAATGGTTAGAGGTGTATATAGCGTCATGAAGTTTTAAATGACAGATCCTGAGGTGAATTGAACCCTCGTGTGTTCGAATCCCAGCCGCGCTGATCTGAGAGTAAAATCTCGGACATTCACTGAACTGGCTACACGGAAAATGAACAAAATTGCCTAATGGATTTAACATGTGGTATTAAAAGTGATAGATATCAACGTAGTTGATCATTTCACTGTAATGTGTGCTATTATTATTATTATAATTATTATTATTGCTATTATTTATAAATACCGCAATTCCCGAGAGCTTCACAAACACGGCCTTCGAATGAGAAGGCGGATGTTGTGTATTATATGGTAATACGATTCGTACGGGTTAATTGCTATAAATTACTTTGTAGAATTAGCAATTGTAAACTAGTACAGGTGACTAGATAAGGTCATGAAGTCTGTTGGCCTGTTTGCTGATAGCTTTCTTCCTGATTTGAATATCTGTAGAACTGCTTACATCAACTAACATAACAACTAGAGTGCTACTGTCGTCCATGACAACATCGAGCACTGTAGTGTAATGAGCCTGATTATATCTTTCACAGTTATGGGCTCGTTATTTGAACTGGTGAGATTCATATGAATCATTGAGAACTGGTGAGATCCTATGGATATTTGAGAACTGGTGAGATTCCTATGAATCAATGAGAACTGGTGAGATTCATATCAATCATTGAGAACTGGTGAGATTCATATCAATCATTGAGAATTGGTGAGATTCATATGAATCATTGAGAACTGGTGAGATTCCTATGAATCATTGAGAACTGGTGAGATTCCTATGAATCATTGAGAACTGGTGAGATTCCTATGAATCATTGAGAACTGGTGAGATTTCTGTGGATATCGGAGAACTGGTGAGATTCATATGAATCATTGAGAACTGGTGAGATTCATATGAATCATTGAGAACTGGTGAGATTTCTGTGGATATCAGAGAACTGGTGAGATTCATATGAATCATTGAGAACTGGTGAGATTCATATGAATCATTGAGAACTGGTGAGATTTCTATGGATCTTTGAGAATTGGTGAGATTCATATGAATCATTGAGAACTGGTGAGATTCCTGTGAATCATTGAGAACTGGTGAGATTCCTATGAATCATTGAGAACTGGTGAGATTCATATGAATCAATTTAATAATTATGAAATACTTATTATTATTAAATACTCGACCGCGGATCAGTATATGAGGGGTTCAAATCCTGGGCCCGCCCGTCACTGACATCGCTTTCGAGTGAGGAAACTGACGTTAACATTAGTTTTACCAGCTTTATATAATATATATATATATATATATATACCATTATTTTTTATTTTTTATATAAGAGTGGAGGCGTTATGTACCATGGGCCTGGCAGTAGGCAGTGCACTAAGAAGATATACATGTATATGTATACATATACATGTGTGTATATATATATATATATATCCTATATATATATATATATATATATATATATATATATATATATATATATATATTGATATATTTTAGGTAGTTGAAGAGTTTCCTAAGGCGCTTGAATACCTAACGAATTATCAGAAAGCTTTAACTATTTATCATCAGCGCTGCGGTCAAACGTTTCAACATTTCATGCAGGTTTACTTATGTTGAATGCTTTTTTGTATTCATATTAGTATACATATAACGTAACGCACTTGTGTGCAGAGTGGTTTTTGTTAAGTTTCTTTGTGTGCCCATTTGGCTTTTCTATTTTCTAATTGCCCGGTTTGAGATCACTTATTTCTCGAAAGCATGTCAGTGACGGGCTGGCACAGGATTTGAGCCCTGCACCTTCTGATCCTCAGACTTATTCTCATTAATTAATCAACTCTCTCTGATCATTAATTGATCGTTATTGTCAATAGACGTGGCGGGTAGGGATGATTACTAAATGATTTTCTTCAACTCTTGGTTCATTCCAATGCTAACTGATTCGATTAAGAACCTGTCTACGTGATTCTTTCGCGCGGATAGGTTCAAGCTATAGATTTAGCCTACTGGCTTAACGTCGTTTTAATAAAGCCAAAGCTGAATCCAAATTTAACGTCAGTTTCTTGCTGAATTGCATGCTATTGACGGAGAGAGCACTGGGTTTAAACCGTGCACATACTGATCTGGCTGTCGAACAATATACCAACAAGCCACCGGCTCAGCTCGGTAGATCGATAAATACAGCAAATTGTCTCATGAAGTACCCTTTATTAATAGCTGGGGCTTGATTATATGGACTCTTGCTTTTGCTTTTTCTTTGGCTCTTGTACGGCGAACGTGCTATATGTATTAGCAGCAGTAGGTAAACGTATCTACGGTGCATATTAAATGTACTAAGAGTACTTGCTGAATGTAATAATTACTATTATAGATATAATTAAGAAAATTAATTTAATATTAACTAAGTGAGGTATGCATTTGCGATATAAACAGATTTACATTTATGCATATTTCTACAGTAAGTGTAGTATGCATTTACGTAACTAAAGAATCGGACAGTAAAAATGTGAAGTATTTATCGTTTTAAATGCTTTATTATATTATAGTTTTGATTTTGATTGATTTTTTGTGAGTTGATTTTCGACTAACTGATCTGTACGGTTTGATTTTGTAGTCCAACAGTATACAGAAGAAGGATCTAAGTTTTGAAGGTAATTTGTCTTTTTATAAGGGAAGAATTAATGAAGCCGGTTGACATTTTTAGTTTCGTTAAAGCTAAGACTATAAAGCAAAGTCAAACGTCTGTTGTCGCACATGGATGTTGTATAATGGATGGTCAGACAGGATTATGAACCGTATCATCTTGCTTCGTCACCATCGTGATCATCATCATCATTCGTCTTATCATTATTATCTCATCATTATCATTATCATCATCATCATCATCATCATCTTCCCTTGAATCCCAGTTTAACTAGGGGCCGGGATTAGAAAATTTTGTAGCAATTTCTGGAGCCGAATATTGTATTTTAAGTAAATGTTCATTTATTTCTCTCCATTAAGCTTAAACATCTATTTTGCTAACCTTTTTCTTCTATCGCTCTGGTAATAAGATCTCTGTGGTGTGACCGTCCCCGTGTAGTATCCGGGTTACTTGAAGAATAGACCAACCGTATAAATATGCACGTGTCGCAGAAGGCGAAATAAAAACAAGATCAAAACCAACGGCAGAAAGGGCATTCGGCTGGTGAGCGCCTAGACTCCAGAAATTGCTACAAAATGTAAACGAATGAAAAAACTTTAAAAGAAGGTCTATTTGTATCCCGACCCTAGCTCAACTGGTATTTAAGAGAAAATGATGATGATGATGCTCTGGTAAAAGGATAAATAAAAAACTATTGTTATATATTTGTAGATCTCCTGCATAAACCAGTTGTTCAACTTCAGAGAAGTAACCTGATACTACACGTAAGTATTTAGCACACCGTCTACAACTTGTAAACATTATTTTACCGTTGTGAAACATTACCTTGGACTATTGGTATTTTGGTATTATTTAATTATTTATATTAACTGTTTGCTTTTTGTTCCACGTATGTTTGTACGTTTTCTGCTGTAAGTCAGATTTCAAGTAATAAACGAATATAAATATTTATATTATATGATTAATTGAATGATTCTTTGCGTGAAATCTGTAAATATTTTATGATCGTGAAATAATTCTATTACTTTGCTTACACTGTACAGTATTTGTTGATCATAATTTCATTGTGTGAAAATTAAATTAAATAGACGGTACATTTAGAACCGGGAAAGTTAAGGCAAGACCAACCGAATACGGTTCTTGTTTAATCGAGGCGATTAATGCAGTTACTGAAGATGGCAAAGGGAAATAATTTCAATAAGCTCCATTAGTCGCATCTGAAAGCTCAATATTTGTGACATTTACTTTATCGAGAAATCAGTTTATTGTCATGCTGATTACTCAGTAGTGAATACGATTACAAATTGTAATTAGGAGTATGTACATTGGATCTGCTAGTTTTTATATTGTTTGAGAGGCAGTTAACAACTCCGCTCCATCTCCAAACTTAGAGAAACACTGTCTGCCAATTCCTTACTAATACCAATCAAATGAGTGAATCATTTATATTAATGAATCTGAAATGATTTTAAAAACAACAAAAATTCTATTTTAAATCTATACTGAAGTTGTGATAGATTAATCTAAGTAATTAAGCAATCTCTGTGCAAATTAATCAGTTAATTATTAAATACATTCTGAATATTTCTAATTGTTTATATGACAGTTGTTTTTGTATTTAGGATCTAATACGATGCACTCCTTCTAGTCACCCGGACTATGTTGAATTGAGAAACATAAAGAAACTGGCAGGAGGATATCTTAGCGAATTTTCTGGAAAGTCTGGGGTTTGTCGTTATTTCTTTATTAATATTTAAATAGGTATTCGTGATGTCCCTGGTATCAATTATGAGAAAATAAACGTTAAATATTTAATATTGTTAGTAACAAAATTATTATTTAAAATCTGAACATTAATATTCTACTATTACGTGTAGGATCATCATCATGATCATCTTCCGTTCTGGGTTCATTCATTCCAAGTTTAACTAGGGTCGGTATACGAATAAATCTATTTTCATTCGTTTTAGAATTTTTTTAGCAATATCGGGAGCCAATAGGCACTCACCAAGCTAATGCCCTTTCTGACGTTGTTTTTGATCTTAGTTCTTTGTCGCCTGTTACGATACGTGAAGTTCGCATTTGGTCCATTCATCAACAACTCGAACACAGCACGGGATAAATGACTTGTTCCATTATATATATATATATATATATATATATATATATATATATATATATATATATATATATATATAATGGGATAATTAAATGACTATTCCATTATATACATATATATATATATATATATATATATATATATAATGGAATATATATATTTATATGTATATATATATGCATTATAACGAATGGATAAACTTCTAGATATATATGTAAAACCTATATATACATATATATATAATATTAATATATATATATATAGATTATTATATATATATATATATACATATATATATATATACAATATTCAGAATTATATATAATTATAGAATATGCATGTATGTACTGTATATAATATATATTTTTTAAAGTGAATACGACTTCACAGTGTTCATCGTGTGCTATATATAGAATCAAGGTCAAAGGTCTCTGATAAGAAAGGGGATTGTAATTGAGATGAAAGGCAATGCTCGTAAGCTTCGTCAGATCTTTCTCTTTACAGACGTACTGGTGTGTGCTAGGCAGATATCAAACAGGTTTATACTCTTTGTCATGCTTTAGGCTATAGATATATTCGATACTATGCTCAGTGATATATAAAATTAGCTGTATTTCTATTTTAATTTTAATTATTTATCAGCTGTTTTGACGACATGGCCGTTAAACTACCCTATTACTTCCTAATTTTAATGTTTATTCAAAGAAGTGAAGTATATATAGTATTAGATTTGTGATGATATTGGTATTAATACTTAGTAAAATATGTCAAGCATTGATTTTTTATAGAGTTTTCAGTTTAACAATTTTTTTCGCTGATTGCTGATGTTGAACACTGAAGAAATATTTGAGTTTACTTCTCTTGTTGCACATTGTTTAGTTTATGTTATTTGGAAGCCACAACAGACGTGTGCTAAGAAAGACTTAAGTCAGAAAGAGTCAAATAAGCAATCAATATTTGGTATTGAAATAGTCAAACTTACTCTCTGAACATCGTATAATGTATAAAGATTTGGAGGTTTCTTGTGAGAATTTTAAGAGTAGAACAATGAAGAAAAAATTCAGTTGGATACTAAACATAGATTTATGCACTGATCGTGAGGTAGAATGAACGGTTAGAAATCTGGTAGGATTTGTATTTTCTATTTGTGCAGAGATCTTCTTTCGACTATAAGAAGAAAATATCTATTAATTATTATGCGAAATAAGCGCATCGAAAACGTGGTCAATTTTTGCAATCAACCGATATGCTTGTAGATTCCAGCAGTTCGAAGTTTGCTGGTACATTCATCTGTCCGAACTGCAACTGGAGCACAAATTCTCTTCACAAGGTATGACTGGAAAAGTTATTTTGATTAATTTATTTAATAATTTAATGATTACCCGTGTTGTGTCCGGGTTGCTGAATTCAACCGTGACCAACCGTGGACTGCACGTGTCGTAGAGGCGACAAAGCACTAAGATCCAAATTTTTATATAATTATAGAAATAATTATAATAGGATAGAAAGATAGCTAGGTAGGTAGATAGGTATTTAGTAGGTGCAGGGTTCAAATCCTGGGCTCGCCTGTCACTGACATCGCTTTCGAGTGAGGAAACTGACGTTAACACTAGCTTTACCAGCTTTATTTTGACGAGATTTTGAGATATCGATCGCTATTGAGTGATATGGAATATATGAGATGATGATTAGTTGTCTAAAGATTAGATTCAACCTATTTATTTGTTTTCGATGTCATAATAAACAACAAATACAGCATACTTAATTAGAAACTAAATAAATTATCAGGAAAAGGGTTACCGAAAAAGAGTGTAAGTTCTGTGAGGTAATATAGAGTCAGTATTGATTTAAAGATTAATTGATTTTGCGTGACCGATTTATTAATTAACTTATTTATAAACGACATTCATTTATTATCGTTTACTTGTTCATCACAGCACAGATTATACAAACAATAGGAACGTGCATGTAGTTAGATAAAAAAATAACAATACAAAAGAGGCTACCATAAAGGAGCCAGAGCTCTGTTTGGTAATACCATAATTTGTAGCTATAGCAGATTCTACTCGAGTCTGAAATTCAAAAAAATTCTATTATATTACCAAATTTCATTAAAAAAGGAACACTATGTCGTCTCTTTGTGGACACAAGAGTAGTCTCTTACAGCCTTCCTCCTCCACTAATCACGATCCATAGCGAGATCATATACATCACCATCCGCAAGATTAAATTTAGTATCTATTAAACGTAAATCTTTATTATATTGTCTTATTGAATTTCATTACATTGATTGATATAGAGGAGAAGAAAGCAGCCATATATAGACAACAAGAGAACGAGTCATTGCAGAGACAAAGGATTCAGCTGAGGGGGGACTATAGGGCGGAGCTTAGACGTCACCAGACTGAGGCAGAGGCGGGAGGGGAGTGGTCTGTTTCGGAGGCGGGTACAAAACTTCTGGCGAATAAAAATCTAGACAAAATTCGCAAGAAATTACTCCACGTGGTTTGTTTTAGCCTCTGTTTGTTTTAACTTCAGTAACATTAGTAACTTGTCAGTTAAAATGTATGATCTATGTTTAATATAAACATCTTCTGTTTGTAGATTAGGTTATCTGCTTTATTTTTTTAACTTTTTTATTCGATCCGACTGATAATTATCTGTAATAGAGCTTCTGTGGCATATTATTATAATTTTACTATTATTATTATTATCATTATTATTATTATTATTATTGTCCTACTAGTGGTAAAGGTTTAACGTCCTTTTTCGCATACAATGGTGGTAATTTGGTTGCTTTAGGATGAGCAGCTGGTTGTGCAGTCAGCTTACCTACAGCTGAAGCTCTCAGACTCTAGAGCCAGTCATACACTGCTGTTGTCGTCTGACTACGAGAGAAATAACTGGAAGGACGCCATCGATGGGCTGCTGTCTAAAAGTCTGTAGTCTAGAATTTATAGTTATATTCTTTAATAATAATAATAGTAATAATAATAATAATAGAGGTTTAACGTCCGTTTCCTCATCCAAGGATGATTTCAGGGACACATCACTACAGATCAATTCACACAGATCAATCTGCGTACGAAATGTGCTGAGGAGAAGTAAGGTCCCAAACGAAAGCCAGTCCAGTGATAAAAAAATGGTCAGGGTAGATTGATTATGTCTATGGTGGGAAATGGTAAGTTAAATCGTAAGTCGTAAGTCGTACACTTTGTATTTATGCGACTTTACACTGATGTTGTTGTCGAAATAAACTCTCTCTCGTGTAAGTCTTTAACAGAATAACAGAGCCTGCTGAGATGTCCCTTATATCTTGGAATACACTGGTTTTATTATAATTATTAAAGGGCCAGGATTTAGGAGTGGGTTATGCTATGTTTTCAAATTTGTGTTTTTTGCAGTGTGTAGCGCATTCTTTATGTTTAAAGAATTTTTATGTAAAGCATTTAACTGTTCGTTTTTCGTTGCCTAAGAAATAAGGATTATTGTTCCTGTATATGAACAAGCATACGTAAGGAATATATTCTTGTTTAGTTTATTAGTTTTGTGTTTTTATGTATACCTTTCCTGTGTATTTTTCGTGAAACGTGACCGTTAAAGAGAGAGAGAGAGAGAGAGAGGGAGAGAGTGAGAGAGAGAGAGAGAGAACTGCGTTTATTAATTTGTATCTTGAATCAATACAAAACAATCAAGGAAAACAGGTTTACAAATATCTACAAATAAATTTTAATTGTGAGAATGGGAAAAGATGTTTAAAATAGGAGTTGGATTAACAAAAATAAAGCTCTTTAGATAGTTGGTGCACATAGACAGTCTATATAACTAAATAAAATCTAAAAGAGCTGTATAGAGCTGTTATAAGGGAGATCTATAGGGGAATGTTTTGCTTAAACTTGTAATAGAAGGAGTGTGCTGAGATTGTCTTAAACTTGTAATATTTAAGCGATTTTATATAAATTTTAAATGACAGGTTTTACATGTCCTTTGTGGTCTTGGATAGAATTGCTTGAATTAAAATTTCATTTAGAAGGTAAGCCTCAGTTCCTCAGAGGAACAGTAAACTAAAATCGGCAAGTCGCCTGAAGATTTACTTTCGCATTGTAAAAGTAATTTATATCATCCTGAGTAACTCTATCACAGTGTGTACTTGTATTTGACAGTGAGCTTTCTACAGATTTTCGTTAAATATGGCGCTATTCAAGTTCTATCTTTTTATGTACTTTATATGTACTTTATATAAAGAAATTTAAATTTAAACGAATGGAAAGTCTCAAATAGGGGATTGGCTGGTGGTGTGGTGTGGGACAGAGAGGACTGGAGAAAGTCTATTTGTATCCCGACCCTGGTTAAGCTGGGATTCAGGGGAGGATGATGATGATGATGATGATGATATGTACTTTATATGTGTTTTGTTCACAGAATAATGCCACAGTAAGAACGACAGAAGAAAATAATGTACAATGCAAAACAAATTATTATTTTTACAGATCTTTGTTTACAATTATTAAGTATTTTTATTGGCGCATTTTTTACTATTTCCACTTTCTGTAGTAGGCTGAAAACACATCTCTTCCTCCTATAGATTTATATTATCTTGCCGGACTGATTTTTGATCACCGGACCGGCACCGTTTAGGAGCTCTTCTCTTTTTTTCAGCACATATTCTTTCAGGTCGTTTGGGTGAATCGAAGTGACTTGTGTTTTAGGGACGTCCCTGACATGATCTTTGTTTGAGGAAACGGACGTTAAACCTCTATTTAATAATTTTAAAAGTAATTTATTGTTATTATTTGAGATCGGTACTTTATACTTTAACTACTTACTTTACTACTACTTTATACTTTGTACTTTTTCAGTTTTGACGCGGGATCCGATAAAACTAACTCCATCTGATGTGCAGAATTTGATAAATACCCAAAAGGTGAATATGTAATTGTAAAGAAATAGAAATATTATAAGATGTATAACGCTTAACTATAAAAGTTTAATTTATAATACTCATTATAAATTAAGTAATAAATAATTACTATTTATATTTACATTTATTTATATTTATATTTATTTACTATTAAATTATAAATTAAGTGATAAATAATTACTATTTTAATTATAAAATAATTAAAATAATTATTTTAATTATTAATCGTAATTTATTTAAAGTATTTTTAATTGTATTAATCTTTAAATTTGAATTTCATTTTGTTCAGCCTTTTTAAAGTCATATTAATATATTTCCATTATTACAAGTTATTACTATCATCCTGCTGTCGTCTATAGTTATTACTATATTGGGATTGACTGATGATATGGTGTGGGACAGGGAGGACTGGAGAAAATCTATTCGTATCCCGACCCTGGTTAAACTGGGATTTAAGGGAAGAAGATGATGATGATGATTCTAAGTTATTACTAATCAGTCAACTGACTGTGATACTGTGAGCTGAGACAGTGGCTTGTTGGCAAGGTGTTCGACTGCGGATCAGTAGGTGCGGGGTTCAGATCCAGTGCTCTCTTCGTCACTGACATGCTATACGAGCAGAAAGCTGATGTTAAACTTGGCATTAGCTTTTAAGCGTAAAAGTCACGTCAGAGTAATTCAAACATTTTCCTCATCAAATAAACCTGCCGATGTCAATTGTTCCTAATATAGATTAAATTGTTACGGGTTACTACTTTTCATTTGTTCTATTTCATTAGAACTCTAACATTTTTTCAAAAAATATAAAAAGTGAATAAAACTAAATAATAAAATCAACAAATTACTACTTATGAAAATGAGATTCCTTATCAACATTGAATTGAGTCAGGGAAGCATATTATAGATACCTGAATATAAAAGTCATACACTAATTGTATAACGTATCTTTTATTTGATTGGTTCTGTGCAGGTTCTAAAGCCGTCGACTTCGCTATCTGACGATGGTATATGCTACCTGTTACTTTCTAATGATATTATTGAAGTGGTTCAACATTCAATAGATTCTGATTTGGCGTTTTTTCTTTATGATATAATATTTGAGATCTAAAGCCTGTTTTCAAGGTCTTAGCTGGTAGATTAAATTTACTGAAATGAAAGCTACAATTAGTCTTATTTCAAATTTGCACATAAGTTAATTCTGTAAGAATCTTAACGTATTCTTTTAAATTAATTTTCTCGTTAGTTCTGTTATTCGATTGTTATTCTTTCATTGAAGCTATAGATGGGTTTTCATATTGTCTCTGTTTCGATTTCTGTGAGCTGATGAATTGAAAATAATAAAAACTAAGAGAACTAAAAAGTAATGATGCTGTTTAATCGAATATCTTGCGCAGTAATTGCAACTATTTTGCTTACAAGCAGAATAGTTCCATCGGAGTAGGATGGAACTATTCTGAGCTATTCTGACTTGGAAGTTAGTAAACTTATTTACTACTTTGAAATATGATTAATTAAATACATGTATCTTCAGTAAATTTAACCTTCCAGCTAAGTCCTTGAAACAGGCTTTAGATCTCAAATATCATATCATAAAGATAAACGCTATTTTCCATATGAGTAGAATGGGTTGTGGGGTCTTACTCTTTTGTCCCTTTATTCAAATTTTTATTTGATTGGTAAATGTTAGATGTTCCACACCTTTGTTAATGCCAGCTAGGCTAGCCACTGGATTGTTCTGCTTATGTTTGCTAATGGATTGTGCTACTTAGATTAACCACTGGAATGTGCCTCTTAGGCTAGCCACTGGATGGTGCCACTTATGTTAACCACGGGATTGTGCTACGATTGCGTTGGATTGTGAAAGTTAGGTTATTCATTTATTAGTACATAAAGCTGGTAAAGCTAAGATTAACGTCAGTTTCCTCTCTCGAAAGCGAATGATTAACCTAGATTAACCTTCTTGATTAACCTAGTTAATCCAATCACTGATTAATACTATTAGTTTTAAGGCTGCCCTTGTCGATGTTGCAGAATTTCTGCTGGAGGAGGAACGGTTGAGTGGCTGCCTGAGTGTAACGATACATCGTCTACAGGGGCTCAGCAATGTTGAGCTGGGTGAGGCTGCTGCCAACACTGGCAAAACTTTTAATATAATAATAATAATAATAATATATTATAATATATAATAATAATATATAATAATATATATTAATAATATATAATATATAATAATAAATATATAAATATAAATATATATAAATATATAATATATAATAATATATATTAATAATATATAATATATAATAATAAATATATAAATATAAATAAATATAAATATATAATATATAAATAAATATATAATATTTATATAAATATAAATAAATATATATAAATATATAATATATTAATAATATATAATATATTAATAATATATAATAATAATAATAATAATAATGTTAGGAGGACCAGCGCCATTACTGGTGATAAGCACGAAAAATCTTTTCTGTGGCAGCGACTGTCTATTGCTCTCCAGCGATTCAATGCAGTCTGCTTCAGTGGCACTTTGGCTAAAGCAGCTTCCCAGAGTGCAAAGGAATTATTTTAATCGCTTTTTTAAAAACTTTTAATTAAATAAAGTCTCTTTTATCTTATTTTTTAGCCCAGGGCCCTTTACAGCCCAGGGCATTAAAATAATAATAATAATAATAATAATAATGACTTTCCATGACTTTGCAAAGATTTAATGCAGTCTGCTTCAACAATTATTTTAAGACGATTGATGACCTCGAGTAGCCGGGCGGCGATTCAGCACGTATTGCTTGAATCGTTTTTATTACACCCCAGGTTCTTTACACCGAGGTAAAATAAATAAAAATAATAAAAAATGAATTTTTAAAAAAATAATAATAATAATACCGGCGATAAGCGAGAGACATCTTTTTTTTGGCAAAGGCTTTTCATGACTTTGCAAAGATTTAATGCTGTCTGCTTCAACAATCCTTTTAAGCCGATTGATGACCTCGAGTAGCCGGGCGGCGATTCAGCACGTATTGCTTGAATCGTTTTTAGCAAACCCCAGGTTATTTACACCGGGGTAAATAAATAAATAAATAAAATAATAATAATAATAAAGGTTTAACGTCCGTTTCCTCGTTTCGTATCTACCAGTACAATAAATAACTACCCACACATACAGAGTGCTTTCGTCTACGACAACATCGAATATTATGGAAGCATGATCAAATCGTCGAGCAATTATAATAAGTATAGTTGTATTGCAATATTATATATTGTAATTTATTGTATGTTAATTTGTAAAGCACGGCTTATAGATAAGCCGTGTCTGTGTAAACGTTTAACCGTTGAACACAGCTCTGAACATTTAGTTGCTTTAGTTTAGTTAATTTTAGTTTAGTTTTTGTTTTGTGTTTTGTGTTTTGTGTTTACTCAGGAACATTCTGCTCAGTCGAGATCGACTCGTTTGGGCATTTCTCACTGCGCGCTAAGACAAATGTCTGCAAGTCTGCTGACTGTAAATGGAACGAGGTTTGTTGATGTATTGTCACAACAATTGTCACAACAATTGTCACAACAATTGTCACAACAATTGTCACAACAATTGTCACAACAATTGCCACAACAATTGTCACAACAATTGTCACAACAAATGTCACAGCAATTGTCACAACAATTGTCACAGCAATTGTCACAACAATTGTCACAGCAACTGTGACAGCAATTTTCACAGCCATTGTCTCAAACATTGTAACAATAATTGTCATAACACGATGACCACAATTGACAACGTTGCCCCAACAATTCTAACAACAATTGTCACTTCCGGTGAATCAGTCTTCAGTTATTTCTAGATTTTTGAAATAAACTAAAAAATTGAGTCATTTTAAAAATTACATTATCTTTTGATACTTGTTAAATACTACTGATAAGTGTCATAATTAATTGCTATTTTAAAATATTACCACGTTGCTATTTTTTATTTAAATACATTTGATCCGTAAATGTCACTTTGTTTCTTGTCGATGTCTCAATGAGTTAGTGGGATTGAGGATAATTAGGTGATTATCTTGTGATATTAATACATCATCTACCGGGAAATCTTAGCTTATGCCTTTAATTATCATTAACTTTACTAATTAAGTATGACTCATATTGATTCAGAAAACTTGAGAAATGATTAGCCAAAGTCTGGGTGTGTTTCGCAGAACATGACTAGCACAGTTTAGAATTTAATTTGAGCTGTCATCGCTCTCCCTCTTTCTATCTTTCTCTCTCTCGCTCAGTGCATTGCCTACTGGCAGGTCCATGGTATATAAAGCCTCCACTCTTGTGTCTTCCGCTTGCCTCGTCATGTCCACATGAGTGTAACTGTGTAGTGGCATATTATTTTGAAATTAAAGAATAAATTTACAAAACGCGTGACAAAACCACAGATGACGAGACCAACTTATTTGTCAATGTAGTGCTCAGTGTGAGCGATGGCAGACTACAAGAATGTGTACCTGGGATCATCTGAATAGACAGAACTGTAGAAATTAAAATATAGAATCTACGTGTAAGATTACTCCTTGCATTAGCGAACAGGCTAAAACTCTTGCGTGAATAAAATACAATATAAACTGAATCTGTGAAGTCGATGTTAACGTCAGTTTTATCTCTCGAAAGTGATATCGGTAATCTCTCTCTCTTTCAGTACACTGACTACTGGCCTAGGTATATAACGCCTCCACTTTTCTTCCGTTTTCCTCTTCATGTCCATATTCGAGTGGATCTTTCAATCATCCATAACATTCCTTTTGATATACCATTATTCTTGGGGGATTCTGCTTATGACGAAATGGGCTCTCTATGCCTTCCTCAGACTTGACTAACATTTACTGGGCAGGGGCGTCATTTCATGAGGAAACAATCCTGTTTACCCACCCAGGATCAGTGATATCAGTGATCTTTAGGTCTATTATTTGTACGTTTTATGTTACGCAGGATTTTGACATAGATCTAGAAGGTGCTGAGACCCTACACGTACTGTGCTATCAGATTGGCAGTAAAACAGACTACCTTCTCGGCCAGTGTTCATTAGCTGTATGATTCTTTTGGTTTATATATATATGACGCTATATTTTCGAGGTTATTTGTGTTATCATGCGATTCTGAAATCATCCTTAGCTGAGAAAATGGATTGTAATTTTTTGGTATTTTATCATACGATTCTGATATCATCCTTGGCTGAGAAAATGGATTGTAATTTTTTGGTATTTTATCTCTCCCTATCTCTCTCTTTTAGTGCACTGCCTACTGGCAGGTCCATGGTGTATAACGCCTCTACTCATCTCTATCTTCCGTCTTTTATTCATGTCCACATATGAATGGATCTTTAAATTATTTATAATATTCCTTTTGATATACCATTTTATCTATATCTTGTACAAATTGGATATTGTAAGAATATTTATTTGTAATGAATGATTATAAATGGTAGCATGCTATTTATAATATTTACTGAATATTATAACCATGTTAGAGATATTATTTCAAAAAAGAAAGAAAAATAAAAGAAAGTCTATTCGTATCCCGATTCTGGTTAAACTGGAATTTAGGGAAGGTGATGATGAAGATGATGATGATGTAAGAGATATTATTTCATATAGAACCTTAGGTGAAACTTTCATATTTATTGCTTCGTTTATTCATTATTCATACATTCCTTCATTGAAGTTTTGTTAGTTCGTTCGTTCGTTCATTATTCGTTCGTTCATTCATTCATTCTTTCATTCATTCATTCTGTACATTAAAGTTTTTATTAATGTAACTGAGCTTTTCTTTTGGGAGCAATCATGCGGAGTGAAAGATAAATATATTATTAAATATATTATTAAATATATTATATGAAGCTAAACATATAATTTGATGTACGCAGTTTCAAAAATCTTGGCTGGAAGATTTTCAAGAGAAGCCAATATCACTGGGAAACGGGGTAACTTTCATGTTATAACAATACTGTTTACAATTCAAGTATTTTCAATTACCTTTTCTAATTTCATCCCATTATTAATTTAATAGCAATCCTTAATATTAGGCGTTCTCTAATTAAATTTACACAAATTAAATTTATGCAAACTAATGCAAATTTAATTGCTAAATTTTTAGCGTTTTGTATTTGACGTTTTTCCGGATTAATAACATAACAGAGGACATAATTATTTGGCATATATTTAATTAGATCAATCCCGAACCTTTTCTAAATCCAGATCGATAAGCCTACAAGTGCTCATATTTAAAAGAGCTATTTCTAAAAATCTAGACAGATTTCGTGTTAGTTCGTTGATCTTTGCTTTTCCGGTTGAAAAATGTATAATATTGTTTGTATTTTTCTAGTAGAGTTTGGGCTATTAGCAATTCATATTCTACTGATTCATAATCTATTTTTAATGTAATTGTATTATTTAAATTAAAAGGTACACTTCTGGTATTTTAATTTAAATCGTCAACATCATCATCCGGATCTTAATAAAATTTATTATTTCAATTAAAAGGTCTCCTTTGGTTACAGTAAGTTAAATCCTCATCTTCGTCATCTGGATTTTTTTTCAGCCGACAGTCATTGCTATTAAATAAAAAATATTGCGAGTTAATTGCTAAATTAACAAATCGAAATGAAGATCGGCTGGATCTAGTGGCGCAGTCGGTAAGACACTCGATTGCGGATCAGTATGTGCGGAGTTCAAATCCTGGGCTCGCCCGTCATTGACATCGCTTTCGAGTGAGGAAACTGACGTTAACATTAGCTTTACATTAATATTTCAGCTGCTGTTGACTCTGTCACTCAAGTTCATAACCTCGGACCAGCTCTCGCTCAAGCGCAGGTCAATGTCCGTTGACGGTGCCTCATCAAATGTGTTTGGCATAGATCTGTCCGTCCTGGTCAAGTATGAATACGATTTATTCTATTATACACTTTATTAATTCTTCACTAAATGTTACATTTAGCTGAAGGGTAGACCTTGTTGACCTTTGTAGAAGCATCAAAACTTTGAAAGGTTTTTTGTCGGTTTCATATCGATTGTGTGTTCATCTCAGCACAGATTATACTAACAATAGGAATGTGGATGTAGTCAGATACACAAACAATACGAAAGAGGATACCATAAAAGAGCCACAGCTCTGTGCGATAACACCATAATTAACAGCTAGCAAAGTCAACTCATTTTCATGTAGTCTACCACTACGTAAAATGTATTTCATTTAGTAGTCTGCTGCTGAAAATGGTAGCGTAGAGGATTATAACCAATTGCTGAAATACTAGAGAGAGAATAGACAAAATTTAAAATAATGACCTGTGTTGTTTATGAGTTGCTGGAGAATAGAGCAACCGTGGACTGCACACTTAGTAAAAGGCAATAAAGTATTGCGATCCAAACCAACGTCAGAAAGGACATTCGGTTGGTGAGCGCATAGGTTCCATAAATTTGCACTAAATTTTCTAAAACGTATGGAAGAAAAGTTTTTCCGACTCTAGTTAAACTGGGATCAAGGTAAGATGTTGATTATGATGTCTAGAGAGGGAATAAAACAAAAATATCTCGCCTTTTAATAGATACTTCGCTACTGCGAATGTGTGACGTATTGAAAAATTAATGGAGAAATTCTAGAGAAACTTTAGAAAAACCGTAGAGAAACTATGGAGAAATTTCAGAGAAACCATAGAGAAACTATAACTATTAATTAAATTAGAAATATTATTATTTAGAAAAATAGTTCGTTCAACTGTCATCACTGTTGAACTATTACGTACTCTCATTACTGATTTGTTTATTGCGTATGTTTCTACTTTTTAGTTGATTCATTAGTTATTTTGGTTTGGTTTGGTTAGGAGAGAAAAGTCGAAGGTTCCACTGATAATAACGTCCTGCGTTGAAGAACTCGAAAGAAGAGGTTTCACTCTTTTGTTATAACATTTCTTGTATTTCATTTACTAAATGTAGAATGTATTAAAGCTGGTAAAGCTAATGTTAACGTCGGTTTCCTCACTCGAAAGCGATGTCAGTGACGGGCGAGCCCAGGATTGAAAGTTATGCATGCATTATCTGCATAACTCTCTTTAACATCGGTTAGTTTTGTGTTTTTTATGATAGTTATATGTAAAACGGACGTTAGATTAAAAACAATGACTACTTTTGGAGCATCTAGGCCATTCAGTATTGTAACAACCGGGTAATCAATTTGTTGTACTGAAACTCATATTGTCTGCAAACTACAACAACTCCTGATTCTACTTACATAGTACAATTTTCTGATATTATATGAAAGAATTATGAAAAAATTAATTATTTGAATAATTAATTATTTAAATAATTAAATTAATTATTTGACTATAAATTAATTATATGAAAGAATTATGATAAAATTAAATATTTGACAAATCTATGAAAAGAATATAGCGAAGATAAGTTTGACGTCAGTTTTCTGCCCGATGACTTGTCAGCGACGAGAAGAGCTCTGAATCCTGCACCTACTGATGAACTGTCGAGCAACTTACTAACTTGCCACCATCACAGTCCAAGAAGAGTGAGTGAGAGAGAGAGACAGAGCGAGAGAGAGATGTAACTATTGCATGGCCATCTTTGTTTGGACTCTGTTACTTCGCTAGAGCATGCATGTGCATGTAATGCTATTCAGCATAAATATGTATGAAACTTCTAATCAGCATACATGTGCATGTATTGCTTATCAGCATGCATATGCATGTAATCCTTATCAGCATGCATGTGCATGTAATTGAATGTCTAAACAGCGTAGGGGTAACGTCATGAAATTTTAAATAACAAACCCCCGAGGTGAATTGAAACCGCGTGGGTTCGAATCCCGGCCGCGCTGATGTGAGAGTAAAATCTCGGACATTCACTGGACTGGTTATACGTAAAATGGTCTAAATTGCCTAACGGATTAAACATGTGGTTTTAAAAAGTGATAGATATCAACACAGTTAATTATTCACTATAATGCGTGTTTACTTTACTTTTAATGCTAATCAGCATACATGTGCATGTAATGCTAATCAGCATACATGTGCATGTAATGCTAATCAGCATACATGTGCATGTAATGCTAACCAGCATACATGTGCATGTAATGCTAACCAGCATACATGTGCATGTAATGCTAACCAGCATACATGTGCATGTAATGCTAACCAGCATACATGTGCATGTAATGCTAACCAGCATACATGTGCATGTAATGCTAACCAGCATACTTGTGCATGTAATGCTAATCAGCATACATGTGCATGTAATGCTAATCAGCATACATGTGCATATAATGCTAATCAGCATACATGTGCATGTAATGTTATTCAGGCTTGAGGGAAGTGGGCCTCTATAGAGTGTCTGGAATAACAGAACATGTTGAAAAACTGAAGAAAGCGTTCAATAAAAGTAAGATCTGCCGGCTGCTCTATTAATAATACTCATTCTATTGTAGGAGTGCTCGACGTTGTCATGGATGACAGTAGCACTGTAATTATAGTTATGTGCCTGGATGCTAGTCTATGACTATTACTTTTGATGTTATTGTTGAAGATTGCTTCTATAAGTTCTATATTATTGTGACTGCTTTGGTGTTACTGTTAGACAAACAGTGATAATTATATAATAATATAGCATAGGAAATACTGACAGTTATGACAAAAAATCTAAAATAAAAATCATAATACATCTAGCTACGTGAATTCTAACAACAAAAAATTACTCATACAAAACAGCTGTAGGATTTATTTAGGACATTATTCTTAAATTTATTATAAATTATTTGAATTATTATTGTTAGACATCTTAAGTATCTGATGCTAAATAGTGTAGGTGACAGTAGGTCCTAAAACCACGCGATCACATTAAGTGTTTTGAATCCACGGAGAGTGATAGAACTGAACGTCTGTCTCAGACTATCAGATTGTTTCAGACTATCAGATTGTTTCAGACTATCAGATTGTTTCAGACTATCAGATTGTTTCAGACTATCAGATTGTTTCAGACTATCAGATTGTTTCAGACTATCAGATTGTTTCAGACTATCAGATTGTTTCAGACTATCAGATTGTTTCAGACTATCAGATTGTTTCAGACTATCAGATTGTTTCAGACTATCAGATTGTTTCAGACTATCAGATTGTTTCAGACTATCAGATTGTTTCAGACTATCAGATTGTTTCAGACTATCAGATTGTTTCAGACTGAATTATTTTAGTTGTAGTTGTTGTTGTCATTGTCGTTGTAGCTGCTGTTGTTGTTGTTGTTGTTGTTGTTAGACTTACTGGTCTCTATATTGTTGTTGTTGTTAGAATGTCTGGACTCTGTACTGTTGTTGTTGTTGCTATCGTTGCTCGACTGCCTGGTTTCCACACTGTTGTTGTTAGAATGTCTGTGATCTGTACTGTTGTTGTTGTTGTTAGACTGTCAGCGCGCAGTGCTTCAGCTCAAGGAGACAGAGAGTAACGTACTAAAGAGTCTCATTATTGTTGTTGTTGTTGTTCTCGTTATTGTTATTGTTGTTGTTGTTGTTGTTGTTAGACTGTCAGAGCGCAGTGGGTCTACTGAAGGAGACAGAGAGTAACGTTCTAACGAATCTCACTGTTGTTGTTGTTGTTAGACTGTCAGAGCGCAGTGGGTCTACTGAAGGAGACAGAGAGTAACGTCTCATTGTTGTTGTTGTTAGACTGTCAGAGCGCAGTGGGTGTACTGAAGGAGACAGAGAGTAACGTCTCATTGTTGTAGTTGTTGTTAGACTGTCAGTGCGCAGTGGTTCTACTGAAGGAGACAGAGAGTAACGCACTAACGAGTCTCATTGTTGTTGTCATTGTTGTTGTTGCTATTATTGTTGTTGTTATTGTTAGACTGCCTGAGCGCAGTGGGTCTACTGAAGGAGACAGAGAGTAACGCTATAACGAGTCTCATCAAGCTCTTCTTCAGAGAACTGCCCGAGGTTCTCTTCACTGATGAACTCTATCATTCCTTCGAGGATGGACTGGGTAAATTTTTATTATCTTCCTCCTTTGATTAAATTTGTACTAATATTTATTCATCATCATCATCATCAACATCATCATCATCATTATCATCTTCCCTTAAATTCCAGTTTAACCAGGGTCGAGTAAGAATAGACTTGATCCATTCGTTTAAGTTTTTGTAGCAACTTCTGGAGCCTAGGCGCTCACCAACCGAATGCCCTTTCTGACGTTGATTGACGTACTGATATTTATTGATGATAGATAACAATAATAACAATAATAATATCAACAATTAGAGTGCTACTGTCGTCCATGATAGCATCAAGCACTATTGAGACATATACAAGCCAGTGAGCAAAAGGAAGACGGTAAAATTAGCAAATCCAGAAAAGCATTCCAATGTCATGTCCTGTCATTTGATCATCCTGGGGCTGGTTCCAGCCACAGATGTCTCTATGATGTCCCTCCACAAAACTCTATTCTTTACCATTTCCTCGATGTTCATTCTTTTTCTTCCTTCTGTTCTTCCATAAATGCTAACTCCAGCAGCATTCAGGTCTTCTTCGAGGTACTCCAAAAATAAGAGAAATTAAGGAAGAGGAAGTTTACGTGCGAAGCCTTTGCTTATTTTTGAAGTAGATCCTGGTATCTATGCTTTTAAATTACTCTTAATCAAGTGTTTCAAAATTAAACCAGTTCACTGGTATATATCTGTTTTAATATAAATTATTAATAATAGTACTAAAGGTTTATTGTCTGTTCCCTAATGCAATGATGATGTCATTGACGTTGCCCCCCTCCCATCACTTATCACTACAAATCGTTTCACCCAAACGACTTAAAAACCATGTTCTGTAGAGGCAAAATAAAAACAAGAGATACACAATTTTAAAATGTGAACTCTATTGTTCTTTTGGGGATTGGCAGAGTTTGACTATAATATGTTTGTGTAATAATTAAACTTGTATTAATAATTTATAATGACTGATAAGCGCTATATTTAGTGTTTGAAATTATCCCCAATTAAATGTTGCAAAATTGAACATGTGCTTTGCTTTAGGCAAAGCACAGGTTCAATGTATTTCTGTTGTAGATTAAAAAATGTTGGTACATGCTATGCTATATATATGTTAGTTATGTTATGCTATGTTAGCTGCGTAGTGAAGTTTTTAATATTTATTTTGTGTGGGTCTTAAACAATCAATTTTGCTTTCTGACCCAGTGATTAATTTATGGGAATTATCTATGCTTACGTATACAGTGTTTAAGAGTATGTATATCTCATCTATGAGTCTGTTTCTCAACTTTATCGACTACTTTTGTAAGTACACAGTTAGATTTTGTAGGAAAAATTATGCTGCGCTCAAAACTGCTTCTGAAATTAAAGTTAAATGTAAATCAACTTCTAATTTTCCAATTTTGGTGTAATTTAAATTTTTAGTTATATTTTTTATCAGAAAATCACTTTCAAGCTGTGTAAAAGTTTTAATTATCAGAATTAATTTGATGCATTTGCCCCTATTTCCTTTTATACGCATAGCTTAAGTGCAAATTTTTGTGATGAGTGTTTGAGCAACTAATTTAACTTTATTGCTACATTTAGGTTTTGAGGACCCATTCTCTAGGGAAAAGTTTATGATAAAGATTTTGAAGGAGCTGCCGCCTGCTAACTGTCACACAGTTATATACTTCCTGCGACATCTTGTCAGGTTTATTACTATTAATTAATTTAATTAAGGCTCAAATCGTTATTGTAGCCGTTACTTTGAAGATATACGACTTCTGAGGTGATTTTCCATTGCCTTCTTCAGTTTTTGCTTAGTCACCTTTTAAAACATCGGAAGTTTACGATTGATCTATTTTTGAATGACTCAGATAGAACAAAGGGATTCATTGTGGTAAGAAAATCAGCAAGTTATGAATTAAATAAATAACAAAATGATTATTTTATGCAACGTGAGACCGCCTAACGGCCATATTTTTCTTCTAAGCTGTAGGCTACCAAAGGTAGATTAGGTGTAAGGCATTGTGTGTGATCCCTTTTGTAAAGGGATTAACATGTTGATCTATGGAGCGCTCTTTATGAAATGTGACAGCAGATTCTGAGTATGAATATGCACTTTGGACTTGCCACTTGGCAGTACACTAGGGAGAGAGAGATATAGATGAATATGTACAAATATGTGCTTTGTGTATTGTTTATGTAGTATATAATGCAAACGGATCTCTATACTTTTAGCAAAATTTCAGCAAAACAAGTAATGTACATTAGAACAGACATAATAACATGCATCATAAAACCAAAAGACAATCGTATGCTAAAATACCAGAATCCGAGACATATTTAAAATATGTCATAGCACAGAATTTACAGGAAAAGATCGTGCAAAAATATGCATTTTAAGATTCTTTTTAACGCAACAATAACTGAAGGTCAAATATCAACATCCAAACAAGCGCACGCACTGCCTAACGGCAGAGCCGCTGCCATTCCATAAGAAATAAAGTGCTAGATATTGTCCTGAATGTTGCAGGCTCTACTCAGCACTGCTAGCTGGTAGTGGCTAATGTGTATAGTGCTGGATATTGTCATGAATGTTGCAGGTTCTGCTATACTGTTAGCACTGCTAGCTGGTAGTGGCTAATGTGTATAGTACTAGATATTGTCCTGAATGTGTAAACTCTCTACACTACTCTTAGCACTGCTAGCTGGTAGTGGCTAAAGTCTATAATATATGGACATTCACTGGACTGGACATGGAAAAATGGACTAAATTGCCTAACGGATATAACATGTGGTATTAAAAGTGATAGATATCAACATAGTTGATCGTTTCACTATAATGTGTGTTGTTATTATTATTATTATTACTAGGCATTGTCTTGAATGTTACATGCTCATTGTGGACATATCTGGCTGGAGCCAGTGGCGAAGTCGGTAAGATACTCGACCGCGGATCAGATGGTGCGGGGTTCAAATCCTGGGCTCGCCCGTCACTGACATCGCTTTCGAGTGAGGAAACTGACGTTAACCTTAGCTATTGCTTTATCATTGCCTACATTTTGTTTTCTTTCTCCCGCAGACTGTCACGTCAGAGCGAGCACAACAAGATGACTCTACCTAGCCTGGCCACGGTGCTTGGTCCCACCGTCCTACGTCCCTCTACCGTCAAATCCCACAAGACCTCCACGCCTTCCAATCTCTTCGCGGATTTGTTCAGGGACGCCTCCATGCAGTCGTCTATACTACTGTTCTATCTCAACCTCATGTCCTGTGGTCAGCTGGATAGTGGATCAGCTACAACCTAATCATTCAATAACAATTGATTCTCTACCTCGAATGGCTTGGATTCTTATTAAAGATACTACAGCTCTATTTTCTGGAGATAGAGTTGGTATAGATAGACAGCTGATAAATGTATTAAGAAATAGGAGGAATAGTTGGATAGGACACGTTATAAGGGTTGCAGGTTTATTATTAGAGGTTATACATAGAAGGTAGAATGGAAGAGAAAAGAGGCAGGGGCAGGCCGAAATTAGGTATGTTAGATGATTTGAAAACACACGCATATGTGGAAATGCAGAAGAAAGCGGAAGACAGAGAAGAGTGGAGGCGTTATATACCATGGACCTGCCAGTAGGCAGTGCACTAAAAGAGAGAGAGTTCTATCTTCTGGGAGGCTATTTTTAAGCATCAGGTTATATCCTGTGATCAACCAGACAATGGATTGGCTACAACGCGTCGATTATTGCAGCAGTGTTACTTACTTGTTCTGCTTCAGCTGAAATTGTAATCTATTATATTTTACTTAGTATAGATGTGTACTATTAAAGTATTCTTGTTAATTAATCTAGTGAGATTATAGCTAATGAATTCGTTGATAATTTTAATGGAAAGTAGATTAATGTGAGATAGAAAAATTTGTAAAGGAATTAGAAAATCGAGAAGATGAATGACAGTTACACATAATCTGGTGGCTGATTAGCATATAAAACCTAGTAAATTCCAATATCTCAAAAATGTGTCAGTACGTGTTGAACTCTGGATTTTGTACTTCACTTTCTGATCACCTTATAGCTGATTGATATGGTGCCGGCTCAGCTTAAAGAAGAACAACAATAACAACAAAAAGAACGAGAACAACAAAAAGAACAAGAAGAATAGAAAAGGGAATAGAAAGATAGAAATACAATAATCATTATTCATGCTACAGAAATTATTATTTTTTCTTCCTTGCTAGAGTATTAACAACATCATGTATGTATCTTTATGTGCTAGAATTTCGTATATGAAGCAGGTGTGGGTCTCGTTCGTTCGCTCTAGACGATTTGGATTAACGATTGATTAATGCTTGATTAATGATTAAAGCAATAGCGTAGATTGGCGATTGTTTTTCAAGGTCGTGGCTAGTTTCTATAATATTATAATAAATATCTTAACTGAAAATATCTTTTCGTAATCTTAACTGAATATATGAATGTATGCCACCCTAATGTGTATATTTAATTAGATCAACGCTTTCATTAAACGTGATTAATGTATGTGTATGAGATAAATCTTTCGACTGTATTTATTTTCTCATTTGTTGAAATTAATCTCTTCGTATATTTATTATTATAATGAAATGATAGTTTCATTGTAGACTGTGAAGCTGAGTGGATTTCCTTATTTCGTTTGCCTTCACAATTATGACTTTTTATTTTAAGCAATGGGTGTCCTACTGTATAACTTAGTGGTCACCCAGATAACCATTGTTTCATGATGCATTCTTACTTCTAATTACAACTAATGTAATTGCTATTTGTCTTTATGTCTTTGAAGCTTACCGATAATTTATTAATCCTGACTTGTTCTTTGTTTGCATATATGAGATCATGACTATGCTGTTGTTTAGAATACTTTATTTAAAATCTAAATAATTCATTGTTTACTTAAGTTTATATTGATTGTTACGGAATACATTTTAAATACTAAGAATATTTACAACTAGTATCTGTTAACTTATTATCATTATTTTATATTTTTATTGTTATTATTGTTAACTTATAATGGTAATACAAAAAAGAATTGATAAATTTGAATGGTGGTATGACATGGGAAGGTGATATTTATAATAATTTCACAGTATTCTCAGATTTGTTGATATATATGAAGAATAGTGGTTGATATTGTTATTGTGTAATTTAATTCGTAAGATATTATATTATATTTAAAATTTATATGATATAATATTACCCGTATTGTGTCTAGGTTGCTGAATAATAGACCAACCGTGAACTGCACATGTCGTAAATGGCGACAAGGCATCAAAACAAACGCCAGAAAGGCCATTCGGTTGGTGAGCTCCTAGGCTCCAGAAATTCGTATAAAAGTTTCTAATACGATTGGAAACGTTGATAAGGTATTGACTGATAATATGGTTTGGGGCAGAGAGGAATGGAGAAGGTTTATTCGTATCCAGACCTTAGTTAAACTAGGATTACAGGGAATATGATGACGAATTGGTAAGATAAGTTGATAATATAGTTATTCGATTGCTGGTAGATGTCAATCCAATTACTTTCAAATAGCTCCTAAGATTATTATAAAACAACTCAAATTAAATATCATTACTTGTCGACATCAGCCTTTTCTAGGCCTATATTATATTTTGGTTCATATCAGGCTCTATGATATCTAGGCCTGTAAAATATCTCTTGTTCATGTTAGGTCCATGACCGTACGACAAACTCCTAAATCTCCCTTTCCTTGATTGAGAATATGCACTATTATTATTGTCGTCATCATCATCTTCCCTTGAATCCCAGTTTAACTAGGATCAGGATGCGTAGGCCTATAGATCTCCAATCCTCTCTGTCCCACATACTATCTATCAGTAAATCCCCTATTTCTCATATACTTCTTGATCACCGCAACTAATGTGCACTACTATATGATTCAGCTTTTTGATTTTTTGCTCGTAGTATTGACTTAGTACCATAGTGCTCGATGTTGGCATGGACGACGGTAGAATTGCAATTGTTTGTTGGCTGTTGTTTGTTCATTGAACAGCTAAATGAGCTACTTAAAGCTTCTAGATATTCAATCTCCATAAAATATAATTATCCAAGAGGGACTAACGCAATAAAATGACTACCCAACATTTGTTAACTTGACTGCGTTAGAAAAAGTTTATGTTATTCAAACTTCGTGATTATAATACCACTGACAGAGAACCACTAACCCGACTAACACCATATTAACTGCTGCTTATGGGTTAACATGTAAATATCTTAAAATATATTTCTTAAATACATTTCGAATAGCAATACAGCTTAGTAGTGAACTAAGCTAAGCAAATATTTATTGTCAAAATTCGACCTCCGTCAACTCTACGTCTAAAGAGAGCGCGAATTGGGATATAAAGACCTGCAGTGCATTGACGTAAAGTATTTTATCCAATTTCAATACTTGGACATATTCAACTACTGTAAAGAGTATCCACTTTTTAGTTCATGTTGTGTCTGGGATGGTGAAGTATAGATTAACTGTTAACTGCGCGTGTCGTACTAGGCGATTAATTAAGAACTGTGGAAGGCAAAGGAAAATCACATCAGAAGCCTTAGTTTTCTAAGTTATAGACTACAAAGGGTATGGATAAGGCATAACCTTTTGTGAAATGATAAACTGTTCGAGTGCTTTTAACTACACTGTAGCTGGTCTACTTTTGTATATTTCTGCCTTTTATTGTAATTAATTGGAATATTTATATCTTAGATTGACAAATATTTTGTAGCAATTCCGTTCTGTATTTTTGTGATTGATCACAGTACTAATTACTTATATGTGTTTGCATTTTTGGTCAATTTATTTAAATGCATATAAAATTGCGCTGTAATGATATATATATATATATATATATATATATATATAATATATATATATATATATATATATATATATATATATATGTATATATATATGCATATATGTTATATGCATATATATATATATATATACGTATAACATATATATATACATAGTTTTATACTGTATATCTGTTTTGTATTCGGTTTATTGTTACATTCATATTGCCAAGGCATCTGTATGGATTCAATGAATTCGGATAACCGCTGAGCCAATTCATAGAAACCTGTGACGTCTAGCGTCCATATCCGTATCATATGAAATGATCCGGATATGGACGCTATGACGTCCCTGACATTGCATTATGGCGATGAATCGGACGTTAAATTCTTATTGATTGATTGATCACATGGTGAACTTCCAGAAGCTGCCGGGCTGGGTTTTGAGTTAGTTACCTTCTGATTTTCAGGAAACTATGTAGGCATCTTAGCCATCAAACCATAGTTTTGTCAATTTGTCTTCGCCATTTATCTGTGCAATATTCTTATGTGGAATTGTGAATTGTAAAATTGCTGTCAAGATTTCTCAAACCTTGAGTTGCAATCACATTTCATTTGACGTCTCCTGGTACTTTTTGTATGACCTCCCATTAAGGGGGTCAGGGCTCTTGTAGAATATGTACCTAATTGTTTTTATTATAGTTATTTCATTAATTAATTATTTAATAATGAGAATAAGAACGTTCTTTTCTCTCTTTACTCTCCTTTGAGTTCAGAATGTATTATTCTTCGCTATGCGTCTATCGATTTTTTTCTCAAATTCTCTAGAAATAAACCCGTGTTGTGTCCGGGTGACTAAAAGCATAGGTAAATCTTTAATTGCACGCGTAGTAAGCAAAAACTGATGAAGACAAAGGGAAATAATCTCAGAAGATTTTTCAATGTTGATTTCCCGTGGTTACATAAGGTGTGGATAAGACGTAGTCTTTTGTGATGGGATTAACTAATAGTCTAAGGAAAGTTATCATGGAGCACGAGAGCAGACTGTATGTATATTTACCTGGGACCTGCCACTAGGCAACTAGGCTGGTTGCCTAGTTGCCTGGCTGGTTGCCTAGGCTGGTTGCCACATGGAAAAAGAACACAATAAAAGCATACATAGGATTTATACAATTCTAATTGATATATGAAAATATGACATAAACCTTTCATGTCTAATATTTTACACAATGCGGCATTGAAACAAAACTTATATACTTAACCTTTATATCCGAAACAGTTTTTAATCAAAAGACCGAATTCTAACAGTAACTAAAAAAACTTAATGCAAATAAATCAATTGCTCTATCTTCATCAAAACCATTTTAATTATCAAATATCCTATAGGAATATGCATTAACACTAGACTTCCCTCATATCGCGTCAGAAAAAAACATGAAAATAGAAAATAGACGTCTTCAAAAGAGGAAAAATACATAATTATTGGCTATTATTAAGGAAGGCAACAGAATCCAGAACTCGAGAGCCATAATTTCTTCTAACTAAAATTGGATTTAAACTATGTTTAGATTAATATAGAATTATAAATTCTAGTTACAATTTTTTAAATCATATAAATCTGTCAATAGTTTAACTCATTTCTTATTCATTTACTTAATTAAATCACCAAACGCATATAGTTCAAGTAAATCAGGAGTTCAGCAATACCAGTTCTTTATTACAATTTATATCTGCTAGTCTAGTAATTTTCTTCACGATTCGTTCTGTAGGCCATATGTAGACTAGTCTTTTAAATTCAAACTATATTAAAGATTACATAATGAAAAAATGTTACCTGTATTTGTTAAAAGGCTAAAGCTAAAGTCAAGTTTAACGTCAGTTTCCTGCTCGAATAGCATGTCAGTGACGGGGAGAGCACTGGATTTGAACCCTGTACCTACTGATCCGCTGTCGAACTTGGCAACAAGCCACCGGCTCAGTTTAAATACTGACAATGCGTTACACTTTATAATCTTTTTATTACAAATTATAACTCTTCAAACATATTGGTTTCACGATATCAAAATCAACCAAACAGGTACGACTTGCGTAAAAGCGAGCCCAAGCAGACACTTATGTAATCAACATTAAACTACCCCAGCAGCCACTCATTCTGAAATTAAAACGACAAATCAAATTATGCATTGCTGATTACTTAAGGCATAGATCTTATCATGCAAGTTTTCAAGATATGGATCTGCAAATTACCAGTACACTGCTGAGTGAAATAGCATATTTATCAGATGTATACATATGGAATGTGCGCGGCCTAAAGCAGAGTGGATACTTCCCCGACATAATCCCTGGATGTTGAAACTGGCGTTAAACCTTTATTATTATGATGACTATTAGAGAAACCATTAAAGGCTCCTACAGGTTAGTCCAACTATCAATTTTTACAGGTTATTCGACAGCAAGCTTGCCTTCCTAGCGAGCAGCTGTGAGTTGAATTTCCACCTTAGAGTTCATTACTACAACCACCCAAACAAACAAATGTTGTGTGATAATTGGAGTGTAGAAAGTAAAATAGGACGTTCAACAGAAAACGGCTAAACTATTTTTAAAAATAGCATACTGAAATTAATTAATTAGAGTTATATGTCAGCAACTGACAATTATAGACAGCTGTTATTGCCTTAAAATTTTAATTAAATTAATTACTTCATTGAATTATTCCATAACGAACCGCACACAACATAGCTTAACTAAATCTCAGCCGCACTTGGAGACACTGGCTAGGGAGAATATTGTAGCCTATATCATTCAACGATATCTTTAGATCTCTCAATATCTAACTTAATTATCAAAATAACAGTGGAAATTATTATCTTGACGCCACAATTAAGTGGCATCAATTTGGCATCATCTATAAGAACGTAGTATTGACGTGCAAGAGTAACTGATATAATCCATGATCTTCCTGTAGCTATGCATCATTTTGTCGACTGCTTTCCGCCGCCCTGATATAAAACACAAACCAACAATATTATTCATTATTAAGTAGCAACAATAAAATTGTAAGCAATAAAATGCTACACAGTAAATGCAATAAACAAAGATACAGTACAGTGCAATAGATTGTTTTATTATTCTACACAATGATTTTGTGTGGGACAGAGAGGATTGAAGAAAGTCTATTCGTGGCCCGACAATGGTTGAACTGGGATTCTAGGAAAGATGATGACGATGATTATTCTAACACAGTACAATACTAGGAATCATAATTATCATCATCATAATCATCATTTCTCTTGAATCACAGTTTAACGAGGGCCGGAACTAGACAATTTTTAAAGCAATTTATGGAGCCTAAGTGCTCACCAACCGAATGCCCTTTGTAACGTTGATCTTATTGCTTGCTTTGTCACCTTTTAAGACACGTGCAGTCCACAGTTGGTCCATTTTCAGCAATCAGGACACAGCACAGGCATCTACCATACCGGGAATACAATAATAGAAAAAATAATATTAAAAATAATATGCATATAAAAAACACATATGCCTCATGATAATTGTTTATGCACTCTTTCTGCTAGAATTAATTCCGGCAGCCTAGTAACACGGAGGAACGCGGCTTATTATATTATCATAGGGATTTGTAATGACTGACCTTGTTAGTGCCACGCTCAGCAGCAGTGTGTTGACTAGATCTCGACCTCTCTTTTTCCAGGTCAGAGGTCAATCGTTGTACCTCCTCAGTGAGTTCATCTCTCACCTGCTTCAAATCATCCAGCTCCAGCAATAGCTGCGTCTTGTCTTTCACTGTCAATCAACCAATCAATCAATCAATATATTAACTAGAAATCATTTAGCTCCGGCAATAGCTGAGTCTTGTCTTTCACTGTCAATCAATCAGTCAATCAATCAATCAACCGATCAATCGATCAACCAATCGATCAATCAATCAATCAATCTACTTAAATAGAAGTCATTTAGCTCCAGCAATAGCTGCACCTTGGCTTTCACTGTCAATCAATCAATCAATCTATGGATCAATCTATTTAAATAGAAATCATTTAGCTCCAGCAATAGATGAGTTTTGTCTTTCACTGTTAATCAATCAATCAATCAATCGATCAATCAATCTATTTAAATAGAAATCATTTAGCTCCGGCAATAGCTCTGTCTGGTCTTTCACTGTCAATCAATCAATCGATCGATCAATCAACCAACCAATCAATCGATCAATCAATCAATCAGTTATTCAATATATTTAAATAGAAATCATCAAGCTGCAGCAGCAACCACGTCGTCAATCAATTAAATTGATCAATTCCAGCAAAAGCCGAGACGTCATTGTTTCGATCCATCAAATATTAATTCTAATACATCGATAATATAATAATAATTATAATGCTGTTTGTAATTGTAATTATATATAATATTCTAACTCAAGCAATCACAGAATATTGCCTTCAACAGCATAATCAGTCAATAACGCAATCAATCGGTAAAACACTAAAAAATTATAATTGTAGCCGAGGTATACTTTGAAGTTCATCAATCAATTTAGAAAGTCATATACGTATTAAACACAAACAACTAATATATTTAATGTTAACATCATTTCTACATCTAAATTACAAACTCATCTCAGGTAAATAATAAACCCTTTATTAAGCATCTCAGCTTCATTTACAGTTTCTTTCAGTTCCTTTTCTCTCTCTTTTCAGTTTTTTTCTCAAAAAGTACAATATTTAATATTCTCAGAGGCAACATCCAAGCAATAATTAATTAATCAGCACTAACTCTTAAGTTGCTTTAGAAAATTGCTAACGGTGGAAAAGATTATACGCTCTCGCTAATCCCACATTTGAGTAATAATCGCACTTACTCTCTCCCTGAGCGAGAATATGACAGAGCTGCTGATTGCGCTTCTTAACTTGTTGCAACTCTTCCTACAATCAATCAATCAATACATCGGTAAAGCAATAAGAAGACAATATGGACTCAATAAAAGTAGTAAAGCAATCAAACAGTCAATCAATCAGTTCATCACACAACCAATCATACTGCCACGAAATGATAACTCAATCAAGTAATAGTACAATCAGTCTCTCAATTCTTTCTCTCTCTCTGTTAGTGCACTGCCTTCTGGCAGGTCCATGGTAGATAAAGCCTCCACTCTGAATTAATTCTATTTTAATCAACTCATTCTGCAATTAATCCATCATCTCAGCCTACAGACAGTGAGATAGACAGGATTGGAGAAGGTCTATTCGCATCCCTACCCTAGCTAAACTGGGATTTAAGGAAAGATGATGATGATTTCTGAGAAAGGTTTAAAAAAAATAACATAAATACTTTGACAGTAAAACTGCAAATGAACAGTAAATGCTTCAATACATATAAAACGATTTCTGAAATATAAAAATCAATTTACACAAAAAAGAAACATTACACACAAAAGAAACACCTACTTCAAGTTTCTTTGTAGTTGCACGTAACATGACTATTTCTTTCTGTCGTATCTCCAAGTCTTTTTGAAGCTTCGACGTCTGAGCGTTCTCAAACTCGTATTGCTACAAGCAAAAGTTTAAAATATATGCTACATATATACACTTCTACAAGTTTAAATATAAAAAATTTTTAATGCCAGTTTCCATACCCTGGTACATAGAAATAACGATAGTAAAAATATTACAAATCTGACAGCAGTTTCATTTCATTCATTATAGAGATCCTTGCATTAGACGTTACTACAAACCGATTCAACCAAAACAATTTACAGATATATGTATCGAAGAGAAGTCACTGCTAATCCATGATTTCCTTCATAAGGATACTGAAGAACTACAGAACCATAAAAAGAACTATAAAAAAATAAAAAGAATTACAAAACCATAAAAATTACTATAAAACCATATAAATAACTAAACAACCGCACGAAGTAAAGCTGCAAAAAGCTATAAAGCCAATTTTAACTTCTGCTTTTGATATATTACAAAAGTTGCTGTCACATGAGATCAGACAGAGACTGAAACCAATGACCTACTGCAGCTCAGGCAAGCGTGCTATCCATTCCGCCGTCCAGTCAATTTAAACCAAGAACTAAACCTATCACTCATAAATGAGCAGCTCTATACCATGATCCTGATCAACGTTCATCTCTTCCTTTAACCACAATATTAAAAAGCTGGTAAAGCTAAGGTTAACATCAGTTTCCTCACTCGAAAGGGATGTCAGTGACGGGCGAGCCCAGGATTTGAACCCCGCACATACTGATCCGCGGTTGAGTATCTTACCAACTTCGCCACTGGAAGATTTATAATTAGAATTATACAACTTAAAATCCCTGGATCTAAAAAGAAGCAAAAAAGGAGTCTAAGATTTCTAACATGATTTCTATCACCTTTTGAAAGTCTTTCTGCATTTGCTCTCTTTTGACAATGTGCTTTACGTCATCCTCAAGGCGCAGGAAATAGTTAGGATCCCCGTCTCCCTGAGGTATCAGAGCAGTCGGCGTGGGCTGGCTGATCCTGTCACTGGCTGCTTCTGTATCGCTGTCCGAGTCTAGTACAAGTACACGATAATAACACAATATAATAGAGTACTGATTGATGCATTAGAGCAGCTAGAATCACAATCATCTTGACACAGAATGGCAGATAGAATCACAATCATCCAGACAAAAAGGCAGCAAGTGTAGGCAGCTAGAATCATAATCTTGACTCAGAATGGCAGATAGAATCACAATCAGCTTGACACATAGAGGCAGAAAGTGTAGGCAGCTAGAATCACAATCATCACACAAAGAGGAAGCAAGTGTAGGCAGCTAGAATCACAATCAGCTTGACACATAGTGGCAGCAAGTGTAGGCAGCTAGAATCACAGTCATCTGGACACATATAGGCAGCAAGCATAGGCCGATAGAATCACAATCATCTCTAAAAAGAATGGCTGATAGAATCACAATCATCCAGACACAAAGGCATCAAGTGTAGGCAGCTACAATCACAATTATCACACATAGAGGCAGCAAATGTAGGCAGATAGAACTATAATCACTCTAACTCAGCTCGCCATAGCAAAAACAGTTATTAAGGAAGTAGTGTCATCTATTAAATGAATCACGGATTAAGGGGTGCGCCTTAATCACGGATAAGGTGTAGTCATGCGCAGAATCATCCATTCTGCGCATGACTACAAAATGATTCATTCAAATTGATTACAAGAAGTGATGGAGAGAAAATAGACAAGACAGCATCATCGTTGGGAATGGTATATTTATCAACTTTAAGTAAACAACACAATGCACAAGCAAATATGTTGGAAGGACTAAAAAACACAACAGATTTTCATATATCTTGGCAAGATAAACTATGCGACGGACAATTGAGAACACTAAGACTTGCAAAGTTAGTTTTGTTACAGATGCTAAAGTTTATCGTTTTATAAAATTGAAATGCTTAGCAAAGTTTGATACTAACCATGGTTTGTTTTCTTCGTCAGCTTTGCTTGACTAAATTCCTCCAGACTCATGATTACCGGCTTGTCCTTCTTGTTCTTCTTCTTCTTTCCCACCCCTGAGCCATTCTGTGAGGCTGTCGCTGCCGCAGCCTTAGCCTGCTAACAAACCAAAACCAATAATAAATCCGTCAATCAATCATTTACAAAAACTAAAAAGTTCTAAGATAAATGGCAACAAAATCTCACTAACGAATTAGAAAATCCATGCATAATTCAGTTTAAATATTATGAAGTGTCTGGAGCCAGTGGCGATGTCGGTAAGATATTCGACTGCGGATCAGTATATGCGGGGTTCAAATCAAGGGCTCGCCCGTCACTGATATTGCTTTTGAGGGATGAAACTAACTTAACATTAGCTTTTTTACTTTAGTATGAAATGCATTGGCATATGTGCACAGCATGTCAGGCAATAGCATCAGTTAGTGTAAAATAGTGTATAGATTAGATGCATAACAAAATATAAAAACAACTTGAGTGGTACTGTTGAACATGACAACATCGAGCACTATTGATAAAAAATTAAAAATCAAATCCGAACAATGCACAGAGTCAGCTATACACAAGAACTCAACAAATACAGAAGCCATTGCAATGACGTTGTAAGTCCTAAAACTGAACACGATGAATACTTGATGAATACACAATGAGTACACGATGAATACACAATGAGTACACGATGAATACATAATGAGTACACGATGAGTACACAATGAGTACACGATGAATACATGATGAGTACACAATGAGTACACAATGAGTACACGATGAATACACAATGAGTACACGATGAGTACACGATGAGTACACGATGAGTACACGATGAATACATGATGAGTACACAATGAGTACACAATGAGTACACGATGAATACACAACGAGTACACGATGAGTACACGATGAGTACACGATGAGTACACAATGAGTACACAATGAGTACACGATGAGTACACAATGAGTACACAATGAGTACACGATGAATACACAATGAGTACACGATGAGTACACGATGAGTACACAATGAGTACACGATGAGTACACGATGAATACACAATGAGTACATGATGAATACACAATGAGTACACAATGAATACTTGATGAATACTTCATGAATACTTGATGAATACACAATGAGTACACAATGAGTACACGATGAATACACAATGAGTACACGATGAGTACACGATGAGTACACAATGAGTACATAATGAGTACACGATGAGTACACAATGAGTACACAATGAATACACAATGAGTACACGATGAATACACGATGAATACAAGAATATACGATGAATACATGGTGAATACACAATGAATACACGATAAATACCTGTTTACTCTCTTCGTATTGAAGTTTACTGGTGAGCAGAGCCTCCTGCAGTTCTCTTTCAAATGCTCCCTCGATATACTGAAATAAATCAATCAATGCATCGATCGGTGAGAATTTAAAGGCCAAATCCTCACACGAAGAGGAGGCGACATAAATAATTTCACAACAAACTCAAGCACTGAATAAACCCTGTTAAAGTACTGCAGCGTAAGACTTGCTCTACGCAGTTAGTCACAGTACAAAAACATAGGCACTAGATTATCTAGTATTACGAGACACAACTTGTATGAACATTTAGATTTTCGCAAGATCTGAAATTTGAATGACCAATCATAGCACAGATCACTTGCCAGTTAAACATCTCAGCGACAGAGTCTGTGTAACTCAATTAGAACTAATCTCTCTCAGGCCTATAGGAGATACTGTGGTTCTCCGTCTTTCTGACCCTGCCTCTCTCTCTTGGTCTCTCCTTCTTTATCATTGGTTGGAGCCAGGGGCGATGTCTGTAAGAAATAAGTATGTGCGGGGTTCAAATCCCCGGCTCCCCCATCACTGACATCGCTTTCGAGTGAGGAAACTGACATTAACATTAGTTTTTTTAGCTTTTTTTATCTCTCTCTCTCTCTCTCTCTCTTGGATAAAATGCACTATGAATAGGGATAAAGGAACAAGGCTTCAAAAGTTTTACTTCAAATTTTCACTTACAAAGTAAATGAAGAACACAATAACCCTACAAAATACAAACTTGTTCATCTTTCTTAGCCCATTCTTCCCACTGCCGACTATCATTTATCTCAGCGGCGGGCTTCTTCACATTCTTTCCATCGCCCTGAAATCAAATCAATAAACACATACCATTTCAATCAATCAATAAACACATACCATGTCAATTAATAAACACATACCATTCAATCAATTAATAAACACATACCATATCAATCAATCAATAAACACATACCATATCAATCAATCAATAAACACATACCATATCAATCAATTGATAAACACATACTATATCAATCAATCAATAAACACATACCATATCAATCAATTGATAAACACATACCATATCAATCAATTGATAAACACATACCATATCAATCAATCAATAAGCACATACCATGTCAATCAATTGATAAACACATACCATATCAATCAATTGATAAACACATACCATATCAATCAATTTATAAACACATACCATATCAATCAATTGATAAACACATACCATATCAATCAATCAATAACCACATACCATATCAATCAATTGATAAACACATACCATATCAATCAATAAACACATACCATATCAATCAATAAACACATACCATGTCAATCAATTGATAAACACATACCATGTCAATCAATAAATAAACACATACTATGTCAATCAATAAACACATACCATATCAATAAATTGATAAACACATACCACATCAATCAATAAACACATACCATGTCAAACAATAAACACATACCATGTCAATCAATAAACACATACTATGTCAATCAATTGATAAACACATACCATGTCAATTAATAAATACATACCATATCAATCAATTGATAAACACATACCATGTCAATCAACTGCTAAATACACACCATATCAATCAATAAACACATACCAAGTCAATCAATAAACACATACCATGTCAATTAATAAATACATACCATATCAATCAATTGATAAACACATACCATGTCAATCAACTGCTAAATACACACCGTATCAATCTATAACCACATACCATTTCAATCAATATACACATACCATATCAACCATTAAACACATACCATATCACAATAGTCATGCATTAAGATTTACGACATCAAGTACTTGTCACGCCAATATGAGTCTACACATAGTCCACAGTTCAGCAATCTGAATAGACAAATAAAAAACGGCTTTCCACGAAAAGTGCAAATTATGTATTTTAAATCTGAAACAGAAATTTACGAAGAGCATACGTGAAGATACGAAGACAATATTTCGGTAAAGAGGAAATGAAATAATCACCGAAAATAAATTGATAAATAATATACAGATTTCAACAAATGAATGTCCAGTCAGTAAAATTGTCAAAACATTGCTGCGACCCTCTATATACAGCAAAATATTAAGGTATAGCATTCAATTTAAAAACTACAAATTCAATTTTTTCGTCTTCTATGATAGACACGAAAGTGACATACCGGGATCCTAACTTCAGCCTTATTTAAATCATACCTGCTTAGACTCTGCGACTGGCTTTCTACTCTTGCTTTTCTTTTTTGCATTTGCCGATGCATTCTGCTGCTTTCCAGCTGATTTGTTTTGCGAACCAAGTTTCTTAGCATTCGGCTGCCCATTTTCATCTGAATCATAATCATCCTCAATTTTAAGCACCGCAAATCTAGAAGCTTCCATCTTGGCCATTTGAGCTTATATTTTAACAAACTACGAAAGAAAATAAACTTCTAAAGATTATTCAACTTTTATTATAGAATCCTCTATTTATCGCTCACAATAAAGCAACAGACTAGAGAGAGAAAGTTTGTTCATGACCGATAGAGATTTTATCATGGAACTTTTTAAATATTCAATGAGTTTCAACGTTCAATTTGCAAATATTTTCTTTTATTTGACATTTTCTCTTTTTTAGTTGTTTATATACAAAGATACGTATAACCAAATTCTATACCCACCGCAACACACGATATATTGCAATATGTACGTGCTTCAAATTTTTCTCTTATAGTTTCTGTTTTGTAAGGCTTTCAGATCACGAAACTTTTCATCATGACTTTAATGTTTCTATTTTTTAATCCTATTGTCAAAAATGTCTAAATATTTATATTTTAATTGCTTATATTTTGTAGGTGCCTATGTGCAGGACTTAAAGTGGGACGGTTCGCAAAATCTGAGAATCTGCATCACTGCGGATTAGACTGTATAGTTTTTATATTGTTGAGAATAATTCCCATACTGATGTTATCATTCTTGGCGACACTAATTTTGAGTTGGACAGTAAAAGTCTAGGCTTTAATATTTTCAATCAATTTCTTACGAATGTTACAAGGAGCTCTTGTGATGATATTGTTAAGTGTGACACTAATGATAAATGTACTTTTGTTAATTCATATTGTGGGTATAGTTCATGTATTGATCATTTCTTTGTAACGAATGAATTGAAATCTGATGTCGCGAAACGCTCGGCTTGTACGTGCCCACTTCCCATATCTTTGGGGTCATAGCTTGGTCTTTGACGCCGGTATTGCTCAGCTCCCTCCAACATTAAATGTTTTTGTTGGTTATGGCCTCCCCATCCACCCACTGAGCTAATGGGGACCTCCGGCGTGCTGTGGTAGTATGGCCTTCGGATATTTGGGTCAGTGGCTTGTGTGTTCCTTGTTATTGAAAGGCCTAGGAACTCGGCCAATTGTGAATGTCCGCTTTCTACTACTGCGCCGAGATCGTCACGATTAAAGGTGGGAATGCTTCTGTCTCCCGCCTGTGCTAGGGCTATGGCCTCTGCCCTAGTTGTGGGTTCGTGGGTATTCAGGTCTCGTGCCAGGTCGTCACGGCCCGAATCGGGGATAAGTCCCGCGTTCGACATCGAGGAGGTTCGGGACACTGGCCTACTATCCATGTTCTGGTCGGCCATCTCCCCTTAATCTGTTGTAAAGTGTAAAGACGTAGAATTTATTTGATTGGTTTGAGTAGTAATGATTGGGAATTGAATATGGTGATTGGAATTTGTCAAACGAAAAATACACGTCTAACCTAACCCTACTGTTAATGAGTGTGGAGCGTGGTCTAAGACCACACTTGTAAAGGCTAATAATAAGTAAATAGCAGTCCTACCTATTTGTTTCCTATCTTTTGTATTTAATGTGTTTCTGTTCACCTTAATAGCGAGACAAAACCCGCCAGCAACTCTTTGAATCCTAATTCAAACAAGACTCACCTGCCTCTGTTGGGATCCTAGGTCATCCAATATCGGGACCAAAACCCGCCTATTGGGCAATTATGTACTTTTCTTTCTCCCTATTCTAACTCTTAATTTGAGAAATGTACCGCTAGCTCTAAATTATACGCCCGCTATAACTACATACATATATATATCTCTATGACTACCTATATATATAACTCTATGAGGGTTGCTTTTTGATGTCCCACCCAGCCAAATTCCACAGCTAAATGCTGTTGTGCCTGTATAGTGCTCAGATTGGCGCAATCTTCCTATCGGCAACTGCTAGCAAGTCACCGTCCAGAAGTTGGCCGCTCGTCACGAAAATACGACACCCCTACTATTAGTGCTGGGGCGCCCTATCCACTGGGTTCCCCAGCACAACCCCCCTTCTGTAACACTGCCTGTTTTAAAACACAGGTCTTTGCACAATGGGACCCTTCCCGTTTTACAACTTCTCGGCACAATCAATGCGACTGTGTTTTAAAGTCGTAAGGCTGCCGAACACTTCTCTACACTCTTAATCGTGTTTTAAAGCTTTATAACAACTACTCTACTTCTCCACACAACGAATTGTGCTTTAAAGCTTTATAGTAGCTACTCTACTTCTCCACACAACGAAATGTGCTTTAAAGTGGTCAGTTAATAATATTCAATCACATCAACTGCGTCTGAACATTATTTCTTCGTGATAAGTGGCTCCAATCACAATCAACTGCGTCTGGACCACGGTTACCGCGAAGTAACCCAAGCGATTTTGCATGGAGAAACACGGCCTTTTATACTAAATTTTAACATGGGATGACTACGAGGCCAATCACGTAACGCCTTACTAAACCCTCGATTTGTATCCCCTCCTTCCATTGGTTGAAGGTGTGGCCTAAATTAAGTTATATTTAATCTGTGTTACCATCTTGGGTATTTTCTTATTCCACCACCTAATTTGTGCTCTTTTCTAATTAAACCTATTGTACGATCTAGCTCGAAAATATACCGCAGTGATAACGTCGTTCTCTCACTTAAATTCTAGCGACCAATCATTTTTATTTCCTATCGATTCTGAAAACCTTATCGAAATAAACACAAATCTAGATAAAACCGTCTATAACCTCCTATAGCGCTTAACTGACATTTCCTCACATTTTATATAACGCGTTTCTACTACAATGTAAGCCAACTACGTACATTATAGCATTTACAACCAATGCTATCTAATTTTACAAGAATCGCCAACGAATTAGGGTTTTCCTTTAATTACTAACCTAACCTAATCTCTAATATTAATATTTATGTTTATTTTTATATTTTGGAAAAATCCTTAGACTGGCGCTACGTTTAATCTATACTGGTTTGCGGAAGCGTACGAATTTATACTGGTTTAATGCAACAAGCGTAATCAAAGCGAAAGTCCAATTTCGCTACATCTGACATTAACTCTGTCGAAATTATAGATTGCCCTTTAAACCACAGTGATCACCGTCCAGTTAGTATGACGTTAAATAGCTGCATTACAATTCCCTTTGGAAGTTTGCAGTCCAGTGAGTCTGGGTTAAATGATAACGCCAATACTAGCAAGTTATTCAAGCGTAGATGGGACAAAGGTAACTTGCGTAAATATAATAATTATAGTGGCGTGTTACTCTCTAATTTACACATTCGTACTAGTTAATATAGCTGTATCTGTTCGTGTAACGATCGTTATTCTTGAATGGCAACAATGCTAAACTAGCTATAGATGATTTCTATAACAATATTGTTAACGCGCTGTTAACAGCAGAGAGCATTTCCATTCCTAAGATACCTTCTTCAGCACTAAAACCATTCTGGAATGACCAACTAAATGAACTTAAGGATAAGTCTATTATGTGGCATCGTATTTGGCATGATATGGGTCGACCAAAAACTGGCTTGATCTTCTCCATTAAGAACGATGCGAAGTTCAAATATAAACTAGCCATTAAAAAAGCAGCTGAGAAATATGGAAGTAGGTATGATGAAGCCTCAATTTTGCATATTTCTAAAAGACAGCACCGAATTTTGGAATGCTTGGTCTAAGAAAATGCATACTGGTCATACTAATAACAATAAGATATGTGTTAATGGTTCCAGTTCGGATAAAGTGGTTGCAGATGCCTTCATGAATCATTTTCAAACTGTATACTGTGATTCCGGTCTGGCTACCAACGCTAAAACTGAGTTTGAATGCTTGATGACTAAAAGTTTAGCTAATTGCCCGAATGTTTATGCCCCTGATATGTCGTGTTTAACGGTTGAGCTAGTGGATCGCTGTATACGTAAGCTTGCTATGGGTAAGGCTTGTGGTCCTGATAATTTAATGGCTGAAAATCTAATATATGCATACCCTATACTAGTCGTTCAGTTAACTAACCTATTTAAAAGCATTGCTATCCAGGGTTATGTTCCTCAAGGGTTAAGTACAGGTTACATTATCCCGAAAATTAAGGACAAACTTGGTGATAAAAACGACGTGAACAACTATAAAGGTATCACATTAATTGCACTCATTTCTAAACTGTTTGAGTTAGTCATTCTTGATATATGTGAGGATTATCTTGTTACTAGCAACCTCCAATTTGGTTTCAAGGTCAACTCAGGTTGTAATCATGCAATTTTTATGATAACTGAAGTCGTTAAATATTTTTAGATAATGGTAATAGTGTGTTTATGGCCACACACACTTGACCTGAAGAAGGCATTCGATAAAGTTAACCACTTTAAATTATTTACCAGTCTTATATTGAAGGGCATTCCTTTATGGATTATAATTGTGCTACAGGACTGGTATTCTAAGTTAAATGTCAGTGTTCGTTGGAATGGATCCTATTCTCATAATACTTATGTTAAAAGTGGCGTGAGACAAGGTAGCTCTCTATCGCCGGCTTTATTTAATATCTTTATTGATCCTTGCATAAATGACCTAAAATCTCTTAATGTAGGTTGTACCATTGGTGCACAATTTGTTGGTATGATCTTATACTCTGATGATTTGCTTCTTATTTCACTAACGATGCTCGGTTTACAAAAGATACTAGATCAATGCTCAATTTCGTTTGATAATTTACTATTGGAATTCAATATAGATAAATCTATGTGTGCTGCGATTGGGTTAGGGTCAGCCTGTGAAATTTCTTCAATGTCTCTAATGAAAAACCATTAAACTGGGTAAAACGTTTTAAATACTTAGGTATTACTTTTATAGCAAGTAAAAATCTAATGGCTGACACCAATTTGATTTAGAAAATTTTACTCTAGTTGCAATAATATCTTGAGTAAATCAACTTATTTAACTGAGCTGACAAGATTGCATCTTTCAGAGTCCTACTGCTTGCCCATTTTAACCTATGCCACTGTTAGTATTTCACTTAGAAACGATCAAATTCATGATTTAAATGTTTCCTGGAACAGTGTTTATAGAAAGCTATTTAACTATCATAAATGGGAATCTGTTAAGCCAATTATGATAGGGTTGGGTAAGTTGAATTTTAAGCACATTAGAGTTAAACTTATGTTTAATTTCTTTCGAAGTAGCCTAAATAGATTCAGTATAAATATATATGTTTAATTTCTTTCGAAGCAGCTTAGATAGATTCTGTATAAATATAATTTTAAAGCATTTGTAATTAGATATTTGTTGAGGGATTTAGATAAAATGTGTCATTGTTTTAGATTGCCTATAAATTGTTCGATGGTTCTAGACAATAGAGTGTCTTATGGTAGAAGCATGTATTTAATTTACGAAGCTTTTAATGCTAGTGCTGGTATTAGCAGGAATTCTAGTTAAGTTTCTAGTATTTCATTTTTGATTGTTTTATGATCCTATGTTTTTGTGTGTATGTGTGTGTATATATTTATATGTAATGCATCTTGATCCTGTCTGTTTTTGACGAATAAAGAAATGAATATATAATTATACAGTCTACATACTAAAGACATGCCTGCCTGCACGGGGTCACCACCGCGGTGACACGGGTAGCGGGTTTACGTGTCCCCGCGTGGTTATTTCGCCCATTTTAAAGTCTTTGCACTGGCTAAAGATTAAAGAGCGTATCATTTACAAAACAGCTTCGTTAACTTATAAGTCCATCACCATCCCTGGACAAACTTGTATGTTTCACTTGATTAAAGTGATGCAGCCTGCTGTTCACGCTCTAAGTTATCTAATCGTTCTTTCCAGCATGCTGCACCGCAGATCTGGAATTCTCTTCCATCCAATCTTCGGAAATCTTCATTTGAAGCACATCGGCCTTTGCTTTCCTATTAGCAGTTCCATAAGCAGTTGAAGACCTATCTTTCCCATTTCTCTTTTCCATCCAGTGTCCATGAGCAGCGACCTGCGCCTAAACCTCCTTTTCTTTAATTCCCTTTACTTTGGACTGATTATCTGGATTTTGGAATTTGCACCGTTTTGGACCTTCTTTTTGCTCGCCGGCTTGATTTTGTCTCAATAGTGCTCGATGTTGTCATTGATGACTGTAGCACTCTAATTGTTATTATTATGTTAGGTAAAGCAGTATCTAAATATTGGGAGGTTTTATTGCTGTAAAAGTAAACACGCATTATAGTGAAGTGATCAACTATGTTGGTATCTATAATTGTGAATACCACATGTTTAAACCGTTAGGCAATTTAGACCATTTTCGTATAATATATTTGACGGTGAGATTAGCGCACTTGGTTAAGTTGCGCGTCAATTATCTAAGTTAAGCTGCATCGATCTCGGTTAGTACTCTGTGGGTGACCACTTTGGAAGCCCGAGTGTTGGTAAAAGCTTAGGTAGAAAAAATCCCAGGGTGATGGAAGGTTATTCTTAAATCCGCGCCGGCTGAATTTGATGCGCCATCAAAAGGCAACGATTACTAATAACCATGGAGAGGAAGGAGGAAATGAGTCTTAAACAAGCATCTGTGCTTCCTGACCCAGTGTGCCGTTATGTTCTTTTTATAACCAGTAGAGTGAATGTCTGAGATTTTACCCTCAGATCAGCGCGGCTGGGATTCGAACCCACGAGGGTTCAATTCACCTCAGGATCTGTTCTACTACCCCTAGGCTATTGAGACATTCTATAAATAATATACTGTAAATAGAAGACAGAAGTTCACAATTGTCGTTTGACTCAGAGAACGATTTGCTATTTGTACATGGCTTGTACATTTAATATTCCCCGTAAAATAAATGATACAAGCAAACGCGGTTTGCATGTAAATGTACAGGAAATAAGATGGACAGGAATAAGATACACGGGAGCGGTGAATAAGTTACACGGAGCTGGGCGGAGCGGTGAATAAGTTACACGGGAGCGGGGCAGAGCGGTAAATAAGTTACACGGGAGCGGGGCGGAGCTGTGAATAAGTTACATGGGAGCGCGTAGGAGCGGTGAATAAGTTACAGTTACACGGGAGCGGGTTGTACGGAGCCAATGAATTTTTGAAAGCCTAAAATGTTAGTGCACACATTGAATGAAGTGTGAGCCTTCCATAATGTCTCCGGGACCTTCCCCTACCAATTTTAGATTCTGGTGCTAAAAATAATTACTTTAAGTTTTAGTTTTATCAAGTAGATGATAACATTTTACCAATGAAATCAATTAATAATCAATTATAACTGAAATCAATTTCAATGAGGATCGAATATCGATATTTTACTGGTTAAACTCCTGACGAAGTCTTAAGCAGTAGTTATATTGGTACAGTTACTTTGGCCGCAAGCTTGATATCTCTTAGAATAATTTTATAACATTTCGTCGACGATTTGATATGATTACAGATCTCAGTCTCTCCCTGGTGCTCTGGGCGATCAGATTTTAAACCAGAAAAGTTTCGAACGATCATAGACATCGTTGTCTCAATAGCGCAGTCGTTAGAGGCGTCAGGTAACGTCGTGACATTTTAAACGAAAGATCCTGAGGTGAATTGAACTCTCTTGGGTTCGATTCTAGGCCGCGCTGATCCGACAGTAAAATCTAGGACATTCACAGGACTGATTACAAAGAAAATGGATTAAATTGCCTAAAGGTTTAAACATGTGATGTTAAAAGTGATAGTTCATAGATATCAAAAAAGTTGATATCTATGAACTCTTTCTCTCTTTTCGATTCTCTCTCTCTCTCTATCTCTCTCGACTCCTTGACTTTAGTTTGTTAGAATTAATCAAGTGTGTTCCTCGGATTTAAGACAACATCGTTCAAGTCATATATCAGACAACTGGTCTAAAGTGAACAGTTTATTTCACCCCAGTTTAATGGAAAATTCTCCTGATTTCGGAGTAGCTTTACCTCGCTGTTAAAATTTTAAACAGCTATTATAAATACTAGTAAAGAAGTCCGTTTCCCCATACAAGGATGATGTCAAGGACGTCATCCTTGACGTAGTCACGCACTATGACGAAAATAACAAAAACAGAAACGATTGAAGGTAACCAATGCCAACACGTCCGCTCCGTCACATGAGTAAATGAATAGCTGAAGTGCTAAATTTATCGTGGACTGTTGTGGTCTATGGATACGTAGCCATGGTCACAGCTTGAGTCCAGTTTTATACCACAGTCGAGCTGTAACAAGCTCACAGTTACTTCAGTGTAGCGCACATGTTGATATGCCTTCTGATGTTATTTATTGTAATTTCTGATGATTATTTGGTAGTCTAGTTTCGTGAATAGTATTAAATAACAAACTAATATAATTGTATAAACAAATATGTTACGTTTGTACTATTATATATTATTATTTGTACTATTATATTTGTTAAACACTTATCGTAAAGCTGTTTTCTGAATCTACTGAATTGTGATCGTGTATGTATAAGAGCACGCATGTACAAGCATAGGAACTATAGTAATGATAGTGTATATTGATTGAAATGCGAAAAGTTGTGTGTGGATAGAAAAAAATCAATGTGGTAGAGTATGATTGAGAAAAGTTATTCAATTTCCCAAGTAGTTAATACTGTGCAGTGAACGAGGGAGAAAGAGACGAAAGAGTTGATACGGGGAGAGAGAATGAAAGAAAGAAAGAAAAACTAAAGTAGAAAAGAAGAGAGGGAGAGAAATATAGATGACAGAAACAACTACTTCAAAATAAAATGAGATTATTAGTGTTAAAGCAATATTTAAAAGTTGGCCCAAAAGTATATGAAAAGTATAAAGTATATCGGAAGGTTGACCTTCAACTCTGCTCTCTCTCTCCTGAGTAGTAATAATTTTCTCTATAATTTAGGCCTAATAACGAATTGAACGTACATTTTTGCCTATAAACGTAATATTTAAATTTGACTTTTATAAGTTGCCATTAATATATTACAATTAAAATTATTTTTTTCCACAGGTGTGAAATTACAAGTGTCTCCATATAAATTGTGATTGTGTTTAGCAAGTAATTGTTCAGTGTTACAGAATTTGACACTCATTTTCGTCATAATATAACTAATTTTCTGGATATAAAATATCATGTACCAAGTTGATATTCCACCACCATCACTCGGATGGGGTTTAATGCCTCACTATCTCGTGGGTAAGTCTTCAATTTACAACAAATTCTTTTATCGGGTGGTGTCCGGGATACTAAGTTATAGACCAACCGCTAACTGCAAGTTGCATAATAAGAGGCGAGTAAGCAAGATCGAGTAAGGTAACGGGGAATCTCCTCAGAAGTCACGTAAGCCTACCATTCCCAGTAGTGCTATAAACTAAAGCTATTCAACAATTAGAGCGTTGACTAAGCACATTGGCTGCTAGGAAACGTTAGGAAATTGCTACAATAAATCAATAAGAACAATCAATAATAATTTAACGTCCGGTTCCTCGCCAAAAGGCAGGGAGGATGAAGACCTACAGAAAAATTAAGACAAAACTAAGATAATGAAAATAAGACAATGAAAAAAATAAGACATAGATTAATGGTTAAGGTTTCGCATTCCGCAGCAGGAGATCTTACCGACTTCGGTAAGATCTCCTGCAATAAGATCTCCGGTAGAAGTCGGTAAGATGCTCGACCGCGGATCAGTGGGTGCGGGGTTCAAATCCTGGGCTCGCCCGTCACTGACATCTCTTTCTAGCGAGGAAACTGACAGTAGCTTTTTTAGCCGTTAGTGTTCAAATCCCAGCCCAGCCTTCTAGTGTTGAAACTGACGCTGAATCCGGCTTGATAGTTTTAGGGCAGGGCCATTGAGTTTGTTTTGAATGCGCCATTGAATGGACTGTTGAACTAGCTATTGAAATGGGCCTATGGCTTGAACACAACACCTCGGCTATACTCGAATAGAATATACTCGAGCCGCTACATAAATTGTTAGCATTGTGTTTTGTGCTGCTCTATCTCTTTTGCTATTGTTCTATTCTGTGAAAAAACATATGTAGTTGATTATTCTCAATCTGGAAGAAGTTTCAGTAGCTTTTCTTTGTTTCTGCTTCAACAATTGGAGCCTATAATAAACGACTTCATTGTTATTGTTAACATTATAGAAGTCTACTGAACTCCTACAGTTTGAATATATTCAAAGTAGAAAATTTAACTTCTGTTTTACCATTTAACATAGGGCATTAAAATAACATGTATGATATGTATGCAAATAATGTAATTTACAGCTATAGCTTTAATTTTGAGGAACTTTAAAGAATGAAAAGTAAAAGTAAAAGTAACTAAGCCTTATTCGCGATATAGTTAGTAGTTTATCGATCCTGGTAGCTTGTTGTCAATACAAAACGCTAATGCAGAAACAGCGTATTTATGCTAGTTACCATGCGCTAGTAGAAACCGAGTAACTGTAATTTATGAGATTATTTGAAGGTAAGGAATGGTTTTCGTCAGAGTTCTATTGGCTTTACGCCATGCACTGAACAGAACTAACTTGCTCTTTTAACCCCACATCTTCATCCTTCGTCCCGTCAACCCTCTTTACTGGCCTTACCCTCCCTCATTGGTTTATCGTACCCATTGGTCTTACCTTCCTACTGGCCTTATCCTCCCCCATTGGCCCTTCCCTCCCACTCCTGCCACTACATGACCCCTCCATCGACCTAGGCAAATAATTTCATCTCCACTCAGGTACTTTTTTCTGACTGTGGATTGAGTAATAAAGGAAACACTTTCACTTCTTAAAAAGACTTTATTTCTGGACCTCCTTCGTCGAATTCGACGTTCTTTGTCTCAAGGGTTGTTTGCCATTTTCCTGTGAAAAAAAAGGACTCTAAATCATTTTTGTTTATTTCCATTGAACAAGCATTCGAACAAGCATCAAACTGGAGTAGAAGTTAGCATATTTCCTTGAATCACAGTTTAACTAAGGCTGGGATTTGAAACACATTTTTATAAATTTCTGGAGTCTAGGTGCTCACCAACCGAATGCGATTTCTGACGTTGGTTTGGATATTAATGTTTTGTCGCCTTTACTACACGTGCAGTTCACGTTGGTCTATTATTCAGCAACCCTGATACGAGTTAAATCTCAATCAAGGCAAAATTTACTATAAATAAAGACCAAATATCTCAATCAAATAAAATGTTTATTCTTCATCTCGCATCCTACATCATACGTTCAGTTTTTCAACTTGTTTTGCTTCATTTTATTCGAGAGCGTCAAATGCTAAATTGCTAATGCAGAATAACCTCTATTAGCATTCAGCACGACACGCATGGCTCAGGTCAGCTAAAAGCCTTGACAATACCTCAGATTGTATTACATTAGAAGGTTCTTATAACAAACTGGAGATGACCGAGTATCTGCCATTGAAATACATGGAATGCAATCAGTACATCATCATCGTCTTTCCGTGAATTCCAGTTTATCTATCGATTGGGTTAGAAAGTTAAAAAATATGCAAAATGGGATGCAAGTGTAAATAATGCAATATAATACTTCATAAAGTGATACAGTGCTTTGTCTTCGGAAATTTTATGTTCAAGTCTTAACTCTGCTTGGTCGCCTCTTTGAAGACACGTGCAGAAAGGTTTGGTATGCACCGCAGTGGTCTAGACACAACAAGGTCGTTGGTGAACAAAATTGTTTGTTAGTTAAAGTTTAAAAAAATACATCAAACCGAATGACGTAGGTCAATGAAAAATTATCACTCAGAAATAAAGCTAATGTTAACGTCAGTTTCCTTACTGGAAAGCGATGGCAGTGACGGTCGAGCCCAGAATTTGAACCCCGCACATACTGATCCGCGGTCGAGTATCTTACCGACATCGCCACTGGCTCCAGCCATATGATTATTACAGGATGTAGTAAATAACAGTCTGTCGGTGACTTCGGTTACTATGTAATTAAGTATCCCATTCCATATAATCTAATAATTAATTTAATTTACATAAACTATACTGACCGATTTTGTATATTTAATTATGATTAAATAGTATTAAAGCTAATGCTACTGCTATCGAGAATTAGTTGGAAGAATTCTCATTCCGGTAATTAAACATCCATGATTTTGCACATAACCTTGCTCTATTAACATAAACAATCAAACTGTTTTTCTAACTATAACTCTGCAGCAATGTTGAGATATGTTATGATTATGCCATTGAGTAGTGGCCTCTTTAGAGAGATTTTTGTATTTAACTACTCAGTTTCTTCAGTTCTCAATTAGATGACTGATCCAAGGCATATTTTTATTTCTTTTATACATCTATCCACATTTAGGAATAAACAAGTCAAGAGGGTGTACGAAAAAGTACAATTAGATTTGTCAGTAAATTACTAATAATAATTATTAATAATAAAATTTCATAAATTACTATTTAATAAATTCTTCCGACTCTTGTTAAACCGGGATTTAGGGGAAGATGATGATGAATAAATTATTATTTGCATTGGTTCTAGAATTTTGTTGTGAATTGAAATTAATGCTCATCTTACTTTTCTCTGAGTGTTTAGCTGAAATGGTATTCAGCTTGTTCCATCAATAATATACTTTCAGACTTACAGCTACGTTAAGCTTTGTTTTAGTGTTTTATATTCAAGTGGACTTTAGACTTCAGTTTTTCTGCAGAACTAAATATAATAAAAACTCTTCTGTGCAAGTGTCAAATGTCTATGAAATAATCTGTTTAAAATGGGCTTTTGAGAAAGCACGGGAAGATAGTATATAATATTAATTTGCACAATTTAACTCACTGATAACGTTTCTATCTTTAATTTATGTAGTTCTTTATTCTTTGTGTTTTCTTTTGTATTGCATTGTGCATTAGTTTGTAATAGCCTTGTATGTATGTTTTACCATCTTAATTTTTTGCCTTTGGATGAAGTCAAGATTGACATAATACTAGTTTTAATAGTATGTTTAAACTTGTGTCATCGTTTCACGTATACATGTACAATTATAATGAAATGTAGTTTATCGTTGGTTTCTTGCACGGGATAAAAAACACGGTCAGTGACTTTGGTTTGAATGCAGATTAGAGACTGGTAAACTAGATTAGATTAGATGTTTTGGTGATTAGAGGCTGATTGATGCAGATGCAGACTGGTAAAGCACATTTCTATAACGAAGATACCTTCGTTATAGAAATGTGCTTTATCAGTACAGAAATGTGCTTTATAAGTTAAGAAATGTGCTTTACCAGTTTAAAAATGTGATTTAGCAGTTTATAAATGTGCTTTAGCAGTTTAGAAATGTGTTTTACCAGTTTAGAAACGTGCTTTACAAGTTCTGCATTTAACTAGTACACGAATTTTATGTTTCCTCCTGTCGCTGTGCAGATCCGGGGACGTTAAAACCATTAGTGTGGGCGTAATGTTAACAAATCCTAATCGCTTCAACGCTTGAAGTTGAGCGTTACTTTAAATAATGCAACTTTAAAATCTGTTAGAGTAGAGTAATGCATGAACATTTTGTGTGAAAGCTGGAGTAATATAAAGCTGATAAAGCTATTGTTTCCTCACTCGAAAGCGATGTCAGTGACAGGCGAGCCCAGGATTTGAACCCCGCACATACTGAACCGCGATCGAATAGCTTACCGACATCGTCACTGGCTCCAGCTATATCTTCGGCATCCTCACCATACAATTGTACGGGGATGTAAAATCTCTTTCTTGCTGTTGCTGAGTATATTGACCTTTTCAATGACTTGAATGAAATTGTAAGCGTAAAAAATGAAACTTTACATTTCGTACAATGTAACGAAATATGTAAATATTAATATTAATGTAAAATATCAAATCAATAAATAATAAGAAATAATACAAATAGTTAATAATAATTATCATCTTCATCATCTTCCAATGTGGGTGAACGCCACCTCCCTCCCTGCTTCACTTGGCACCCTCAAGGGCACCCTCCCTTGACACCCTCAAGGGCATCCTCCCTTGGCACCCTCCCTTGACACCCTCAAGGGCATCCTCCCTTGGCACCCTCCCTTGACACCCTCAAGGGCATCCTCCCTTGGCACCCTCCCTTGGCACCCTCAAGGGCGCCTCAGAGACCCGCTATGAAGTGACCTGAACTGTGACCTTTAGGTTCTGTGTAATGTCAGACTAAACCATCCCCCACTCCGCACTTGTGAATATTAGGACTTAAATAGAACTGACAATTCATAACGAGCCCATCAAACTATGGCAGTTGATATCTGATCTGAGCGTATCTCTTTCTAATGCTGCAATTGTTAAATAGCGCGATTGTTTGCGCAACAAAATTTGAACGAACCGGCGAGATGCTAAAACTCTTCGTTGATATTGAATTGGATCCCAATTTAAGTATGCAGTATGTGGTATATTAATAACATTATTTCGTGGATGACGGAAATCTTATATCAACATATTGTGTTAAGTGTATGTTTTCAAATCGTATCTTGGTCTAATTTTAGTACGTTAGAAATTAAGTTTCTAAAGAAGCTGTGCGTTGACCTACACTACTTGAAGACTCCATATCATTATATAATCAAGTCCCAGCTAGATATCTTAGGCCTTTTCTGCTAGTAGAATCTTCCCGAACAGATCCTCAGATTCTGAATAACGGATGTCACCATCATCATCATTTTCTCTTGAATCCCAGTTCAACCAGGGTCGGGATACGAATAGACTGTCTCAAATCCTCTCTGCCCTACATTAAACGTATAGTTTGAAAATATTTTGCTTCCGTATTGCATCATACTCTATTATCGTATTGTAATTACTCTTTGAATCCATAAAATTGGAGATCAATTCTTCGCGGTAACCACTTTTTTCTTCATGGTGTTGCATTGTTTAGATAATTTGATCTCTTGCTCAGCGCTTATTCTTCATCGAACAGTGTTTCATAATTTTAATAATTTTGATAAAAAACCTCATGTCTGTAGCTTAATAAATTAAAAAACGACTTTTGATAATAGATTGCACAATTTACGATTAACGAAAATACGAACACGGTCGTAGTTCTAATTTCTACGTTTATAGTAATTTAGATGTATTAAAAGTTACTCGTGTTGTGCACGGTTTCCTGAAGAATACACCAACCGTAGACTGCACGTGTCATTAAAGGCGACAAAGCACTAAGATGCAAACCAAATAAAAGGCTTTCGGTTGGTGAGCACCTACAGGCACCAGAAATTGCTACAAGATTTTCTAAAACGAATGAAAAATCTGTTCTTATCCCGGCTCTAACAAAACTGTGATTCAAGGGAAGATTACAATGATAAATTTTCATAACACAACAACAATTAGAGTGCTACAGTCATCAATGACAATATCAATCACGATTGAGACACAATCAAGCCGGCGAGCAAAAATAAAGTCCAAAAACGGTGCAAATTCCAAAATCCAGAAAATCAGTCCAAAGATAATGATGATGATAATGACGATGATGATAATGTTATAACGTTGATGATGATGATGTTGACGAGCTATATCGATAGTTCTATGGTTAGAATTTGATATGATGTGCGGACAGTTCTTCAGAACTGACTAGAGGAGTTCTCTTGATCGCATGCGTGGAGAAAAAGCTCATTTGAGAACTTCACGTGGAAAATCGATTAGCCCAGTTAAAGCGGTCAGTGAAAAGAGATCCTGAAATTCTGTGGGAAATTGGTAATTGCCGTAACGGTGAAGGTTATGTGCAGGTTTTAAAGAAGGGCGAATGCGCAGACTAAGCCTTTCCTAAGAATGTCTTAGTAGCGTAGGGATAACGTCATGAGGTTTTGCATGACAGATTCTGGGGTGAATTGAACCCTCGTGGGTTCGAATCCCAGCCGCGTTGATCTGAGAGAAAAATCTCGGACATGCACTGGACTGGTTATACGGAAATGGACTCAATAATTGGAAATACCTCAATAATTGTTATAACTAAATACTAGAATATAAATAATTTTTTTATACATTTATATTCCGCGAAGTCGGTAAGATACTCGACCGCGGATCGGTATGTGCGGGGTTCAAATCCTGGGCTCGCACGTCACTGACATCGCTTTCGAGTGAGGAATCTGACATTAACCTTAGCTTTTTTAATCCTAAACTCATTTAGAAACAGTTAATACAACAAAAGTTGAGGTTGGATCCCCTGGCCCCTAAGAGATGCCTGAAAATCCCTGAGATCGCCTGGTGGGAAAGCTTGATTGTATTGACAATGGAGACTTTGAGTGGAGGAGAAACTGTTTAAGTATGGTCAGTCGTTCAAAATCGCATCAATCATTCAGCCCCTTGAAAATCTCTCAGATTTCTCTACAGCTTTTGCTGAACGAAATTTTGCCTTGGAATTTGCAACAGTAGCTATTTAGCGAAATTAAAGATTATCATTCGACTGTAGATTGTGTATTCGATTGTATATTGCTATCAGATGGCAGGATCATCAAATTTTCAATATATGGTAAATTATTGCCCATTTGGTGATAGAACCAATTCTACAAACTGACCGAGTCATAAAATATTCGTCACTCTCACCTATATACTTGTTGAATGAAAATGTTTTAGTTCTTAAGTAATTTATGGGATATACTTCCATTCAGTTGTTGTATTTCATTTGATTCATCTGTAACCGTAGAATATACATATCCATGTGTATTGTTTTAGTGTCACTTGACTTAGGTCACAGTTAGGTGGCAGCTAATTGACGTCCCTGACATCATCCTTGTATGAGGAAAGGGACGTTAAACCTTTATTATTTATTATTATTAATTCGTATGTTGAAATGAAGAGAAATGCAGAGGATTGAAATATATGTAATAGTTATATGCCATGGATCTGCACGCTTAGGTTGTCCCCACACATGGCAACCGCAAGTGCTGCATTGTTGCCTTTCTTACTGACTGTTTTTGTAGTTTTCGTTATTTTTCCTCCTTCCTCGCCATGGTTATTAGTAATCGTTGCCTTTTGTTATGATGTATGTTATGATATTAAGATATGTGATGTCATGTTATGGCTCAAAACTATATATATATATATATATATATATATATATCAAAACTATATATATATATATATATATATATATATATATATATATATATATATCTATATATATATATATATATATATATATATATATATATATATATATATGTCTATATATATAATTTCTATATATATTATATATGTATATAAATTATATATATATATATATATATATACATTATATATATATATATATATATATATATACGTGCATGTTCTATTATATTTTGCACTTTCTACTTACTCCCATAATGTTATCATTTGTTTAATGTTAATAAGAAATTACATTTGAATTGCACTAAAAGACATTTAAAGTTGTGGCGTCCAGTTGTGCCAAATGTGCCATTAACTAATTAAGTTGAGAGGTTTTTATTATCTCCTATGCGACAGCTTCTATAGAATAGTGAAGGCCTCGAAGCAAAAACAAAGTTGACGATAAAATAGAAACAGTGCTGTATAGAAATCTGTCAATTTCAAATTTCGATATATTTCTCTCTCCGTCATTTTTATAACAAATATTGATAAAAATTCTCATTAATGGTGTTGATAAGTTTAATCGTTCCCATGTGGTAGCAAAAGTTTGCTAAAATGTAAATCTAAAAAAAGTTACAGCTTTTTTGATCACTCCAACAAACGGACAATAAGGCTCAACTATTCGACTGTGTGAACATTGAGTGATCAATACAATATCTTCAATGAACAGTTAACAGTGTTATCTACCTATAATTAGGTGGATAACACTGTTATCTACCTGCTATCTACCCTTATACCTAGCTATAATTAACCACTGCTCAGGCCTATATTATCTATAGCGGTAAATCGTTTTAAAGTAAAATATCTTCAGTAAAATAGTATATTATACAGAAATCATTCCTAGAAAGGTAATTTTCTCTCTAATACCGGATCTAACTTATTTGTCTTTTGATAATATGCTCCTATACCTGTGCATCTCAATTTTCACTTCTTCAACGTTCACAATCGCATCGTTATCACGCATGGCTACCTGAATCTCTGCTCGAAAGAAATCTGAGTCTGATATCGGCGAATAAACTGATACAGACAGCATAATAGTTTTCTTTGTCTGCTGTCCATAGGGTGCAATCTAATTTGATAAATGGTACTCCAAAAGGATTTGGCAGGATGATCAAAACAATGCACTCACTATTGCGCATAAAATAATTGCTGACTCACAACTCGTCTTTCAACCATAATTGACCAGATAGAGTGCCTTCTTAAAAGTCTTAGAAGATTAAACTTACTAAATCGATTTTGCTAAATGGTTGATGAAATAGGCCTATGAATGAAGTTAAGTTATTGACGTAAAATAAACTTCATTTAGAAATTAGTAGAAATATCGACGTTACGAATGAGTATTCTAGTTGGTAGCGTGTTTGCCTGGCAAGTGTTGTTGCCTTCGTTACAGCTAGGTTCGATTCTTGCAGCAGCTTGCAGCAGCTTGCTGATGCAGAGAGGAACGTTAAACAGTTCATTAGTATAAGGCGAACTGTTTATCACTGGGCGCAATAACATTGTGATAGGTAGGGCGTGTATGGGAATCATCCGGAATAGGTTAATAATATTTCATCATCTTCCCTTGAATCCCAGTTTAACTAGGGTCGGGATACGAATAGACTGTCTCAAATCCTCTCTGTCCTACATCATGTCATCCATAAGTCAATCCCTTAATAATAATAATGCCAAGAATGTTTAATTTTTAAATAATAATATACTTAATTTTTAAGAATTTTAATCACATTTTCATCGCAAACCATTATCGAAATGTAATAAACCGTAACGTGAAGTTGTGCATTTCAACTTAATAGATATAATGATATTAAATTTATTTTAATAAAGATAATAGCAATTAGAATAATTCTGACAATTGTTATTTTTAGAATTTTTATAACAATTATTCTATTAATTGTTATAGTAACTAATGTTTTTATTAAAATAATAATTGTTATGATAATTAATTATTATAATAGCTATAGAATAAGTTAGGACCAATAGAAAAGACGGTAGCCCTCGAAGGAGATCGATTCCTTAGATTTTGAAAACTACGCTAGACATTCAATTGAAATATCGTGTATTTTCCATTGTCAGAATACACTGCCGTAATTAATAAACTCAAAATATGATCTGCAGATTTCCTTTCCCACTTCGGAAATACTTCTGGACATTCAATCCAGTTTATTAATCTTTCATACTGCTTTCTATATCTTTTTGTTATCATATCTTGCTTTCCCGGATTTTAGATTTGCACCGGTTTAATGAACTTTTATATTTCCAGCACATCGGCTAGGTTTTAATTTCACAGAGCTCGAAGTTGTCGTGGATGATAGAAGCACTCTAAGTGTGTGCTGTTATTATCGTTGTTGTTCTCGGGAGTGATTCGACTACTGCTGAATAGGGCAACCGCAGACAAGTTGCTGCGTGTACGTAAGAGGCGACTAAGGCAGGAGCTGAGGATGGCAAGAGGGGACCCACCTCACCATGAAATATTTTCCCCCAAGACTAAACGGTAATTAATCCATCTAACTTAGGAAGGCAACGAGAACTACCTCAGAAGCCATACTTTTCTCAAGATGTTGGCTACATAGGCTATGGATAAGGCATAGACTTTGTGGAGGGATTAACTTGTTGATCTATGGAGCGAGAAAGCAGACTTTGAGTATGAATATGTACCTTGAACCTGCCACTTGGCAGTGCACTGAAGAGAGAGAGAGTTATCGTTGTTTGCTTGGCTTCTACTGACCATATAAAAACTTGTCGATTTCAATATTATTAAGTTCAACATAGAGTGGAAACACTCATCAAGTCCCATTGGAAGAGAATATCAAAAGTTGACATTATCAACGTTCTCGAATGTTTCACTGAATATTTCATCGCCGAAATCGAAAAACGTCACGTCTGGTTAAATATGAACTAATGCTTTTAACTCTATTTGCTCCATCAACGGTTCGAGAGAGTTTACCCTACAGAATGTTCTGAAATTGTGAAAGTTACTTCGCCATTATGTTGCACTGAGAATTGTAAATTGAGCAATTAATGTTATATTTATTTATTTATTGTTTGATTGACAATTGTTCTGCTAACATGATGGAGAGAATGAAATTTATGAACTGATAATGAGAGTAATCTTATGAGTAATGTTACTCATACTATAAGCGTATGCATAGCAGTGTGAGTAAGAGATGGATTTAATGAATGAGAGTGAATATATTTTCGGTTAACTATTTGATTGATTGATTGATCAACTGATTATGCTCTTGTAAGTGGATTAGTGTAATATATCTAGTATTTTGTACTAGTTAATTAGTAATCTTCTGCACTATACAGATTTATGCTATTTTCATTCAACATCACTTTTAATCTTAAATTTATCTTAATCTCTGTTGATGTTTCAACGTATGCTTTATAGTTTAAGCATACGTTTTATTGCCAGTAGTCAGCTAGATAGAATTTTATTTGTGCTCTTTCTGACTGCAGTTTATTTACTATCTGTCTTTGCTATATCGATACGCTTTTCTGTACTTAGACTCAGATGCAAATAGATAAACACGATTCTCTAATGTTTAAAGTTATAGAGCATAAAGTTTCTCTATATTAAGTGAATTGTTACATCGACTTTCTATGATATTTTTCACAGACTAGTCGCAATCCACTGGTCAATTGATTTAGTGCTTTTGATAAATTGCATTAGACAGAAGTAGAGGCTGTATGGAAAGGTTTTAAACTAGATTAAACGGATGTGGCGTTCCAATGGCAAGGCCAGCGTCAACATGGGCGATAATGTGAATAAAGGAATTCTCAAGGGATTGTTAGGCGAGGAAATCTATTGAGAATGACACTGTGACACAGAGATACAAAAGACTAGAAAGAGAGAGAGACAGAGAGAAAGAGAGAGAGAGAGAGAGAGATAGCATGAGAGAGAATATCTAAGTAGCTCAATGTGCAGAGCGTCAAATAACGTCATAAAAGCTTGAATGACAGTTACTAAGGTTCTGGGATCAAATCTTGGCCAAGCTGATCAGACAGTAATTCAAAATTTCAAGCTTTCGCAGGCTTGGTACCGTTATTTTAACAAGTCTGACTGATCTGACTTAAAGATTTACAAGTCCATGTCTGACTTTAGACTATGTAGGCTGTTACTCGCTGTTCGCTTAAGAATAAAATGCATTTCTAGTTACAATGCCAACTTATACACTATGCCTTGAATAATTTTATTAATCGATCAATATGCATTTTAGTAGTAATTTTATACATAGTCTGCTATATATGAGAAAAAAACTCAGGAATAACCTCAATGCTGGAGATGTCTCCAATCCACCTGGATCTCTCTAGAATCACTACCAGCCAGGCTGTATGTCTTTTGGGCGATACTACATGTATATTTAAAAAGACATACATGTACACAGGTGCGACTCAAATATTGTCTACTGCGACTATTTTTTCAACAATTTAACGCAAATTTCTCCTTGAGTGTATTGGTTGACAATACTTACATAAAATCAATGAAGAAGACATCTGAAAGAATAAGAGAGAAAACAACGGAAGGAACGAGAGAGTGCTGGAAAGAAGAAAATGATCACTTTTGACAGATCTCAGAGTGTTTGTAACATCGAGACGTGTCGGCGACTGTGGCGTATCTATTTAGACTGGAAGCAAAACAGACACTATCCACTCGGTAAACATTTGGATATTGTTGCGTAAATATTCGCCGGCTAAGTTTCCAACTCTTCCCCGTATGTTTTGTTAAGTGTTAACCTGGACTCGCAGCAAGAGAGCCTTGATGAACCTGTCAGTGGTTACCACAGACTTAACAACTTTCTCTCCAATTTGTGCAGGGAGGTCCTAATAGTTATTATGTTATTACTTTGGACTGATTATCTGGATTTTGGAATTTGCACCGTTTTTGGACCTTCTTTTTGCTTTCCCGTTTGATTTTGCCTCAATAGTGCTCGATGTTGTCATTGATGACTCTAGCACTCTAATTGTTGTTATTATTATAATGTTTGAAGCACTTGTTCTTTACTACAAATTAATATTCTTTTCATAGTCGTCATAATCTGAATCCCCCCCCAAGAATAATGATACATCGAAAGGAATGTTAGATTATTTAAGATCCACTCTTATGTGGACATGAAAAGAAAACCAGAATATAGAAAAGGCGTCACATACCATGAACATACCAGTAGGCAGTGCACTAAGAGAGCGAGAGTCTCCTTTTAGTTTCTATTATTATTTATCTTTTAGTTGTCTCAGCGGTAAAATGACTGGTAAAATGACTGGTAAAATGACTGGTAAAATGACTGGTAAAATGACTGGTAAAATGACTGGTAAAATGACTGGGGTTGATATAAGCGAGTTAAGCAAATGAGCGTGCTGAATCGCCGCCCGGCTACTAGATGTTTTCCAGTTTTTAAGAACTGCTGAAGCAGACAACTTTGAACGTTTTGAATTTTATTATTATTATTATTATTTAATTATGTTGTCTCTGTACTTCACAAAGTAACTCATTGTCCAAAAACACAGATTTGGGTTGATGATTGCCATACTGAAAAACTCTAAGCCTAAATGTTTTTTAACCTCAAGGTTTTATTTATCGCATCTTTAGCAAGCAAGTTTTTGCAGTTTCACCATGGAAGGTAAGACTGATCATGGACTTCTAGATGATATATTATGTAATATGCTATAGGCCTATATAAAAATGTCCATGGGCGTGATGCTAGGAATGTGTTTAATTGTTAGCGCACTACGCGCGTTCCTCTCTATTCAACACACCTGCCATGCGGCTTTGATTTAGTAAATGATTCTCCGCGTGGTTTCGATAAAGTTAATAGTGGTGAGTAGACGAGGGCTTGGTGCTGGGGAGTTCTTAATTGTTAACGTAATAGCCTACAAATAATTAATATAGCAATGTTTAAATGTATACACGAGTATATGTTATACATGTATACATTTATTGTACATGTCTATCTATATACAATGAATATATACATACTTGCATATACTGTATATATACCTAAGTACACACACACACATATACTGTAAATATATATATATATATATATATTTATATATATATATATATATATATATGTGTGTGTGTATAGACCCTATAGGAATATATATATATATATATATATATATATATATATGTATATATTTATTTATTTATATATATATATTATATATAATATGCAAATACATGTATATAAGACCTACAATAGTTACTTTTATATTTATGTCTGCATTTACATTTATGTTATTTATGTGTATATTTATGTATTACTAAGTTTTAAATCTATGTTTGGATGTATACGTGTGTACTGTATGCTTTGTTAGATATCCTATTTATTCTTTATAGACTATTGTGTTATTTGTGTGTATATCGATTAAAATAGCTCAATCATAGCAGTCGTAACTGGTTTACAAATACATTTAGAGTTAGCGTTGTGTTATAATATGCACTTATTATATTTTACTCTTTATATTTGCACTGTTTTGTATATTACTATATAAACATAATTAAATTTTTATTAAATATAAAGTACTCTTCTACTCGACAGTTACCCGATACATATCAGTTCATAAAAAGTTCATGCGAAAAGCAAATACGCCGTGAATTTTATCGTAAACGCTATTAACTCAGCTGAAAGAATAAAAATGGGCAATGAAGATGGGGGGGGGGGGGGGGATTAGAGCCAAAAATCACAACAGAAATGTTTTACTTCTTTCGAGAATTCGACTCATAATCATCTGAATATAAATTAAATATGGACGGGTGGGGAAGGCAGCCCCTACTCATAGCTGAATCCTCGCACCTCTCCTATATTTATCCATCAATTCAAACCAAGGCACACCTATATTTTATTTTCCTCTGCAGGTCTGGTTGCGATTATCCGCACAGCAGTGGATTATTATAGAAGATCGCTGCTGTTTCCTATGGAAACCTTATAATTAAAACCCATACGAATGCCAGCACCTTGCCTGTAGCTGAAGCTATAAATGTGTTTGCACAATTAACACGAGAATGGATGGAGTTATTATAGGCTGTGCACGCGTACTTTATATGCGATTTTACCATTGTATTGCAAAGTCTGAGTGTATTGCGGTTATTTTTGCTAATAATAATAATAATAGTAATAATAATATTAATTATAATAGTAATCATCATCATCATCATCCTCCTCCCTTGAATCCCTGTTTAACTAGGGTCGGGATACGAATAGAGAACGATTATGATTCACATTCATGGTCTACTTTAACGCTCTTTAAAATTATTATTATAATTAATTATAATAGTAATAATAATAATAATAATAATAACAATGATAATTGCCTACCATTAACTTGCAACGAATTTGTAATATCTAGCACTTCTGTAGAGAATAATAATTATTACATGAGAAATGTTATTGAATTCATTGTACCCTTCTCACGTACAAATATACGAGCTAAATGCTTATCTGTACATGGTCCAAAACTGTGGAATAATCTTCCTGATGTTGTAAAAAATGCTACGTCTATTTCTAATTTTAAGAAAGAATTTTTTAGTTTAATATTATTACTATTATTATTATGACGATTGCACTGGTCTATATAAATCAATCAATCAATGATGATTAAAAGTTTTCGTGATGATGAACGAAGGGCACATCAACAGTGACAATAATAACGACAACAACAACAACAATAACACACTCAGATCTTACATTCTTACAAAAAGTAACAACCTAAATATTCAATGTACCACAGTAGCTTGTTTGTATTGCATATTAATATTTTGAGTATATTTTAAAACAAATATAGTCTTTCTCTCTCGCTCTCTCTATCTACCTCTCTCTCTCTCTCTCTCGCTCTCTCTTTAGCTATGTATCTACATGTATCTACATATCTCTCTGTCTCTCTCTCTCTCTCTCTCTCTCTCTCTCTCTCTCTCTCTTGTAATACGTTCACAATGGGGGTCCTTGACTCAAGCGTTGAGGTGATAAGGTCGTGGAATAGATGCAGCATCAATGCTAGAAGGGTGTGATTGATTGATTGACCTTAGGAGACGAGATAAAGACTGACTTATGTAACTTGCCCTATCAATCAGTTTTCCAAATTGATAGTTGCTGACGGGCGCGTCTTAACGGAATCTTTTTTCTTCGACAAAGCTTTAACTCATTCTCATTGTAATGTCGCTTCGTACAATTCCAATGGTTTTATCTCTTATCAATTGTTCGCTTGCTAAGATTTACTGCCTCAAGTAACTATGCTTTACAATTCTTGTACTAAAATTTATATGAAGCATTTTCCTCTTTGTACATTTGTTCATATACATTTATATGTCTAGATGTTAAAGTTGTATTACTAATTATATACATAGGTATATAATTAGTAATACTAATTAATATTAATTATGTAATGCTAGTTAGCATTAATTGGTAAATACTGTTGCGTATGTTTTATAAATTTACATAAACACTTTCAATTTTCTTATAGTTTTGCACAATTTTTTTCTTCCGTTACATTTTCCTCTCTTGCTTTGCAGATTGTGAAGGCAATCGCGCCATTCCAACCATTCCACTTCATCACTACATCACTCCAACTGTTTCAGGATTCCCTTCCAATCAGTTCCTCGTCTCAGATTATATTAACGAAACAAGAGGAAATCTACTTCAGAGACCACAACCATTCGAAATTGGGTCGATAAATCTGCAGCGAAACGTAATCTATCAACAAAACTTAAATATATTTCCACTTCATTCTCAGGGCCCACTATCTCAGTCTCACTGTCTCAGTAAACCGAACCATATTTCAGATAAAACATCGCACCATGATCAACAAGCAATACCACGCTGCGAAGAGAGAAATCAAAGAAGAGATGTCAGAGAGAGAAAGAGAAGATTCAAGGGAGATCGAACATTTCCAGATGGAGGCGTCAGAGTATCTGGAAAGGATGATCGACTTTTGTTCTGCAAACTTTGTCGGGTGAAGTTAAATGCTCCGGGTCAGGCGAGAGAACATTACGAGGGTAGATACCACTTGCGCAGGGTTAAGCTATTGGCCCCACGGAATCCGGCTGAGAACACCAGTGCTACATCATCCTCCACAATTATTACATCGTCAATATCTTCATCGTTTTCTTCAATGATTACGTCATCAATATCCTCACTGATGACGTCACCATTTGTTGCGTCCTCCTCGCCAGATTTGTCTACGTCATCGTCGCCTTCTTCGTCAGCGGTGATTACGTCAGAAATATCTCAGATATATAAAGACGGCGGGGAATATGAAGAAGAATTGGAAGGCTTTCAACAAGATTTTAGGGAAATGAGCAAATTGCATCATGAAGGCAAATCTTTTTGCCCAAAGGTAAGCTACTTTTCATTCATTATGTTGTTTAGCTATCGACTAATGCTAAAGCTAAAATGCTAATATGGTCTTTTACAATTTAAAATTATCGAATGAGCCGCGTTATATGACCTTACTTGTTGGATGGTTGAATTACAAGCAATCTTGCCTGTGAAGTAGGAAGCCACTGTTTCGAATTCCAGCCTAGCAATGAATCTCTTAGAGCTCTTAAGTTTGGACGAATTACATGTAATTGTTGGCTAAATCAAAATGAATATATGCACATTCGAATATGGGACTGTTGTTCTGTTCATTTATGGCATAACAACAAAAGTTATTTTTAAAAAAGCACCAATTTTCAGAATACTGTCAATTCGTCTCTCCAATGTGGTTATCAGGCTGCTTTCAAATTCAAGTCCTGCCCTAACTTTTAAAATGTCTCTAATTCATATTAACAGTCTACTTTAACGCTCTTTTAGGAGAACACTATCGATCAAAATCATCTCATCAAAAATATTTTAAGATTTTGCCTGTCTCAAAGCATAGAGTAGTTTTAGCCTAGGAAAATATGACTTCTGATGTGATTACCTTCGCCTTCTTCCTTTATTGCTTAGTCGCCTCTTACTACGCGAGCTGTTAACGGTAGGTGAATTCTGTTTTGGGTGAGAAATAACCAGTTTTGTGTACATTGTGTTGTGTCCGAGCATAAAAAGTTTCATTTTTAACCTTCTGTCGCCTTTATCAGAGCGATCGGATTCAATTATGACCTTTGAAGTGTAACGAATCCTGCGGACATGCATTATTAACGAGACTCCCGGAGCTGGATGTGATCCTGTGAACTACGGACATCCGCTTCGTCGTCTGACATGGAAATGCATATCTTCAGGACTCTCGGTATTATAAGGGCAAAAAATTACAGTTTTTTCAGATTTGCGATTCTGTCTTCAGTTTTGCTCATTATATTGCTTTTCTTCTTTTAAATATTCTGCTTTATGAATAACTTTGATTTATTTCATAAATATCAAGAAATATTATATATATTTATGTATGTTTGAAATATCGTCTACAATAACTGCTGTCGTCAGCTTTCACATTCCATGATTTAATGGTTTCACATTCCACTACTTCGGACTTTCTCATTTCATTATTTAAGACTTTTACATTCAATTTCTTAAGGCTTTCTTATTCTCTTTCCATTGCTTAAGACTTTCGCATTCCATTATTTAAGACTTTCACATTGCATTACTTAAGGCTTTCCCATTCCATGATTTCAGGGTTGTAGACAAAAATTGTACGTGACTAAAAGAAAGGAGCTGGAAAAGTTATTTCGGTTTTTATCTCTGTGACTTCGTATTATGCGTCTTTAGCAATCTCTAATAACTTCTGATCAATAGTGCCATATTTACTTTTGTTTGCTACGACTCAATATAGATAATAATAGTAATGAAAATATAAATTTCTCAAAATTTACGTCAATATAGAAGTTTGCCTGCAGTTTTATTATATTCATACCTTCATTTTTATCATAATTATAATTATGCTTATTGTCATTATTATCATAATTATAATTATGCTTATTGTCATTATTATCATAATTATAATTATGCTTATTGTCATTATTATCATCATCGTTATAAAATGTCCCACAGTCGGTTCATGCCTATTTCTGTATTCTTCTTCTCTTCTGTTCTTTTTATTAATTTTGGCATTCTTCCTGATACCAATTCTTTCTTAAGTCTTTCATCTCGCTCATAGGGATCACATCATCCAATGTGTTCATCCTATTGCAAATGATGATTTAGGATGCCGCTAACTGGACGTGAAATGGCGCCCTTCAATATGCGTCTGTCAAATTGCGCAAAAGTTATTTCCTTTAAGTGTCAAATGGAACTCATACAATATTGACAGTCTGACAATTTTTCTCATCGTACAATCGATACTAACAGCTTATCTTTCTCTCTCTTTCTCTCTCTTTGTCTCTCATTATCTGTCTATCTTGCTCTCTCTCTCTCTCTCTCTTTCTTTCTTTCTTTCTTTCTTTTTTCTTTCTTTCTCTCTCTTTCGCTCTCTCTCTCTCTCTCTCTCTCTCTCTCTCTCTCTCTGTTACTCTTTATCGGCAGGCTCGTGGTATATAATTCTTCCAATCGTTTTCTCGTCCGCTTTCTATTTCGTTTCTATATTTACGCCATCAATCGTCTGATATCCCCTTCGTTAGCAAATCGGCCAACGTCTAATAAAAATGTCATATATGATGGTAAGTATAATGCAGTAACCTAATGCATAATTCATTGCAGTGTTTTTACCAAGATACTCTAAAAGGTTTGTACCATGCTCACATTATACGGTACAATATTATGTTTCGCAAGTAATAGAAGAAGTTCCATTAATTGAATATTTGCCATCAATTGAAAATTTCCATTAATCGAACATTTGTTATGAATTGAGCGTGATCCATTAACTGAACTAGTGCCATCAATTGAACATGTACCATCAATTGAAGTAGTCTTATTAGCCTAATTGAGAACAATTCATTAAAATTATTATAATCACCTTTCCCTATAGGATATAGGTGTTAATTGAACAAGTTATATTAATTGAACGATTCCCGGACAAAAGCCCCCAAGGACAAAAGCCCCCCGGACAAAAGCCCCCCAGGACAAAAGCCCTCCCCGGACAAAAGCCCTCCCCGGACAAAAGCCCCCCGGACAAAAGCCCTCCCGGATATCATAGATATACACATATCATATTATGTTATTGATAAACACATAATAGATAATAGAGGAGACATTTGTTAACAATGGAGTTTTTGCTCTTTATTGTGTATTGAATTTAATAGGGCCTATTTAAATATTCTCAACAAAACGACTGCGTCTTTTCCCAAATTAGTGCATTAACAAGAATGCGAATTACAAATCAAAAACTAACAAAATATATTTTTAACTGAGTACCTATTAGCTTCAACGACAGTTTTAATTTCTACGGGTAATTTAAGGATCATGGAATTAATTTCCAACAATAAAGGCGGTGAGAAGCTGTGTTAGAATGGCTACATGTATACTAAGAAGAAGGTTCAAGGATCGCGAATTTGTGGGGACAGTAGCATGAGAAAATTTCATAATTGCTAGGGTTCTAAATTTCTCTACAACATTTGTATTTATGGTAACACAACTTTTACAAAAGACATTATATTGAATTTCGGCATGAGCTTTCGAAACGGTAATACATATTGGCTACAGGGAATTTGGCCAATCGTAAACGTTCTTTTGTTATTTGGAAAACTGAATACTATACCGTCTGATAGGATGATGTGTCATAATTTGACCTTCGCTACAGCGGATAATCAGAGCTGTTAATTGTGTGCATCATCAATTGTTATCTGAGAAATGAGAAATACAAGCTTTACATAATAATAGGCCTACTATAATTGCACATAATTATACTATGATTTCACATAATTATATATCGTGATTTATAAATAATATAAAATGATTTTGAGGCCATTGAAGTGTTACACGCTCCATAGTAGGCTTATAAGTAGTAGGCCTGTACATTTATTTATGAATAATTCTCATATCTCCGATCATTCTTGATCATGTACGTCACTAGAGTGGGTTTAATCATGCAGCTATTAATCTTATACATGTACACACACACTCTCTCTTAGTCTACTGGTAGGTCCTTGGCATATAACGCCTCGATCGACTCTTATCTGTCTTTCGTTTCCTCCTCATGCTCACAGACAAGAGGATTTTTAAATCATCAAGCATGATATACCATTATTCTTGGGGGATTATGATTATGGCGAGGTGGACCACTGTGCCTTGCTCAGCTTCGATTAGCATTTACTGGGCAAGGGGCGTCAAAACTACAGAATTATAACATGCAAATAACTATGTTCTTTTGTTCAACTGATCTCTGAAGTCCGGGGGGGGGGCTATTGTCCGGGGGGGCTTTTGTCCGGGAGGGCTTTTGTCCGTACACCTAATTGAACAAGTTTCATTAGCGGAACAATTTTCATTAATTGAACAAGTTCCATTAGCTAAACAAGTAAGCAAAGTTAGAATTCTCTTATAGGTCGGAGATTGTTAGTTCTCAAAACCCCACAAATAGGTGTGTGCTTTAAATCCTATTTTACATTGGATTTTAAAATTTGATTCCCAACATTTAAGATGTACAGGATAGTGCAACTGAGACTTTGAACCCCAAATCCGGGAAATTTTCACATGGCATGTAGGATTGGGTTTACAGGCTTAGTTATAACTTATACTGTAAACTGAGCACTGTCTCAATGTTGGACGTGTTGTCAGAGCTTTACGTGGTTTACTTCATCTAATTAACAATCCTGTCTTTACTTGGGTTCATTTTTCTACTAGAAGTCTGTGCGATGTCAACCGAGTAAAAGGACAGGATAAGTTAAAACTCTTAATTAGCAACAGTCTGTTGGCTAATAAATAACTTACAGTCAGTTGGCGTCATATTTCTCACACTTGAAAGATAAATGGATAAATGGAGAGTGGAAATGCAACCTATGAACTTTTTAATTGAGAGACAATCTATATATGTAGCTGAGGGTGGGGGAGCGAGTGGCAAAGAGTGACCCTCAGCCTTTCCAGTAGCAGTTCAGAAATAATGAAAATATGTTTTGGTGATAATGCCAATTTTTTTATATAATTATGAAAAAGATCATCAAAACTATAGCAAGTCAATTTTTTATTCGAATGTTAAAGTTCGAAGCCACAATATTTTATTACTTTTCTGTTTGTATTTAGCGTTTATGCTGTAGGTAACTTCATATAATCTGACAATTTCTGTAGTTGCTTATGTAGTGCACTTGAGTGGTGCTTGACGTTGTATGCTGATGAGAAACCATGTTAAATCTCCATTGACTAACTGATTGATTGATTGATTTGCCTGACCATAAATTCCATAATAAGGAATGATAAAGTCTGCCTGGTTTTGATTATTGTGTCTTTTCTCTCTCAAGAAATCAAAAATGATATTGAAATTCATAAAATACTTTTAATTTCTTGTGGGTATGCCTTTTTGTTTTACATGTTAAACAGTAGGTGGCCAGTTAGATGATCGAAAGGCTCCCCATAAAACCGCAATCAACTCTAACTGTAATCCATTATTGATTTCAATGTAGTCATTACTTGGCTATATACCGTCTCTCTCATTTTGTATATTGTTTCATTGTGTATGATTTTTGCGCATTTGTGTTGCAGCATTTAAAAATAAATAAATAAAAGCCGGCTGACGCTTAAACTCAATACCAAAGTCTGTGGTAACAGAAGACAAAAGACTCTCTCTTAGTGCACTGCCTACTGGCAGGTCCATGGTATACAACGCCTCCACTCTGATAAAAGACTATTATATGAAATATTAAATTAACTTCTCTTATCAATAGTAGAAATTAGGAACCAGACAGCCGCTATAACTTGCTGCCGATGCGATGTTCGATAGAACAGCGACGGTTTAGTTTTTGTCGAATCACAATGGTTATCTCGCTATTCGCGCAGCCTGTACTCTGTGACTCTGGTTCTCTTGTCAACACTATCGTTGATATATCGCTTCCCTGATCTCCATCCTCCGGTACATCGATATCCAATTCATTCATCGCCTCAATGGGTTCGAATCTTATATACTTTTATAGTCGCTGTCATAGTCGAGCCAAAACTAGCTGGAGCCTTTGGCGATGTCGGTAAAATATTCAACAGCGGATCAGTATGTGCGAAGTTCAAATCCTGGGCTCGCCCGTCACTGACATTGCTTTCAAGTGAGGAAAGTGATATTTACATTAGCATTTTTTGTTACCTGCCTCTGCCTCTCATTCCATCCATTCTGCATTAGAACTATGACCTCCTTTAGTAGACTTTCCCCATTCATTCAAATAAAATATACATTTAAATAATTATATTCAAATATTTCTTTATTCGTCAAAAACAGACAGGAAAAGATGCATCACCTATACATATATATACAGACATACACACTTACACATAAGAACATAGAACAAAAAAATGAAATTATAAGAAACCTAACTATTACAATTATAGTATGACATATATTCCTATTAAAAAAGTAATTTTCTTAATTTTCTTTGATGAATAGATTTATAGAGGCGAAAGTTCCTCAAGTTTGAGGGAGCCTGTTGCATGATCGGTTAGATGTCCGGAAAACTGTGAAGCTACAGGTACATGGTTCAAATCAAGCGTTCGCTAGCCATTGCTTTGACTCACAGACGGGAAACTGACGCTAAGGCTAGGCTTTTGCTTTCAGATAACTTTGGGAATAGAAATCTTTGCTGACTTCCTTCTTCGTACATGAAAAGCGCCTTTCCATGACTTGATGCTGGCTAAGCCGCTAAGATGTACTGCAGTAGTTCAGTGGTACGCAGGGAATATTAATCAGCAAGTCATGCTGAAGTTATTAATTCTTGTTTTAGCTCTGTGTTTACTTCGTGCAAATAGTAGTGAATTTCGTCATCATCATCATCATTGTCGTCGTCGTCGTCATTATTATTATCGTCGTCGTCGTCATTACTGTCATCATAATCATCATCATCATCACCATCGTCATCATCATTATCATCATCATCATTATCATAACCATCGTCATCATCATTATCATCATCATCATTATCATAACCATCGTCATCAATGTTGTCCCTTTTTAATGGATAATACCGTTGTGAATACAAACACTTGTTATGATTGTTCATTTATATCAACCATATGAGCGATAATGGGGTAAAATGCAGTGTAATAATAATTGTTTATAATAATTACTAATAATTGACTATTTTTCTCTGTGATACAATGTATGCATGTTATAATTTTTAAATTCAGTAATTTGCTATTGTTTAAATCTTCATTCTTTATCGCTAGAAGCTCTTGAAAAATAAATACTTACCGATAGGATGAAATAAAAGTTATATTAATTCTTAAATAGTATTAAATACAAGTTTTAATGGTAGGTAGGTAGGTTGTAGTGTGCTTAACGTCAAGGTTCAGAAGCAAAAGGCTTCTCTTCAAGAAGACGCGACATACTCGATTTACCGTCACAAAGATTAATGTATGCTTGTGGACAGCAACAATAATAATAATAGTAATAACTTAGCAATAAGTTTTAATGGTTTGGATTTTATGGATTTATATTATGATCTAAGCTTATAAAAAAAAGGTGTTTTTTAATCTTGATATACTTAATTATACGGCTCGCGGTTGGTCTAAGTAGACATTTTCGATTCAATCAAAGATGATCATTATAATGTTAGGCACTCTCTTGAACGATAATTCCGAACTTGTTTGAACAAGATCTTTCGATTCGTTGAGTAATGATGGAGTCGTGAGAGTGAATTAGATCTCGCTTGGAGTATTGGGAAGGAGCTTCGATAAAGAAACCAAACCGAATAGTAAATTCAATTTGATGAATTACATGATAGAAAAAGTACGCAGTGCTTACAGATTCGAAAATGAAGTTTAATTTCACTCAAGCGAACGACTAAGCAAATAGCAATTTTAAGGCTACTCTACAAATATATCGCTTGGATGGTCGATTTGGTTACACGTTTGTTTAACTAACAGAATAAGGAAGAATGATGCCAAACATACCTAAAAATAGTATTCCGACTTCCTGAAGTTAGTCAAGTGATCCGGTTGACAAATTTTCATAAAATAGATAAAGTCGACATAGTTGAATAATTGTGAAATCTAAGGAATCAAAATTGCACCGAAGACTATTTCGATTTTAACTTTTATGAAGTATTGATGCTCATATTTTTACTGTAACAATTTATTGCGTGATACATTATATTTCTTGACAGATTAATTATTCTGAGAGTTCTTTTATTTTTAACGAAAAAATACAGAATATTTAGACATAATTTTTAATGTATGCCGTCAAAGTGTAGAGGTCACTTCTGGAACGAACAGTGCCCTGCGAACAACAGTCTTAGGTGCAATCTTTGGATCAGTGTTGTAAAAAAGTATTTTAATAAAAGACTGGCAATTAATAGTGTAAGAGTATTTGTATCGATTGCAAGATACAGTATGCATAGGCAGAGAAAGCTAATAGAGGGGGGTGGAGAGTAAAAATTTGCAAGAGGGATAGAGTATGTGTACTTACTTCTCTTTATATATGCATGTATATCTTCATCTATATACATATATGCACGTATATATAATATACTGTATATTATATATACTTTATATATAGCTTGTATATGCATATACTCACAAATTGAGAAGAGAGAGAGAGAAAGAGAGAGAGAGAGAGAGAGAAAGGGAGAGAGAAATTAGGTGAAATAATTTCAATATAGAGAAAGTAGAGAAGAGAGAGAATAATGGAGAGAGAAATTAGGTGAAAGTATTCAGTGATATTGGGTTGCAGTGCAAGGTTTATCTTGTAGAAGTACGTCATATGAGAGCCAGTATTATACTGGTGATCGGTTGGATACCTAATAAAACACGAGTTCATTCCTTGTGCACACGTCCCGAGCGGTTTATATAACGCCCTACTTATCTGATCACATGACCTTTCTGACGGATTAATCCTTACCACGTCCCATGTAAATATTAAGCTCTTTGATTGACTGAATCGAGATGGAGATGGAAAGGTTTTGCATTCGACAATCCTTTAGTATTAAATCAACTTTCTATCAGTATATAAGTCTATTGTACTATTATTAAACCAAGCAGTCAACCAATCAATCAGTCAGTCAAACATTCGGTAGGTCAGTCGGCCTATTAGTCAGTCAGTCATTCAGTTAGTCAGTCTGTCAATCCGTCGTTCGGTCGGTTAGTCAGTCAGACGATAAGTATTTAAATTGACGTGTTGAACATGTTTCGGAGACATTGTTTAGGCTATATCTGAAAATATTCAATTTCTCTCGCGACCTGTAGTGCCATGGATAGGTTCAAGGCACTCATTTATAATCAATAGGCACATTCACAACCCTTTTTCTATCTCTTTCTCTCTCTCTCTCTTTCTATTGTTCTGCCGAATGGCAGATCTAATTTATTTTGTTGCATGCTTTGAAGATTCAACGTCAATCAAATAGCTGATTTTATCAGAAAGAACATGTCGCACTTCAACCTGTAGCCGTTAACTTAAATTAAAGTGCTTTTCCTTTGCCTTCCTCAGTTATTGCAAATTCACCTCTTACGACATAAACTTTGGTTTAATGTTTAATCACAAAATGTCACAAAATGAGTAAATAATAAGTTAAGTAATATACAATAATAAATAATTACTAATAATAATTTCAATAAGATTAATACTAAATTAATTTTTTAAATTTAATTTCATATCGTCACTAATTATGATTACCTTTGCGGGTAATTTAAAGTAATTTATTTTGCAATTCAATTTAAGTAGTTTTCGATAATATTAATACCGGAGAAATAGTTATCCCTTTCCACATGAAATACTAATTCCTCCTCGTGCTAATCCCTTGTAAAAGCATTCTGATTACTGGTAATTCCCTGCTTGTGTCCTAAATCTCATCGATTTTCAAATGCACTAATCTGGTTCGCCTGTTACATTTCTGCACTGTAGCCAGTGCTTAAAATAGCTTTTTGTTGCGTGTAGGGCAGATTGAAACTATTGATTTTTTACTAATCTTCACAAATGTTTTTCTCGTCATATTCCGAAAAATAATTCAAGAATCCGGAGCGCATAAGAGAGTAGATTTTTCAGGTAAGCTGTAGATTTTATTTCGCACTGGGCAAGTAAATCATTCCTGACAGATTGAAAACTGCAGGGTAGTTTCCGCTCTCTAAGAAAATCTAGTTATATTCCGTATTTTGTTGTTGTTGGATAATTTTGTTAGTATTGTACATTCATTTTCCTAGAACAATCTGAAGCGGTATTTTGTGAATTAATAAGCTATGATAACCTAGAACTAGAAACTTTACCACGATATTCTTAATTATGATTATGTTTTTAGTAAATATCAGACAACTCTGAGTACCATATAGTTCTACTTAAGCCTGTACAGGATTTGATGCATACAGAATACTCGATTCTTATGCAAATTGAAATCTCGTGCTTTTGATTATAGGGAGAGGGGTCATATCAGAGAGAAAATTTCGGAAATTCACACGAAAAGTAAACTGATAAGCGTCTAAGATTGTTTAACAGTGTAAACGTGTATTTTAAATGATAGATATCATCGTGGATGATATCTATCAACTCTAAACTCGTCTTGTAAAAATTCGAAAAATAAAATTGATATAAACAACGTAAACCAAATCCGCGACTTAGGTGTAATAGTTGACGTTAAACTTTTCTGCTCATATAGCTAAAATAGTTTCCAGTGCCAAACAGAGAATTGCGTTACTCTTCAGGGCGTTTTTAACTCGTGATTCAAACTACCTTCTTTTAGCTTATAAATCATACATTCTTACACTCATTCTTTCGATCATTCGATTATTGCTCCCCAGTTTGGTCCCCGCACTGTATCAGAGACATTATTTTATTGGAAAGTATCCAAAGAAGCGTTACCAAAAGACTTCCAGGTTTGCTAAACATGCAGTATGATGCCAGACTTAATGCGGTAAATTTAATTACCTTGGAACGTAGGCGACTACACTTTGACTTAATTTTCTCTTATAGGATCCTGAATGGATCTGTGGAAGGGGATATTGATAGCTATGGTCTAGAGCTCTCAACTAGAAAATCAAGGGAAAATTCTTTTAAACCAGTAATCAATAATCCTAAACTTGATACACGCAAATACTTCTTTTTTCCAGGGTATGCGAACCTAGGAACTCCTTACCAGACAGTGTTGTTTTAGCAAATAATGTGAAATCTTTTAAAAGCCAACTGAAAGATTTTGATTTTAATAACTTTTTAGTTTTTAAATCCAGTACCAAAAGTAACTAACTAAAGCATATATATATATATATATATATATATATATATATATATATATATATATATATATATATATACATATATTTCTAGATTGCTTGGTTTGGACTGCAATGCATGTTCATTTTAAGTTGATGACTGATTAGTTATACAATTAAAACAAACGTACGTAATATGTTAAGATTTTGTATATGCTGGTGTTTTAAATTTTATTCGTAAATAGGTTTTAATGTATTAAGCTACTTTTTCCCGCTAATGTGTAGGGCTATTTTGAAGTAAGTAATATTATGCTTAGATTGAATGTCTTGATTGCTATAAACTTTTAACTGCTTTATATGATTTATTTTGCTATATGTGTTAAGGGCACATGTTAGTGCATTCGCGGCCTTAATGTCCTTTTTCACTTTATCTCCATGTATTTCTGGTGTGCGATCTTACCGAAGTGAAATAAACGTGATTCAATTCAATTCAATGATTGTTTGAAACTAATTCTAGTAATCTGATGAAGATGAATTAGATTTTGAGCCCCCCCACTTGACTTGAGAACTGGTCAATTTTAACATCGTAACCGTTATAATTAAAGTTCAATGAAGGATTTGCCTTTAATATTTAGTTCTATCTAAATATTTCTATCAACTATTAAGTAGTTCTATCCCTCATTCACTCATATTCTACATCGATCGCACGCACACGTCTTGAAACGTTCCACTTGAGTTACACTAGTGATACCTGTGTATATAGCCTACTCTATTTCTGTGATCATCTGCCATGTGTGCCGTCTACCACCATACGCTACACTTAATACTCTCCTATTATAAAATACCTAATGAATAAGTAATGCCCCCAAAGCCAAAGAAGAGTGATGAATCAACAGACTCTAGCAGATCCCTGGGTGAGCAATTCCTGGAAGCATTGAGATAAGATGACATAATGGAAGCTTTCTGCAAAACCATCGCTCCTAGGTTGCAATTGATTGTGCAGGAGATTGTTACCAGCAGCATTAAACAAGCTTTGGACGACAATCGAGCTATGAAGACCAAAATTAGGGAAATAACAGAAGAAAGCGACAAGATTAAGTCCAGACTGAGCTTAATGGAAGATAGAGTGGAGGAAATGGATTGTGAGAGAAAGTCAGCAAGCGTGATAATCACGGGCCTTCCTGAACAATCATTTTCAGAGTCTACTTCGATGCAGGAGGACGGGGACAGCAACTCTCGACATAGCTCCTTTGTATCGACAGTTACAGGACTACTTAATAATGATCTGAATCTACAAATTCAACCCCAGGATATTGTCACAGCATTCAGGATGAAAAAGGGAAATGCTGATCGTACTCGTCCTGTTCTTGTAAAGTTCAGCTCGATACAACTGCAAAACAAGGTGACGGCCTCAAAGAAAAAACTGCACACTTCGGGAAAGCAAATCTATATCAACGAATATCTGAGTCAGCGTTCAAATGAAATATTTTCTCAAGCTCGTTCCCTGGTAAACAGAAAAAGATAGCCTCAAGTTGGACCTTTAAAGGTCAAATCTTCATAAAGCAGAGCTCAGACGCTTCCTGTAGACCGATACTAATTAAGGGCAAAGAAAGTTTGCCTAGATAAGCCACTAATAATTTAACTTTTCTGTGTTTGCTTATACATGTATATATCGATTGATATTATCTTTTAAAAATGGCGTCAAATAATGTTGATAAAATTGAATTATGCTTCAGTCGAAACCAGAGTTTATCTATTAGCTCTACCAATAAATTAGATATTAATAAAATTGATGACTGTATTGTTAATCTATGTGACTCTAGATATGTTACCCTGGATGAATGCAAGTCTTTTTTGCAATCTAAAGACCTATGTAATTTTATGCATATGAATGTCAGAAGTTTATCTAAAAATTATGATCATTTATGCACTTTAGTATCTCATTTAGACGCACAATTTGTTGCGATTGGTCTTAGTGAAACTTGGTTAAAACCATTTAATTCTGATATTTTTGCTTTACCGGGCTATAATTTTGTATCTTGTTCTCGCCCCATCAAGCCAGGTGGAGGTGTTGGAATTTATGTTAATATGCATGAACAATTTAGTATCATTAATGATCTTACTATTATGAATGAAAATATTGAAAGTATTTTTATCGAAGTTGCAAAGAGGGATTTAAGGAAAAGTTCGATACTTATTGGTTGTATTTATCGACCCCCACAATCTGTTGCAGTTAATTTTACTAATCAATTAACTGAATTTTTCAGACAAATATTTTTCAAAGAAGCAAGATATAATTATAATGGGTGACTTTAATTTTAATCTCTTAGCTAATGGTTCCATTAATCCTCAATCCACTTTTCTTAATACTATGCTATCTCATGGTATGCTACCTGCAATCAACAAGCCGAGCAGAGTTGCTAATACTTCTGCGACCTTAATTGACAATATTTTTACTAATGTTGATGTTAGCATCTGTAAATCTGCAATACTTTATGATGATACAACAGACCATTATCCAATAATTCTCAGCCACCTCAGTAAATTTAGCGCTTCAAACCATCCAGCAACTAATTCGAACTACAAAAAAAGAATATTTAATCAAAAATCTACTAATAAATTTAAACTTTTTTGTGCTAATGATGCTAATTGGGCCCAAATTTATAAATATGAAAATATTAATACTGCAAACCCAGACATAGTATATAATAAATTTTTTGAAATATTTGAATGTGGTTTTAATTTATGTTTCCCTAAAACTAAATCTGATAAAAGTAGAAATGCTCCTCGAAAAGAATGGATGACTCGAGGATTATCAATATCATATGAAACAAAATCTAAACTTTACAAAGTCTATAAGCAGTGAAATATAAATGAAAATAAACTTAAGTTTATTGCTTATAGGAATAAATTAAACTCGCTCTTAACAATTGCGCAAAGGAAATTTTATTATGATCAATTACTTAAATATAAACATGACACTAGAAAGACATGGTAGTGCATTAATAGCATTTTAAAACCAAATAAGTCCAAATCTATTCAGGAATGTTTTAATTTAAATAGTGAAATGGTATCTGCTAAAAAAGTTATATCTGAGAGTTTTAATGACTATTTTATTGGAATAGGAAATCCCTAGCTGATAAAATCCCTAAATCAAAAAAGTCTTTTTATGATTTCATTTCAGACAAAAGTAAAATCTCCAACACATGTGCTCTCCATCTAACAGATCAATATGAAATCATTAACATAGTCCAATCTATAAAAAATACCTCGAGTGCAGGTTTGGATGAGGTATCGTCCATTCTTCTAAAAAATATAATCTATTACTTAGCCAAACCGTTAGCAATTGTACTAAATTTATGTATTTTGAATGCTACATTTCCGAGTAAAATGAAAATTGCCAAAGTATGTCCGATTCATAAGTCTAGTCCTAGTAACGAAATTTCAAATTATAGACCAATCAGTCTTTTAGCTTGCTTCTCTAAATATTTGAGAAAATAATTGCCAATAGAATGCGCTCTTTTATTGACCATCACAAAATCATTACTTCAGCCCAATATGGATTTAAGAAAAAGCACTCTACATATATGGCCCTATTAAACATGCATGATAGGGTGTCTAAAGCTATTGGCAATAAAGAATTTTGTTTGGGTATTTTCATAGCTCTCAAAAGCTTTTGACACTTTAAACCATGAAATATTACTTAAAAAACTAGAAATGTATGGTTTTAGGGAGTATTTAATACACTTCTAAAAAGTTACTTAACCAATAGACAGCAATATGTGGTATACAATAATTCAGAATCAAATTATAGAACTATTCAATGTGGTGTCCCACAAGGTTCAATATTGGGACCTTTGTTGTTTCTGATTTATGTCAATGACATATCCGAGATTAGTAAAAATCTTTCCTTCATATTATTTTCAGATGATACAAATATTATCTGCACAAACCCTGATATTTTGAAACTAATGAATTCAACTAATACTGAACTCCTCACACTCTCTGACTGGTTTAAAGCGAGTAGATTATCCCTAAATATACAAAAAACCAATTGCATGCTATTTGGGTATAAATGCAAATATAACAATAATTCTGAAAATTTTCATATATACATAGATGATATCAACATTTCTAGAATAGATAAAACTAAATTTTTGGGAGTGAGTCTTGATGAAAAATTATCATGGCAATATCATATTTCTTATACTGCACAAAAATTAGCCAAATCCATTGGATTACTCCATCGGGTTAAAACTAAGTTACCTAAACATTGTATGTTAAATTTATACTACAGTCTAATATATCCGCATCTAATTTATTGTAATATTGTTTGGGGAACGCTTCTAAAACCTTGCTCAACGAATTGATAGTACTCCAAAAACGAGCAATTAGAATAATTCAACATGCAGAGTTTCGTAGTCATACGAACAATATATTTAAAGAACTTAAAGTTTTAAAGTTAAGTGATAGTCATAAACATTGCTGTTGCTTATTTCTGTATAAACTTATTCATAATGATATGCCTTCATGTTACAACTATTCGTTGCTATTAAATAATGTTGTAAATTCTGCTTATAAATTTCTACAAGTTTCGGAATTTACTATACCATCGTTCAGAACCCTCTATCGCGAAAAGTATATCGCCGTACAAGGCCCTAGATACTGGCTATCCCTTCCACCTAATTTACGATCATCTCGTTCCGTTAACTGTTTCAATATTAATCTTCGTCAGTACTTATTATATAGTTATTAATGATACTGATCTTAAATGTATAATTATGCCTACCTATTATCATTAATTTTCTTTATTTTGAATTTCTTTATTTTAATTCTTTAATTTCTACTTTATATTTTCGTTTGAAGTTCACCATGGTTCACATTTAAATTGTGCTCACTTACTGCATTTACTTGTTTGTTTGCATTGCCTGTTAACTATACAGGGTTGAATGACCCTTTTTGATGATCTAAATAAATAAAAATAAATAAATAAAAATATTTATCGCTTTAAAGTAAACAATGATAAAAATTCCAGTCAAGATTATTGTCAGTTTTATAAAACTCTCATCTATGAGTAGAATGATAAAGTCTGGTTTAACGTCAGTTTCCTGTCTCTAAAGCCTGCCTAGAACAGTACTAGCACTGGATTCAAAGCTTATACCTACTGATCCGCAGTCAAACGCGTCATCGATATGCTACAGGCTCAACCCATATAATGGAGTAAATCCATCTTCGATTTTCGATCGATCTTCGATTCGATCTTCGATTGTAAATCGATGATCGATCGGACCGTGATAACTTTCTGGAAAAATCTTGAAGTGGCAGGTCAAAAGCCTCTGAGTCTCTTTTACTGCGACTATGATGCCTCTCAGATCACGTTGGACGTAATCGCATTTAATTCTGTCACGTTTGAACTCTGCGTGTCACGTGTCTAACAATCTAATTTGAGAGCAGTCTAAGGCTAAAGCTGTAAGTTTGCATTGAGTCTCGTATTATTCATTAGTCGATGATGAACTGGATTTATGGGTGTTCTCTGTGTCTTGTGTGCTTTGTGTGGGCCTTGCTGCCTGATTTCTAATTATAAATAAATAATAATAATAATAATAATAGCTGTTACGCGTGTTGTCCGTACTTCTGAAGAATAGACCAACCGGGGACTGCACGTGTCGTAAATGGCGACAACGCGCTATGATCCAAACCAACGTCAGAAAGGGCACTCGGTTAGTGTGCGCCTAGGCTTCAGAAATTGCTGCAGCATTTTCTAATCTCGACCCTAGTTAAATTAGGATTCCAGGGAAGGTGATGATGATTATGATGATTACGATGATGTGATGCTGATGATGATGAAGATGATGTTAGCGGCTGGTCTGTCGCTGCAGATGCAATATTATCGTTCAGTGTAACGGACACAATGTGGGGACTGCCTGGTTTGGCTAAAATAATATGAAAGCCATAAGCTTGCTTTAAGATTCAGGTGCAATGGTACCGTAGAGGAATATGATGGAGATGTAAGATGGATTTGATATATTTTCTGCATTGGTGCACATTACGATACCGGTGAAGTCTGATACTAGAAATGTTGATACCTAGCGCATATAGACTCCTGCTGTAACTTTGACCCCAGAACCGGCAAAAGATAATTACTAGATTTATGTTCTAATTAACGAAGTAGCTTTCTCTCGATATGTCTCAGTACGAATTTTATCTTGGATCATTTAGTTATAGGGTGCAATGCATTTTATGCCAAGATGTTATATCTCTATGTAACTCCATCAGCAATATTTATAAAGCTGCTCGAAGAATCTTGTAGAGATTTGTGATTAAGTTATGGAAGTTGACTGTACTTCATGTAATTTGTAATTTCTTTAGATAATGCACTGCTGTAATTTTCAATCCAGCTTTCCTAAAGTAGCGTTTGTGTTTTTACCATTAAATTGTTTAGGATTTTAGTTATGATCATGTTCGGGACGTATGTTAGTGCTTTCGTTCCTTTGTGTCCTATTTCACTTTTTCTCATGTATTTATTGTTTATAGTTAAATTCCTCGGAAAGTGAAATTAACGTGATTCTGATTCTTATTATTTACCGTTTTCCGTTTATTAATACCTTCGTCCTAACGTAGCTTTTAGGGATTATTTGAAAAGCCTCTACCGATATACCATACTCTGTCATTGAATTTACGTAGTTATTGCCAGTCGTAAGTTAATTGAAGTTGTATTAAAACAAATAAAATTACTTTTACACACGGGCGTCATAACGTGATATCCAATATGGCCGGAATCTTCATTTAGATTCATTATAGATTCAATGAATATAATAACCAGCTGCGCATCGATGTTATCAGGGTTTCTCATTATCTTATATTATCGGTTCAGTGGCTCGGAAAATAAATGATAAAACCTCTTGATTCGGATTTAGACGTTTATAATAGAAAGATTAAAGAAGACATTAAAGAAAACAAAGATATCTTACAATTCTAAGATTATCTACCGTATTTCATTGAAAATATTACGTAGAAAATTTACATATTACAATTAAAACTTAGCATATTACATTTAGCATATTGTATTTAAAATATTACGGGTTTCAAATGTTATATTACTGTTGTCTATTGTTTTGCATATTATATATCATACCAAGAATAATATATTGTTATTACTCTGCAGATATGCTTCATACTAGTTAGTTGAAAACTTGCCTGATGCTCTGGGGGTATGAGTTCGAAATTTAGTCGAATCTTCTCTTACACGGAAAATACTCTTTGTGCTACGGACGTTAAACTTAAGTCTATCATTTTGTACCACTTTTCAATATTAGTACACCAGCTGCATTTATAGAATTAAAATTAAATTACATTTATTTATTATAAATTAAATTAGTAGAATAGAAGTAGAGACTATCTAACCTACTCTAGGTATCTTTTAGTTGTTCATATTCTATTGAACTGTTTGCCATGCGCAAACGATACTTGGTAAGCAGCCTGATATTCTCCTGCTATTGGCGGAACAGGTGATATGTTGGCAAGTCGTTCGACAGTGGATTAGTAGATGCAGGTTTCAAATCCAGTGTTCCCCCGTCACTGCATGCTGGCGAGCAGGAAACTGACGTTAAATTTGGCTAGGAAATTTAAATAGCCTTTATTCATATAGAGAAGAGCTTGCTCAGCTTCGCCATGATTTAAACAAAGGAAATCTTATGAAAAATGTTGAGATTTGCATATATAGTTATAGTAAAATAAAATATTTATTTTAAAATAAAATAAAATATTTTGAATTGCAGGAATGACGAGGTGACAGGCAAATTATTATAACGATACTGCAGAAAATTGTGATAAAACATTTCATAGAGAAAATGACGTATAATTGATCAAAATTACGACAATATTTCTTTTTAAAATTATGGAAATTATTATGATCATGAGCCATTTCATTGAGCTTGCGATTTAATTAGTTTCACTAAACTAAAAAAGTGAAACTATTCTACTGATTGATGAATCTATTGAAATCTGTATGTGTAGGCCCTATATCAATCAATCAGTCAATAAGTATTAAACGTGGAAATGTCTGGGACGTACTTGATTTGATTGATTGATTTCATATTTTTGACTGAATTGAAGGATTATTACGAATTAGTAAGCTTTCTCCCTGTAATTTTTTAAAAAAGTATTCTTGATCATATCGTCCAACGCTGTAAAACTGTTTGATTAAATTGAGTGATATTAATTATATTAATGTTAATTATTTTATAATTAGTATTCTCCATCTATTATTTTTACTTAATCGAATTTAAGTTAAAAGTCTCCGATTCAATGTATTGCTTGAAAACACATTTGCACGAATGCCCGAAAGTTTCATTCTCTCACTAAACTTTATCTTTTTCATTCTGTAACTTATCTTTAACCTCTTATGTTTGTTATTTCATTCTACATCTCTGAGCACTTAAAAGTTATCATTCTGTATCTCTTAACTATTATCTTTTTCCACTTATTGACGCCTCGCATTAGCAAATTCTGAATCTGTATATATGAAATGCCATAATGATGTGTTGAGATTAGAACGAAAGCTTGTTGCAAGGTTAGATGTAAAAATTGGGCAAATTGTTTCTGCAATTGTGTGAGAGAGATATGAAGATTGCCTCAGGCTTCTGTATTTTAGGGGTTTCAGAGATAAAATGTTTTTTAACATTTATTTTGATTTTTCACTTGCAAATGTCTGGCTATTTCCTAATTTGAAAATATTCAATTGTATGGCTACCAACGATTTTACTGTAATTGGTAATGTAATAGAAATTTTTTGTATTTCATACTCAAGTAGACTCTGCTATAACTACTAATTATGGTATTACCAAACAGAGCTATGGCTCTTTTATGGTAGACCCTTTTGTATTGTTATTTTTTATTTAACTACATGCATGTTCCTATTGTTTGTATAATCTGTGCTGTGATGAACAATAAACGACACCAAACGATAAAAAGACTTGAGGTAGGGGTTGTCCTCTTGCCAATCAATGTTACAGAAATTTGGTTAAATTAACGCAGTTTTTGAAAAGTTTCGTAGATTGCTTACGTTGTGAACTTTTTCAACAAGGTTCGACGTACTTTACCAAACACAAAATATATAAAATATTTTTATTGTCAAAGCCAAAGTCAAATCTAGCACTTGTTTCCTCTTTCGAAGGAACGCCAGTGACGAGACGAGTACCGGATTTGAACCCTGCACCTACTGATAAACTACCTGACATATTAGCGATTTGCCACCAAATCATGTTTAGAATCTTTTTCTTTCTCCTCAGCACATGTTTGTTTAGATCGTTTGGGGTGAATCGATTTTTAGTGACATGTGATGGGGGGACGTCCTTGACATCATCCTTGTATGAGGAAACTGACTACTCTTGTGTATAAACAAAACCTGGTAAAGTTATTGCTCATGAATAAACACACGGCGATGTTGACCTGATAGTGAAAGAAATGAGAAAGGTGGAAATGTTATAAACAGCTTCTCGTTTTTTAATTCTAGCTCGCAACTTTACAAAAGCTGGTATGGAACACAACGTTCAGCCGATATATCAGAAAAAATTTATTAGCACGGTAAAGTTCTACTAGTTATCAGTTGAAAAGTCACAGTTACAAAAGTGGGGGTCCAATATGGGCGGGCAAAACAAAAGAGTTAAATTTTTCAAGTATTCTATATGATGTAATGCCACATATTTTTGAGAGTACTCATTCTCAATCATTGATCAATCATATTTACTTCTTTCCAGCGATCAATTTGGCAGTGATAATAATAATAATAAATAGAGTGCTCTAGACGAATGACAACATCGGGACTGTAGAATCAATGGTCAAACCATAGTTATATGCAAATAATATATAACTAAAAAGACCATTAGCACATTAAGTAGTAATCAATTACTAATATATTGTTACATTCACTAGACCGTATATAGTTCAATGACGACCATATAGCCTCTCAAGGGTATATGGTTTGTATACTCAACTATAACTAGACTCTATATACTTTGTATATTTCGACTGTATACCATAGTTTAGCTCATATTGCTGATGAAGCTGTAAAGCAGTTGTCTGTTTCATTCCCTGAGGGAGTTTTAAAGTCGAAATGAAGTTCTAACTTTGACTGGCATCTGGTCATCTATTACAATAACTGAGCTGTGAACGACACTTGATAGCAAAGCAACTCAACAAGAAATTGACGTGAACAGATATCGTCTGGTCACGGTGTTTTGTTTTTACTACTCAGTCTGTCGGCTGGTGGAAATTTAATCATGGCTCGTGTCAAAATTGACAAAACGCTGCCTGAGGCCGCATACTCTAAATTCTGAGGCCATGCAGCTGGTCACGTCAAGAAGGGTGTGAAAATACGATAAATCTTTCTTGAAATGGAGAAGAAAATAATACGCTGTTTATAATGCTTTTAGATTAGTGTTTTAGTAAAGGAGTTTCTGTCTGCTATATTTGTAATTTAGTGGTTCGTAACACTGTTCTACTATATAATGCTAGTTCAGCTTCTGCATGCTATTTTATCCGTTACCGCTTTTGCGGTGGAAATCGATAAATTACATGTAGTATATCGCTACATTTTCAGGATTTAATTTATTTATTTCATTTATTCAACCGTTTGCCATTTAGGAATATGTTGCAATAACTTTGAGTCAATAATTTCACTTCTGAAAGTAGAAATTTAAATTAAGTATTGAACCATTAATTTGGCGGAATATTAGTGACAGTTACTATTACTATAAATCAATAAATAATATAGAATATACCTATGAAAGAGATCAGACCGAGACATATTTCCAGTCTCATTTTAATTTATAATTTCAACATTTCAGTAATTTTTTAATTTCTGTAGGCTATACCACTTTCTACTTGATGTCTCATCTCGTAATGCTTTCCTCCAGTAGCTCATTAGTTCATTGTTCAACTCCCTAACTGTCTGACTCTAAATCGAGCATTACGGAGGTTTGAATAAAGCCAGCGTTTCATTACAATATGCGCAATTTGACAATCTTCGTGTGAGACTTCCGAAATCCGCATTCTTGTAAAGCAACGACTAACTCGAAAGCTGCATTAGGGTAAGACGGAGTAAAACTCGCAAAACCGGTTTAATTTGTTTCAAATAGAAATGGGAAATGAAGGCTTCACCGGAGATCTGTTGGTAACTGTATAACCACTGATCAGTGGTTATTACCTGATCCACTTACACCGCACTGATGTTGAGTGTTGCCTTGTGTTCCATGTCATTTCTCCAGTTACATTCTCATTTTCTCATTTCTTTCTCCTGCGAACATATGCTAGCGTTAGATGAGATTGCACGGGATGATTCATCAAATGTCATCTGTATGATTTATTGTATCATATTTGCGCAAACAATAACACTTATTGTACTATATAATGTATGCAATTTGATATTTAATTTTGCTGGGTTAGAGTCCGGATTGTTGAAGAATAGATCAAACGTGGTCTATTCTTGTCATAAAGGGCGACGAAGCATTATGATCCATACCAAAATCAGAGATGGTATTCGGTTTTTAGGAGCCGAGGCTCCAGAAATTGCTACAAAATTTTCTAATTCTAACACTTAGAAGAAGCTAAGCTGTAGGTGTTCTGCTCGGTGACCTTAGGGCTCCTCGGGAAGCCATAAATCATCTCTGTATATTGTCTGTTGTTGTGTTGTTTTGTAAAGTATAAATAGACGGTTAAATAAGGTAAAAATAGACAATTTGAAATAAATAGACAGAAATAAAAAGCCCTAGTTAAACTGGGATTCAAGAGAAGAAGTAGAAGAAACTGATGATGATGATGAGCGTATACTGTATGAGCAATGAATTGCGTGTTTCGCTATGTCTAATATTCTAAATAGTCTGTGCCTCGAGTAGTTTGCCTGACTAGAATTATTTGTGAAGAATGTATAAAAAATGTAAAAAAAATGTAAAAAATATCTAGAAATATATATTTAAAGAATATTAATCAGACTGTATTGACTTTATGTCGAAAAGTATACAACTATAAATCTTCAATACTGATATGGGCTTGCAAGTGCAGTGTGTCGTATGCCCTGAGCCCGTTGAATCTTGCAATTTTAATTAGTAATAATGTTATTAGTTGAATTGTTCTCAGTCAACGCTACGAACGCATATCTTTCAACGCGAAATTTTACTCCGTTGCAGCAAAATTTGTATTTCTCAACAGCAATTACTATAACGCTTTTCTACAAATGCATCCATCAGCAGAGGCTTCAGTTTTAAAGCCCGAGTTGCTATAATCTACAAGTATTAGGCTGAGAAAGTTTATGCTTAGTAATTGTGAGACAGTTTTTAAGAAAACACTTAAGGCATTCATCATTTAGACTTTGCAAATAAACATGCACTTACGATATGTCTCAACTTTTGGCTGTATCCAGTAGCGACGTCGGTAAGATACTCGACCGCGGATCAGTATGTTCGGGGTTCAAATCCTGGGCTCGCCCGTCACTGACATCGCTTTCGAGTGAGGAAACTGAAAGTAACATTAGCTTTTAGTTTTACCAAGTATTAGACTGAGAAAGTTTAATGCTTAGTAATTGTGAGACTATTTTTAAGAAAACACTTTAGGCATTCATCATTTAGACTTTGCAAATAAACAAGAATTTAAGATATGTCTCAACTTCAAGGTGGTTTTTATTTTATTTCTTTCAGTTATTTTTGTTACATTTTAGTGTATTTTTGTAGTATATTGTTCCTTAAACGTGAGTTTGTCATTTTATTGTTTTGAAATTTATATTCTTCAGCCAAATTAAAGAAATAATAGCAATAATATAGACATAACATGTAGTGGATGTGGATGACTATCATTCCAGCAACCAAAGAGTTAGGCTCACTATTGTGTCCACAACCAAACATGTCAGACACCTCCCTGCTTCTCGTGGTGCTACATTATCAAGTCTTTCAGAGTGTTTAAATTCTTTAAAACTGTTTAAATTGTTTAAAGTAAACTGTTTGAACTGTTTAAATTGATTTTATCTCGCTTTCTCTTGTAGTCTATGTGTACTCAATGATCATCGTGTGGGGCTTTGGCGCCTGTTTGTGTAGAGTCCGCAAGAGACGCCCCTGACATTGCCTTATGGCGAGGAACCGGACGTTGACTCCTTATTGATTGATTGAATTTAAATTTTGTGAAAACGCGTGTTGAAGACATATAATTAAATTTATCTGATTACATTTTTTGCAGGAAGTGAAAGGTGAGCAGACTCTCACAGGAGCAGACAAATCATCTTCAACTCTTCCACCGGATTCATCAACTCCAGAAAATGAAATCAGATTAGAATATCCGGAATTTGCTTTGACTTCCGGTAATCATAAAGTCACTGACCTATCTCAAAACATTCTCCAGGAAACAGACCAGCTTACTGGATTTGGATCCTCATCTATTCCACCTGATTTAAGCCTGGATCAGCACCCGCATAGGACATCCGATTCATTCCAAACACAACTGGAAAAGTATCAAATCAAACCAATAGGCGAGATTTCGGAGTCAGATCTTAGTTTGGACGCTATTATGACAACGGTAGACTTAGAGCTTCCGCCCAGTGAGTATTGTAAGATCTGTAGTGTGGTGTTCAACTCTGATAAGCAGGCCGTCCAGCACTATACTGGCAAAGTTCACAGCAAGCGATTGAGAGTGGAAGCTTTCCTTTCAACACTGCGAGATGAGGAGACTGGGAATATGACTCAGTCTGATCGCTCTCACAGGTATATTTTATATTATTTATTTATTTATTCGTATCCCGACCCTGGTTACACTGCGATTTAAGGGAAGATGATGATGATGATGATGATGATTGATTTATAGTAGCTGTCACTCATATTCCGCCACATTGATGGTTAATACTTAATAACTATATATAACTGTTCTGTACTGTACTTTTTCAAGGGTTCCTTAAAATATGATGAAATAGTACATAGCTACATGTATGACATATTGAACAAATATCTGTTCGGCATTTTTCTGCGTTTTAAGCAATTTGTAGAAGTAAGGTCTTGATTTTAAAATCAAGAAGAAATGTCTTGATTTTCCGACCATGGCGACGTTTATTATTGGTTTACCCGTCACTGACATCGCTTTCGAATGAGGAAACGGACGCTAACATAAGCTTTGCCATCTTTTACCAGCTTCATCACTATAATGCTTGACTTCAAAGCTGACATTAATTTATTTAAACAGCTTCTGTTAAAAGTTTCCTTTTGTGTTCTACTGTGTGAATGTTGCTACCGCACTGCCGATGGCTCAGTGTGTAGTGCATTAGGTAATGTCATGAAAATTTTAAATGCTTTTCCTGAGGTCCTGGGATCAATTCCCGATAGAACTGATCAGAGAGTAAAATCTCAAACATTCACCTTTAAGGGTACATCAGTATATCTGACATCTTGAAGATCTGGCCTTGACGTTAAGCCAAAAATATTTGAATAATTAAAAAATAGTCAAATTAAAAATAAAGAAAAATTAAAAATTATCAAAAGATATTCGAATTATTATTGTGTTTAATTGTGACCGCAGTGGGAAAACCAGACATTGGAGACGAAGAAGACGAGATTCAAGAAGTCTTAGGAACTCTATACCCAACGATCGTTCAAGACAACACCGCGCACTCGACTGGATTAATGGAATTATAGTTATATAATGGATTTAATTCAATATCTTATAGAAACTTTAGAAAATACATTGTAATAATATTTTGTCATGAACCTATATGAATGTAATTGTTGTAGTATACTTATATTAAATAAATTCTACAAGATTATGCTTCTATTTATTTGATCAATTTTTATTACTTTATTATTAATTTATATAATCGGTTTCTATTCTAAGTTTGGTATTATTTTAATTTGTTACGTCGAAACGATTCAGGAAATAATAGTTAGTTCCAGGAACTTCAGAAATATCAAAGAAATATACATTAACGTGTTTTGGAAGTGCTAACTACAACAGTTATAACAACGAAGACAATGAAAAACTACACCAAGTGATATTTTATATAAAATGTTGACAAATTGTTTATCTGTATTTTAATACCAGATATTAGTATCATCAGATTGATATATATGTATATATATATATACATCTGCATATACTGTATATTTATATTAGGCCTGTATATGCAATAATAATATTATACGTATTTGTCGAGCTAGACACGGACGGTAAATTTTACGGCTTTAGCTTTTAAAATTATTCCAAATTCAAACTTTTCTATCAATTTGTAACATCTTACATTTATCAATGTTAAATTCAACATGTCAGCCATTGATCACTACTAATGTCTACTTTCAACATATGCATCATAATTAAGCTCAACAAGGCCGAGCCAGTGGCATGATAAGTTTGGCGTTCGATATAAGGGTCATTATGTGCAGGGTTCAAATCAAATGCTCAACTGTCCCTAGCATGCTTTAGAGAGGAATCTGACGTTAAGCTAAACTTTGGCCTTTTAGCTTTTCAGCACTAATCTGATGAATATTCTTCACGCAGGTGACCTCGTCGTCAGATTAAGATAATTGTCATAGGTGTGCTGTAGCCTTTTACTAATACTGTTCAGAAATATTCAGGGTGTAGGGCCTGTAGGCTACTTAATGAATCCAGTGAGTGCATTTGAGCGAATCTTCTGGCATTAGTTTTGATTATAAAAGTCCCACATTTTCTCCATTGTATTTTCTCAATTTGATTTTCTTCATGATAGTTTCACCTAGTATGTGAAAATTTGCCTCATGCTGTAAAAGTGTCGCAGGGTTGCATAGAATCTCCGAGAAATATATTATATAAAAGGACTAAAATGCAGAAATTAATTTCTGAAGGAGCAAACTTTACGTAGTTTGTGATTTTTAAAAAGGATTCTCCATTACTTTAAAAATTTAATATTTCAGTATTTACCTTATTTATTACGCTCTTTTCAATCTTTTAAAACAATGTGATTTCCTCTTTTGAAACATACCAATAGAAGGGTCAATCACTGTGAGAAAATGGCGCTTGGGGGCATTTGGAGATTTTTATAGATTTAGTGCTTCGAATCGTCCCATGTTATAATCTAATCATCATCATCATCAACATCAGCATCATCATCATCAGCGTCATGGGTAGAGTTTTATCATCTGGATACGATCGAAACCCTAACTTCAAGAGTTTTTTATTTTCCTTCGTCCATCTGCTTGTGTAAGAATAGATGAAAAGAATATAGAATATAGAATTAGGCAATTTTGATTCCTTTGGTTTGAGAAAGTCAAATACAAAATTAACTCGAGTACTTGGATAAGTTAAACAAATTTACTCAATTCTTAATTAATCTAATCTAGTAAATTAAACTAATTCTCAAATAATTAAATCAATCAATTTAATCAATCAACTCGTTTGATGTTCAATTTTTACTGAAAGTTTTTAATAAGTCAAAACTCAACCTATAAGGTCTTGAAAATTCGAGTAATTTGTAGAATTTAACAGTGAAAAATATTACAATACTGACAAATGAACCTTAAGCAGTGAACAAGTAGTGAAATACTGCAACCTGTGTATAGGCTGCAGTGTAGCAGTCCTAACCTTTGTCAAAATTGTTAATTTCATTCGAATCTCAATCTCTCTCTCTCTCTCTCTCTCTCTCTGTCTTAGTGCACTGCCAGCTGGCAGGTCCATGACATATAACGCCTCCACTCATCCCTAGTTGTTATATGCTAATCATTCGAATAGCATATTAGAAATACATGTAGTGACATCTGATGAGTAGTTCATATTCACTCTCTCTCTCTCTGTGATCAAGACCATGTACGTTGTATTCGTGCTTCTCTGATATTGAGCACAAGCCACTGCAAAGCCAAATCCTTTGACATCTTCAATAACAAAAGAACTTTACAATTTACATCTTACAATACACAATACGGATAGAGTTAGATACAGATAGAGTTGGTATAAATAGAAGGTTGAGAAATGTGTTAAGAAATACGAAGAAGAGTTGGATCGGACACATTCTAATGGGAGAAAAACTATGAAAAGAGGTCATAGAAGGCAGAATGGAAGGGAAAAGAGGCAGGGGCAGGCTGAGATTAGGTATGTTAGATGATTTAAAGACCCACTCATATGTGGACATCAAGGGAAAGGGGAAGACAGAGAAGAGTGGAGGCGTTATATACCATGGACCTGCTAGTTGGCTCTGCACTAAGAGAGAGAGAGAGTATACACAATAGAGCCTGACACATATTTGAACTCTAACCACTTAGAATGAGCAGTTGATTAACGTTAAACAAAGTTTTTCTCTCCCGCCTGAATTTGTCTCAATCGTGTTCGATGTTGCCTAACTTATCATGGATGATAGTAGCACTCTAATTGTTGTTATGTTAAACTAGCAAAGCCATACAACAGTCACGTACTGTTTTAGGGTTTTCACAGCCATACAGCAGTCAATTTAAATTCTAAAAACTCTAAATTCTAAAGTATGACATCTGACCATCTTCTTTCTTCTTTCTTCATTCCAGAGAGAGTTTTAACTGAAACTAATTCGTCAATCTAAGAATATTAACAAATATTTATAAAACAGCTGAAGAAGCCAAAATTCGAGAAATTAAACTACATTGCACAGGTCCGATGGTAAAAATAGTTACAGGGCACTTAGCACAATTTAGCTGAGATACGCTTTAGTAGTTCCGTATTTGAAAATGCTTTATATTGTATCTCCGTGCAGCTTAATCTTTGTAATTTAATATTAAGTCATTTAATATTTTATATGTTAGCCAATCACAAAAATATACACATGTATATCATTATGTATATCATTTTAATTAACTAACATATAGTAGTGCTTAATATAATGTAGAACACACACACATACACACACACACACACACACACACACATATATATATATACATGTATATATATATATTATATACAATTATTATTATATCATATATTAGAGCTGAAATATTTAAATATTGAAAGCACACTTTTATTCGTTGGTATGAAATAAACTTGAATTACTTGAATTCATGATAATAATACGCTGTGTCTAACTTTTCAGATGTCTTATCATTGTTGTATGCCTACAAATCATTAAAACATTACCAAGAAAATGTGAATCGAAAATAGTCTGATTTCAATTTGCAACACCTACAAAGCGCTTTGTAAAGAAACTGGCATCGATTTGGTCGTAATTGTTCCAAACTACAGTGAGAGAGAGATATAGGCCTATATACATATATAGGTGCAGTATACAGCATTTTATTTATTGGTATATTTTCACTATTGCGGAGAGAGTGAATTAGTGTAAGACACTATTCATCTAAGCACATTCCAATTTGCTGCCCTTCTTTGCAATTTTCAACATTCTTTGAGTCTGATGCATATTAATAAAATATTTTCCAGATATAGGCCTATCTGGGATGCAAAAATGAAGCTAAATTGCAATCTAGATATCACAATGTTAAAGTCTGCAGTTTTCTCAACTTGTTTGTCATATTTATAAACAGCTCGATGAAATCTGTTGAAGATAAACTGGGCTGAAATCCCCAACAGTTTCTCTACTTCCCAAGGTTTCATCAGTTCTTTTGATGCTTCAGTCGTTGATGACAGCTCTGGCGGTAAAGGTCAGAAAGTTGTTAGAAGAGAAATGGCACGATGCATCAGCAATATCTCAACAGCAAATAAGGATGGTATCATCATTGGATGGTTTTCATCGAAATGTCTAGTTGCTATGCGGCCTCCGTGCATACTTACAAAAGTTACAGTTTTGCATGAACTTACGTAACATCTGGCAGCCAGCTAAGTTAAAGTTAAAACACTAGTCACACGCAGTTAAGAGGTCTCAACTTAAGAGTTATTGGAGCCAGTGGCGAGGGCGGTAAGATGCTCGACGTCGGATCAGTATGTGCGGGGTTCATATCCTTGACTCGCTCTTCACTGACATCGCTTTCGAGTGAGGAATCTGACGTTAACCTTAGCTTTACCAGTTTTATTCATCAACTAGGCTCAATTCGACTCCATTGACAGATTGTAATATGAAATAGTAATAAGTAGTAATAATTGTAATTGTTGCAAAGTACATTAAATATAAATAATAATTGGTAAAATTTAAATTATATATAAATAAAACTAACAATATAATATGAATTAGTACAAATAATATCTAATAGTAAGAGTGGTAAATAATAGTAGTAAGTAATTATCTCGGCATAGTATTTTATTGTTTGGCGTATTTTATAAATTAGCCAGGATAATCCAGCTTTTGCTGCCATATGAGTGGCATACATTTATACTCCCTGAACTACTGAAGTCAGGGACGTCTTCACCACGTAAACGATAACACAGTTTGCGTCAAGAAATTCTCCGGGGGTATCTAAAACTATAGCATGATATTCCCAAGTTGCGTTTTTCGTCATAGGCCAAAGGGGGAGACGTCCCTGACTAAAGCAAGATAGTTAAAAAAAAATTTTACCAAACCACGAATCGTTTTGATTTTCGTGCCAAGCGAGGAGTTCATTGACTTTCTGCTAATGGAGAATTGTAAAATAAATAAAGTAATTAATAATTATCTTAAATAACTGTGTGAATATTCATCACAAATAACTGTGTGAATATTCTTCACAAGTAACTGTGTGAATATTCATCACAAATCATTGTGTGAAATTGTGAATATTCATCTGAAGTCATCGTGTGAATATTGCAAATTGAGTATTGAATATTGCAAATAACTGTGTGAATATTCATTACAAATCGTTGTATGAATATTCATCAGTAGCCATTGTGTGAATTTTCATCACAAATCATTGAGTGAATATTCATCACCCCAATCATTGTTTGAATATTCAGCAGAAATCATTGTTTGAATATTCAGCAGAAATCATTGTTTGAATATTCATAACAAATCATTGAGTGAATATTCATCACCCCAATCATTGTTTGAATATTCAGCAGAAATCATTGTTTGAATATTCATAACAAATCATTGTGTGAAAATTCATCAGAAATCATTGAATATTCTGCATAACTCAATGTGTGAATTTTCATCAGAAATTATTGAATATTCATCAGAAATCATTGAATGAATATTCATCACCAATCATTGTGTAGGTTAGAGAACCTGCAGGTGTGACTGTTTAGCCCACAGTCAGTCTGTCAGTCAGTCAGCGTTTGTCTAAGCGAAACTAACATCAACAAGAACTTCTGATTTCAGTGGCGCTAGGTTAGCGCTAGTATTCAAACGTGGTACGAAGTTTTGTCAGCATTTGACTTCGTAAATTTATTACATAGGTAGAATTATGCGGTATCAAGAGCCCATAGATGATTGCATTTTAGCTTTTAAGTTTTTGGGTACAAGTGTCACGTGCCCTAGGTTTACCCTGATTCTGCAATATAACATGCAAATCGTACAATAAGCAACTAAGAAGAAAACTATGTAGCATATGCGGTATGTCATAACTATACGGAATAATAAAAATAAAAATAAATAATGTATTATGTATGTTGATACATCGTATCGTAATGCTGTAATGTGTAAATCGAATTATCTAAATAGTATCAATAAATTGAAATTCATTCATTATATTTCTAGTTGCATTATGACTTTAGATTAGGACGTCACCAATTCGATGTGCAATGCAAAGCAGTAGAATGCAATATACTACAATACATTAATTAATGATACAGTACCATGCAACACATAATACAATAAAATAAAAATTTAACGTCCGATTTCTTCACGTACAGGCGACATCAGGGACGTCCTGAGTGGAATGTGGAATGAATTTACAACGGTTTAGTTACAGTAGAGGTTGGAAAGTATTTTTTATTTAATAGGGATCATTCAAATATTAGTTAAATTGATGTATTTCTGATAAATTAGCCTACATCTCAACAGCAGGCTAACTTTAGCTAATAAAAGCTAATAAAGCTAATGTTGACGTCAGTTTATTCACTCGAAAGTAATGTCAGTGACGGGCGAGCCCAGTATTTGAACCTCACACATACTGATCCGCGGTCGAATATCTTACCGACATCGCCACTGGCTCCAACCGGATTAATACATTCCATCTCGGAATGTATTAACATAAGGTTATATATTAAGGGTTGTATAGTAAGATTTCTACTTCGATATTGACAATTGTTGACAATTACAAGATAATTTTGTAAATTTTTTCTAAATTATTGACGGTATTTATATTTTCTTGTTAGACTATGGTTGTAAAATATACAAACAAAACGTTTAAAAGATTTAGTATATAGGATCTAGTAGAAGTAGGGTGGTTTTACTGTTTTATTATAGATGACTTTCTCTTTGATTCCTCACTATGTATTTATCTTGCCAAGGTACCTCACTACGTAGGAATCAATATCTAAATTAGATGTTCTGCGAAATGACAGGTCTGAGGTGTATATTTCCAGTCACTGTCTGATTTCATGTTCACTTAGGAGTATCCGTTCGACCTTCACTAAGACGATCCGTTAAAGATTGAGCATAAAGACAATGGAAAGCACCCCAGAGGCCATAATTATGTCTTCAAGCCAAAGGCATCATCACGCCTGAGTATTATTTTATAACCTTTCAGGTCGGATAAACTGGCAGGTCAATAGATGGACTTAAAAGACATGTTTAAGTAATATGATAAGTAAATAAGTAACCATAGGATTATAAACTATTTGTCCATTGAATTTGAGCTGGATTATATCCGTTTAGGTATTTCGGAGATTACAATAGCGCTATTAGCAGGACCAGTTTGACAACGTTCCATGTAGCTAAATGTCACCTGAGAGGGATTAAACACTAGACGACAAATAATAATACTCTACATGAACCATCAGCATTCCAATGAAGAACTTTGTGAACGATAAGATGTGATTTTGTACTGTTGTAACAAACAGTTTAGTTGAAATAGGTTGATTCCAGTCCTTTATTAGGAGTACTAATCAAATTAAAATATATAGAGATACAAAAATAATGGAATTTAGGCTATTTCTAATATAACATTCTATTCCAAATTACTCCACGGATTGTTTTGCGGTAGCTGTCGATAAATCATAATGTCTTTCTTAGTCGGATTTGTCTTGGCATCCCATCTCGTAGTCACGTGGTCTTTTGAAGGTAAGTACTGTACTATACTGCTGTGTTGAAGAGCGTTAACAAGAGTAATGTTTTTAATTAATGTTAAATAATGTTGTGTTACTGTGTTAACATGAGTAATGCATTTGTACCAGTACCGAATTTACACTACGGTTGCTTTGATATACATTTGAGTACAGCATTGAGAGAAATAACTTATGCACTGCTAGCTTTGTATTAATGTGAAACGGCTTTTAATTTTGTTCATTTTAGTCATAACTTATTTTTATCCATTGAGCACTAAGAGATTTAGTTCAGTACAACCTGAAGTTATATTGGAATTTAACGCTTTTAATTAATATGAAGAGAGAAACTAAGCGGTTTTAGGCATTCCAAGATACTAACACTTGTTTTTAAACTGTTCTCAACTGGAAAAATTAATAAAATTAAATATGAAATCGAAAATTCTTATGTTCTTTAGAATTGCTGGTTTAATTTACATATTCCTATTTACAATATTTTTCACATTTCATCGCTTTTCATCGGAAAAGTCCATCTCCTTGGGGCAGCTAAGCTTTTATCACATCTGGATATCATGCCATATTAGAATTATGACTTCAAATATTATAATTTATAATTTCTGAGAAATATTTATAAGTTAATAAAATACTTGAAGAGATCTCTGAAATATCTCTCAAACTCCCTAAAAATTATCTATAAAATCTCTAAAAATATCTAAATATCTCCGAAAATTTCTACAGTATCTCTAAATTTTTCTAAGCTATCTCTAAAATCTCTAAAACATCTCTACAAATATCTCTAAAACATCTCTAGGTAAAGGTCTCAAAAATATTTTAGTGATCTTGTATTATTACTATATTAGATATTTTAGTGAATCATTCATTCTATGTGGATGTACATATTATATTATAGTATATTAGAAGTAAAATTAAAAATATTAAGAATTAGAGATGCTTATATTTGATTTGAAGTTGACCTTAGAAGTGCAAAGTTGTTTATCATTTACAATATGCTTAGACTGAATGTCTTGATTTGGTATAAAATTTTAACTGCTTTGTATGACTTATTTTTTCTATATCTGTTAAGGGCACATGTTAGTGCTTTCGTGGTCATTGTGTCCTTTTCCACTTTATCTCCATGTATTTCTTGCGTACGATTTTACCGAAGTGAAATAAACGCGATTCAAATAAATATCATAAAACTATACTAATATTACGTAGCACTTGATTTACAGTGACTGAACTCCCTGTAATTCCAATATGTCAACTGTTCGTGTTTAACTTGCATGTACAAGAAGCCGACGATTTATTTGAAGTTGCCCTTGGCAATGGTAAAATTATTCAACTTCAATCGTCAGAGAAATTATATAATTACGCATATTTATTTAGATGTAGAATAGTTGTTGTTTGTGCTAACACCCAGTTCATATCCTTTCAAAACCTGACCGGATGTAAGACTGAAGCTAAGTTTCTGGGATATGTCGATTTTAAACTAAGTTGTCAAAAGCTCTAAAACAAGGTAGTTGTACCAGTGCAGTGATATTTATTCTATAATTAGCTTGTCATTTAGCGGTTCTTTAACAGACTCCATTATCAGCTAGTATCATTATTTCGTAAGTTATTTGTATTATTTACTCATTATTTATTTATTTATTTACTATTTATATTACTATGATGTTACATTATTATCGGTTCATCGATTGATCCAGTTATTTTGTTATTCTTTTAAATCACTATCACGATCAGCAACTAATTGATTCAGCTAGCAGCACTTATTAGCTAATTTAGCTAATAAGTTATATCAGTATAACTAACATATTGCATTAACATATAACACTGAATAATATGTCTTACCAGCAGATAATACAGCTATTCAGTAACTATTATAGCTAATCAGAAAGTAATGTAGCTAATGGGCAACTAATATAGCAAATAATGCTAATATAACTAATCAATAACTAATATAGCTAATGAGCAACTAATGCAGAAAATCAGCAACTAATATAGCTGATAGCTACTAATATAGCTAATCAGTAACTAACATAGCTTATCAGTAATTAACATAGCTAATCACTAACTAATATAGAATAGCTAATAGCAACAAATATTGCTAATCCGTAACTAATATAGCTAATGAGCAATTAAAATAGATAATCAGCAACTAATATAGCTAATAGCTACTAATATTGCTAATAGCTACGTATATAGCTAATCAGTAACTGATGCAATGAACAACTGCTCTTTTAACCGCACGGATAATTCATTCGACGATGAGCTCATGTTATTAGTGGAGAATCAATTGATACTGAAATCGGCTAATCATTCAGCGTGAGTTGATTCGCCTTGATTTGCTACTGAAATGTAGTCTAGCACTCAAGTGCTTTGCGTTTTGTTGCAATGGTCCGCATTCAATTGACAGACACGGCACACACTCGACTAGCTAAGTGTATTTTAGATATCTCAAGTGGCTTGAGTAGTGGAGTTATAATTCACTGGACTGAGAATCGCCATACTTGAGGTCATTAATAATATTGATGTACTACGGATTTAAAGCTCGTTTCCTTGTTCGAGGATGATGTCAGAGAGTAAATGGCTAAAATTCGCTATGATTAGCTAATGAATTTGGGCGATTAATATATAATTAAATCATTTGTTCCGGGACTCATGGCCGAGTTGTTACGAAACCAGTGCTATAAACCAGAGACAGTGGAGTCGAAACTCAATCGGGTCGTCTCTAACGGTACACTACTTGATTGTAAATTATTAACTTATTAACCTAAAATTAATTAGGTGATAGGTTATGTTTACTAAATATTCTTATGAGTAAAATGTAACAGGAATTTTAAAATGAAATGTAAATGTATTTTATTTTGTAGATGAATATATTTATGTGAATATAGTCGATCAATTTTGACGATATAGTCGAAGGAGAGACATTTTTCTCTTAGGTTGTTGTGGTGATGATATAGAGTTATCAACCAGACAACGTAGTGCGTCAATATAACTTCATTGATTCGTCCATATTGTACTGGTCACAGCTTGCGATGCATAATAGAAAACTTCTTATAGATGCGTGAGAAAAAATTCGCCGTCTTTTGATATTGATATTGATAACGCTTTGAAAATTTAAAAACTTAAAGTCAGAGAATTCAAGCAGACCCAATTCTTTGTTTTAGTAATTTGATATAATTCTTTAAAAGTCTGAAAATAGATCGACTAACAGCATTCTAAAGTCAAACTAACTGTTGTTCCTCCTACGAATTCCATCTAAATATTATTTAGGCCTACATGTAGGCAGCTTGCAGTATCTTTGAAAAAGCAGGAGTGATTAAAGTATTTCACGATTAATTCGTTGGTTCATTCAGTGCCATATTTGTTTGTTATCTTCTCCATTCAATTACTTAATGATGGATTTTATTTAAAATTAATTTGCAAACATATATTCTTCCATAATAGATTCAAATTATATTATCTGACTATTTTTTTATCGCCGGACCGGCACCGTTTTAGAATTTCCATTTTCCCTGCAACACATGTTTTTTTAAATCGCTTGAGATGAACTGCTTCATAGTGATATGGAATGCGGAGACGTCTCTGACATCATCATTGTACGAGGAAACAAACGTCAAACCTTTATTATTTATTGCTATAATATAACTAATGGAATAATCGTATCTGATTATTGCCTGGTTTGGTTCATTAAAGTACACTATTGCATTAATTCATTCATTAAGCGATAAGACCGCTTGCATAATAAGCCGAGATCTGTTTGCTCTTTTATTTTGTTTATTCTTTTATTTTTTTTTGTTTGCTCTTTTATTTTGTTTATTCTTTTATTTTTTTGTTTGCTCTTTTATTTTGTTTATTCCTTTATTTTGTTTATTCTTTTATTTTTTTGTTTGCTCTTTTATTTTGTTTATTCTTTTAGTTTTGTTTGCTGTGTCTGTTGGAATTTATGTGCTGTAACTTTCTGCGGTTGTCAGATTGAACGAAAATAAACGAATACATTATTATTATCTGTAGAAATATAGGATGTGCATCTCTTTCTGGTATATTGATTCATGGTAAACAATTTAGGTAACTAAGACTTTGAATTAAAAGTTCAAAACATGGCGTTGTTGCAGGTAAGAACATATTTATGCTGAGTTACACGACAATAGTTCATTAGTAATTAGGTAAGAGAAGCTTTACGCAATACTGCAAACAAGAGTTCTACAAATTACTACGTCTTGATCCGCCATTTCTCCTTGATCTTCAATTCGGTAGAAATGACTGGAAAACACGCATTGGTTGAGCTTGTTTTCAGATGTAGTGGGTAAGCTAACAAGCTCTCTGACGCCAATGACTACTTATTGGCCTACACATGTATATATATATATATATATATATATATATATATATATATATATATATGTATATATATATATACATGTATATATATATGTATACATATATATATATATATATATATGTATATTATATATATATATATATATGTATACATGTATATACACACACACACATATATATATATATTATATATATATATATATATATATATATATATATATATACATGTATATCGATCGAACTATCGATCCATGAATTTATTAGAAGTCTGACTTTACGGTATATACTATATAGGGGCCTACTTTAATTGATTGCTGGAGTGATTATATAAATAATTATTAATCGCTAACAATAACGAAAAATGAGCTGACTTATGCATAATAAATATTTCTTCGTTATTGTATTATCTCCTAGTAGCTTATAAGTCCTTCATTCTCTTTATAGGCTTATAACCCTACCGCCCACCTCTACCATTTCACCCTCTATCACTAAATCCCCATCCACCCCCCCCCCTATCACTAAATCTTCACTCACCCACCCCTATCACTAAATCCCCACTCACTCCACCCCCTATCACTAAATCCCCACTCACTCCACCCTCTATCACTAAATCTCCACTCACTCCACCCCCTATCACTAAATCCCCACTGACCCACCCTTATTAGTAAATCTCCACTCACTCCACCCCCTATCACTAAATCTCCACTCACTCCACCCCCTATCACTAAATCTCCACTCACTCCACCCCCTATCACTAAATCCCCACTCACCCCACTGACTCGACTTCTCAATACAGTGACAAGCCGATGATTAAGAGATCGTGAGAGTTCTTCGCTCGAGTCTCTTCACTTGATTATCCGTCAATGCTCACTTATCTAACAAAAGCTTAGATCAGGTTTAGGATTAATGATGTGAGATTTGCCGAACGAGCACTGACATTGTTTGTACAGCTTAGAATATCATAATCTCTATGACAGGTTTGCGATATACCGGTTGGTTTCAAGATGCTAATTAATTAGCTTCTGTTAAACTAATTAATTAGCTTTATTTAAACTAATTAGCTTTATTTAAACTAATTAATTGAACTTCACTTAAACTAATTAATTAACTTACTTAAACTTATTAATTTCAGTTTCATAATTAGTTTTCACGTAGTTTAACATACTATTGCCAGTAATTGGAGAAGCCAGGTACCTCAAACAGTTGAGGTCAGGATTTTCTGAGATTATGGGAAGCACAGAATTGAAGTTAATTATGAAACAAAGAGACAAATTAAACAGTGCTATAAATTGAATGTGAAAATTACTACTATACTAGAATTACGAACCTTTAATATTTGGTTACGTACAAGCATTTACAATTTAGAGTATTGGTTTCAGTGTCAGGTCTTTGGTGTTTGGGAAGTAAAGTTTATGAAAGTTTATGAGAGTTTGTGATACTAATAAGACTTATTCTATTCAATAGTGCTGTAACTAATCTCATGTATGTTCGTTCTATTGACGTTAGGTGCAATTATGAAGCTATTAGCATTATGCATACATAAAGTTGTTGTTAAATTATACTACAATGCAAATACCAACGACAATGTAAGATATTTTTCATCTGAATCTGCTTTAACGCTCGGTCTATAAAGAGAAATTTTATAGATCAACAAATGACTTTTTTCGCAAAATGTCATGCGAATGTTTTGTCCTTATCTGCACTTAAATGTAACTTATAACATTGGTAAAATGGCATTTGAGGCGATTTCCCTTTTCCATCTTCAATTCTTGCTGAGTCGCCACGTGCAGTATGCGGTTGATCTATTCGTAAGTTCCCCGAACACAACACGAAATTCTATTAAGCACCAATTTCTATTGCACTGACAGGTCAGGTAACAAATCTTTGATCTTACGTAGCGAGATTTTACGTCCTTGTCTATATCCTAAAATTCTAATCTATGTCCTTATAACCATAATCATAGCTTTTGGCGTAGAATGATATGTGATTAACCTTCCACGAGCATTGGCGAACATTTTTTTAGTTGTCGACTGACTTTTGAACCCAAATCATTTGCTTCAGAGTCAAGCACTCCATCCGTTCGGCCAAATTTTCTCCTGGCACTGTTTTAGTGCAGGTTTTTCAAAAATTGTTAAAAAGTATTCATACATTTCAGTCAATCGGCAAATTTAAGCGTAGATGTTTTTTGTTGCTAATTTAACAAGTTGAAAACTTTCTAAGCGGTTTGTTACGGCTTTTATTCTGTTTACTCTAAAAGCCACGACACATGCCGACTGATGTTAGACTAGCGGCTAGTTATCGGAGTTATGTTTTAATTAAATTCCGCTGCAATACAAACTATTTACCGGTTGTCTCAACACCTTAAGGTGTTTCGACGTTACTTCGTGTTTCGACTGTCGGTAACTTTGACGGCGGGGCGGCGCATGGCTGGACTCAAGGCGTTTAACTGACGCTAACGCGGTACGCCAGGTTCGGCGTAGCTATCAGCGTAAGATGTTTTCATTCAATAAACGTGTGCTAATGAAGATAACTGTCAAAACTGACAGTTTAGTTTTTAAACTAAGATGCCACAAATATAGGAGATATAAGAAATATTTAATCGTAAAAAATCAAACAGCATTGCTTTTAAATGACTTTTGCATTTATATTAAATAATTAAATAATACAATTAGTTTAGTTTTTAAAATAAGATGCCACAAATATAAAGCTGGTAAAAGCTAAGGTTGACGTCAGTTTCCTCACTCGAAAGCGATGTCTGTGAAGGGTGAGCCCAGGATTTGAACCCCGCACCTACTGATCCGCGGTCGAGTATCTTACCGACTTTGCCACTGGCTCTAGCCATATAGAAGCTATAATAAATATACATGTATAATCGTGGAAAATCAACCAGCATTGCTCTGTAAATGATTTTTATGATTATATTAAATAATTAAATAAAACAATCTTAAAAAATCACACTACTATCTGTAACAGTAGTTAGGAGAAAATGTATATGTGCAAGCAAAAGAGATCTCCGGCAGGAAGAAAACTGCCAAATATATATATATATATATATATATATATATATATATATATATATATATATATATATATATATATATAAAGAAACCGCTAATATAAAGATAATGAATACATTTCTCTCTCTCTCTCTTAGTGCACTGCCTACTGGCGGGTCCATGGTACATAACTCCTCCACTCTTCTCTGTCTTCCGCCTTTTCTGTGTTCCCTCTTCATTTCCACATATGAGTGGGTCTTTAAATCATCTAACATACCTAATCTCGGCCTGCCCTTGCCTCTTTTTCCTTCCATTCTACCTTCTATGACCTCTTTTAATAGACCTTCCCCCTCGGAATGTGTCCTATCCATCTCTTCTTCCTATTTCTTAATACATTTATCAACTGTCTATCTGTACCAACTCTCTCTAGAACTTCCTCATTTGTAACCTTTTGAGTTCAGCTGATCCTCTCCATTCTTCCCAAAAACCACACTTCCAATGCTTCTAGTTTCCTATGAATGCAGTTCAATGTGTGCAAATTTCCTTCACAAAGTAACAGGTGGACTTTAAGGAAAGAAGATATCAGGAAACTTGAAGCGTTGAAAATGTGGTTATGGAGAAAGATGGAAAGATTTGATGGACTCACTAAATTACAGATCTTCGTCTGTTCTCTTTTGTTTGCAAATATACATTTCTATTTTCTCCTAATTACTGTTACAGACTTACACTGTAGTGTGATTTTTCAAGATTGTATTATTTGATGGACTTACTAAATTACAGATCTTCGTCTGTAATTTAATGAGTCTTTAAAATCTTTCCATCTTTCCCTAGTTAAACTGGATTAAAGGGAAAAAGGAAAAGATGATGATGACGATGATGATGATACTCTAGGCTCTACCTACATGTATAACAATTTAGTTATGTATTTGGTCAAGAGGTCCCTATTCGCTGATACGGCATTCTATAAAGCAGAGAATTTTTTACATAGTTCTACATGTAAACTACTGAATTCAATAAAATAACGTCGAGCTTTTTCATCACAGGAATCTTTACAGCCCAATGCTTTAAAAATAACTGTAATAATAATAATTATTATTATTACTTTCATTTTACGACTTACAATTAATTTAATTAATTATTTCTTCGTAGAAAATATATGTAATTGTTCAAATCTTTGATGACGATTATTTTTTCTCATGGCTAGCTCTTGACAATTATAGTACTTGGTGGCTCTTACATGTACAGTATATTCATTGTTATGGCCTCAGGTTATACAGTATATGCATGCACTGCCACTGCTTAAAGATATTAATAGAATCTCAGAATATATTGCGTGCAATCGGTCAGCTTGTTTGATTAGTTTATCTTATCAGGACCAGTAGCACTATAGGCCTATCTGTTGCTTTGCTCGTTTAAATACTTTCAGAAATGAATATATTTAGAGATTTTCCATAATGGAAATAGAAAATTTAATAGTAAATATGTTTATTTCAGCAAAGACACCAAATGCATAGACGACAAAAAATGCATCAACAGCAATTCCTTTATCTAACACGAGAAAAATCGGTCGTCAGTAAAGATACAGAGTATCTTATCTAGCTGACTACCATGATATATTATGTGTATATTCACGATTGCTGTTTATTTATTTATATCGAAGATTTGAGACAATTCTATTCAATAGCGCGACAAAAACGAGATCAGCTGTGGTAATCTGATTACATGTTGTACACTGATATTTAATATTTGAAATAAAGGTAAGATAGAGAACTTCGGTAATTTAGACTTATTTCAACGAAGTCATTGAGTTAGTGAAAATGAGTAAAATATATGTAATATGGTTAAATCAAGTGACTTACAGTTTAAATGTATTATAATGTTTATTTAATTTTAAGTTTGTTGTATTTACATTTATTTATCTTTCGTATGTTGCCAGACTTTATTAAGGTATAAGATGGGTATTTTGTTTATAAAACAAGCAGTGCAAAGAGTAGGAAAGGCAAAGCTAGTAAAGCTTTATCTTTCGACAGTTTCCTGTTAACGTCAGTTTCCTGACTTGAAAGCGATGTCAGTGACGGGCGAGCCCAGGAGTTGAACCCCGCACATACTGATCCGCGGTAGAGTATCTTACCGACTACGCTACTGGCTGGAGCTCCATAATTACTGTAATAATTACTGTGATAAGTGATTGATGTTATTGCGCGAAATAGTCATCCAAACAACAGGAAATTGATACGGTACTAATAATCGAGACACACTCATCATCACTTGCTAGATCAAAGCTTCGTTGACTAATTCTATTGTTAGTCACACAACTTTAATGTCTATTTAATCGCTGTGCGAGGCTTTGCGAGTGTCCGAAATGATCGATTGACTTAAGGAATCGTGAAAATTGAGAATTAATCCTATGATAACGGCAGATGTTGCAAAGGTTAGAACACGTATTGTTGTGGAATGGTCAATTGATAAAACACTATTATATCAATGACAATTAATACCATGTTTGTAAAACTGTAGACACTTAATCCATTATCCATTTACCGATCCAGTGAATGGCTGAAAGGTTCCCAATTGCGATTATCAGGCACTGAGATCGAACCCTCGTAAGCTCATTTCTCATATATTCTCCTAATGATGGATCATATAATACTTTTGAGATCTCATCTGACACTCTACATATTGAGCTATATTGGGCCATACATAAATGTAGTTAAAATATACATGTAAGCATTGTGTGCTATATAGGGCCACCGTAAACCTGTAACTTTAAATGAAAATAAACGATGAAAACCGTTTCGCTGCTCTGCTATAGCAATCTTGATGCTCATTTTAACAACAAGAAGCAGATAGGAACTGTTTTATTTGCTAAAACAGTTTTACTTCTCTATTTCAGTTTTTTCAGAAGCTTAGCACCCAGGTCACGCTTCAGCTGTAGCTTTAGTTATCCTGTTCACACCTCAGTGACCTCTCGTTCTGACCAATCAAAGTCGAGCAGCTGCGATCACGTGACCACTCATCAGCTAATTATAAAATAAGAATCAAGCAGCTGCTATCACGTGACCACTAATCAGTTAATTATAAAATGAGAGTCAATTAAGCAGCTGCATATCACGTGACCACTAATCAGCTAATCATAAAATATAAGTCAATCAGCTGCTTATCACGTGACTCTTAATTCAAAGTCAAGCAGCTGCTTATCACGTGACTCTTCAGTAGTTGATTATCAAATAATGATCCTGCTGCTGCTGATCACGTGATAGTACAGGAGTAGCTTATCAAGTAAGACTTAATATGCAGTTGATCAACTTCAGCAGCTGCTGCCCAGTTAATATTCAGCTACTGGTACTTAGCTGAAAGATTATTGTTGAGTTAATGACCTCTGCGTCAGAGCTGCAAGGTCATTGATAAGCAGTCTGTTATGATAGTCCTCATCTGATAATCCATCTATTCTGATGATCATCATGTCATAATCAATCTATTCTGATAATAATCATGTCATAATCAATCTATTCTGATGATAATCATGTCAGAATTAATCTATTCTGATGATAATCTTGTCATAATCAATCTATTCTTAAGATAAGGGTGTCATAATCAATCTATTCTGATAATCATCATTTCATAATTTATCTATTCTGATAATTATAATGTCATAATTGATCTATTCTGATAATTATAATGTCATAATTGATCTATTCTGATAATTATAATGTCATAATTGATCTATTCTGATAATTATAATGTCATAATTTATCTATTCTGATAATTATAATGTCATAATTTATCTATTCTGATAATTATAATGTCATAATTGATCTATTCTGATAATTATCAAGTGATAATCCTTAATAAATTGTCATAGCGAAAGCTTTTGATTGATTTTTTTCTCAGTTTTTTGCAGGGTTTTCTAACATCTGATAATATCTATGATTTTCTTCCCAATCACAGAAACGTAGTGAATAGACAGAGAGAGAGAGAGAGAGAGAGAGAGAGAGAGAGAGAGAGAGAGAAAGAGAGAGAGAGAGAGAGAAAGAGAGAGAGAGAGAGAGAGAGAGAGAGATAGCGAGACGCCGAGACCTAAAATCAAGGGAATGGTAGATTACATTATGTAAAAATGGAAAATGATGAAGTGTTTTGGCTAGTTAGAATTATCTCGCTCAGGCTGTTCAGTATTTTGACGTTCAGTTGAGATAGGATCAGTTAAGAGCGAGGTCACACTTCTTGAGGCTTCATCAATATATTGCTTGAAAGGTTTCCAGATAACACGGCGTTACTGACAAACCTAGATCTCCATGTTTTGACATTTTTATGCAAAATTAAAGATTTGTTGTTTTTCTTCATCATAAATAGATGCTGAGATATCGATTAAGCATGTAGGCCCAATATAATCTTTATTCACCAACCTATATGGTAGTACATATCAGCACAAAAAACAAACGAACACACACCGTGCATACTATGAAACTATCAAGTGCACATAAATGAAATGAGATGGGATAAAGCAAAATAAAATAAGTATTTTATGAAATGCTTCGAGTATACATGCACTTATATCTTGAAATTTTCTGTATTTCCTGTAAATCTCATAAATTACTCAGTGTGGGTTTAACGTTAAGAACTGAAACCCCGAAGAGGGTTTATCCAAAACTGGTGACATTATGTATGCTTTCGGACTAGTTAACTCATTTAACATGAGACTAGTGTACTACTAATAAGTAATAATTATAATGCCAATGCAATATAAATATGTGTTTAGTTGATAAGGGATTTAAAGATAAGCCTAAATGAATTTGTCAGACTGTCGAAGCTGACAATAAGGATGGAAGAAATACTAGATCTAATTATTATTTTTGCAGAAAATTTTTAATTCTGTGGCATTAGTCATAATTAATTTTATTTCTGGCAGTCAGCATACCGTTTCGTGACGAACTTACCGCCTGTTGAAATGGAATTTAGAGTGAAGAAATTGTTTGTATATATAACCTCGAAGCAAATGTTTCAACTTTCGTACCTTACTTGAGAATATTTCGGTTGGCAGCTGTAAAATGCGTAACTTGCTCAATCAACGCGTTTAGGTCTACCAATGCTACAAAGATCTTAGGCCGTGAAGCGGGCCCTGGACCGTTGCGCATATTCGAAGTGTTTTTCGACGACAGTAGAAAACGCGGTGCTGAATATACGCCGCAATAACTGTATACTGTGTACTTTATATTGTGTACTTATTGTAGTTATGGTACCATATGTTTTGGTGAAATATAGATGCATTTATAGTAACTTCATCTGTATATGACAGTCTGGTTTTAATGGAGTTTTTCTTGAAATTGAACCCTAGAAAAAATACAGTATACGCACTCTACTTACTGCATGTACTTTTGAAATCTTTTTCGTCAGTAGTTTAGCTTATTTAGTGTGTGCGAATTTCAAATCCTGACAGCGCTCGTCACTGACATCGCTTTCGAGTGAGGAAACTGACGTTAACATTAGCTTTACCAGTTTTTTAATTTAATAGGTTATTGGTACAGTTTTGTATGTGATGTGTGGTCCTCTACGTTACATATGAACCTGCCCTTACTGTGTTTATATAACGATATATGAGACTATGTGTACCCGAACCGCATATGCTCTACAAAAATATTGTTGATAAATGGCTATTGGCGAAGTGATTTTTATAATGTCTGTTAAATTCCGTTCTATATTCTATCCAGCATAGTAAATCTATACAGACAAATATATTGGAATAACTATAGTCAATGCCATATCTTATATGTAGAGCCTATAACAACTTCCTAAATAGTGGTGTAGTATATCACTGGTGTAATCACGATTATGCTTGTATGTTTTAAGAGTTGTAAATTGATGTGTAAATTATTGCATCAATCCAGTAGCAACGTATACCCTCTCATTTCATTTGATTTATGATCATGTGTAAAAACTTTGCCCACTAAGCGTTATATAACGTAGCAGTCATCGGCTAATAATGCATTCTGCGATGTACCAAATAACGTAGTCAGCTGTTATTGATTATTTCCGTTCGGCCATTTAGACGTCATTTTGAGTATTTTGCCTTTTTTTCTGCTGCCGTATGAGTATGATTAATTGCTCTGAATGTCCGTAGACTTTCTCTGTAGCCAGGTTTATATATAACTCTGTAGTCAGAGTTATATCTGCAAAATATGTGTGTTTCTTTAAACAAAGAGTGCAGTGGATAAAACATGGAAAGGGTTTAAGCCGTGGACCCGACGTCGTAAGAGAGCGTGTGAGAAAGAGAGAGAGAGAGAGAGAGAGAGAGCGAGAGAGAGAGAGAGAGAAAAGCAGATTCAAAACAACATAAAATACAATGGCTATAGTTCGGTCATCGAAAATCAAAATCGGTCATTGAGACTACTTTTCATCACATCGTAGAATTATTGAACACTATCATATACTACAGTACGTTACCGACATCGCCACTGGTTTGAGCCTGTGGTGATGTCAGTAAGATATTCGACCGCTGATTAGTATGTGCGGGGTTCAAATCCTGGGATCCCCCGTCACTGACATCGCTTTCGAGTGAGGAAACTTACGTTAACATTAGCTTTTTTACTGATATGGGATCCGCTGCTGAGTTTTATGTTCTGATAGTAATACGACTAAAATCTCCAATATACGACTTTAGCAATATTTGTTATAAATTAGGCTGGTCCTATTTCACGGTCTCTTCTATGCTGTATGTTACAGTGTATAAAATACTCATGCAGTAAATTAATCATTTTGCTTGTTTTCAATCATAGGCTGATTACGAATATATAAAGCTGGTAATGCTAATGTTAACGCCAGTTTCCTCACTTGAAAGCGATGGCAGTGACGGGCGAGCCCAGGATTTGAACCCCGTACATACTGATCCGCGATCAAATATCTTACCGACATCGCCACAGGCTCCAGCCAATAATAATTATGTATAATAATAATTGTGTCAATTATCACTAAATATCTAAGTTTTTAAGTATATATACTATGAAGATTAGTACATCTCGTTATGAATTTGTCAGAAAGAAGAATACAAAAAGGAAATTCTAAGCAACCTAATCCAAGATTTGAAAAATCTGACTAGTTACTAGCCAATTTTACGCCAATATATTAAAAGACTAGTTGTAGTTTATGGTCTTATATCATTTTATTATTGCATTATTGTGATGTTTTAATGCAGTTACACTTTTGGATACCACAAATCTGGACACACTTGACTGGGTGACGTATTCTACTGGTGAGGCCAATGCTAGGAGAGGGGTAAGATAGACTTGTCATTGGTAGTCAGTTAATCAATCAGTCAGGCAGTCAGTCAGTCAGTCCGTCACACAGTCAGTCAGTCAGTCCGTCAGTCACTCACACAGTCAGTCAGTCAGTCAGTCAGTCCGTTCGTCAGTCAGTCAGTCAATCAGTCCGTCAGTTAGTCAGTTATCAGTTAGTTAGTTTCTACATTAATTAATCAACAAATCAATAAATCATTCAATCAGTAAATCAATCAATCAACCAAACAACCAGCCATCAATCAACTTTGCAGTGAAACAATCTTCAACTCAATCAAGAAACCTTATCAAAACGTTGGTCAGTCTGTGTACAATCTAAGTTATACTTCAATCATAATCTTATAATCTTTATATTCAGTTATGTTCAATTAAAATCTTAGTCCAACAGTTGAAGATATTTAGACCAAGATATAAAATTCAATTTTTACAACATCTCTACATGTATCTGCCTGTTTAAATGAAGTTCATGACAATCTTTGAAATATTTCTGCTGGTTGCTTCGACCACGATTTAAATCTTGAACCAACAGTTTCAGAAGTCGAATCCTTCGAATCAAATCTGTTTGATAATGTTTTAATGTTTGATATTCTAAGAACTTTTGAAATTATTCGCACAAAGAAGAATTATGTTATTCTATGGTCTGTTGCCATGAACTCGCATAGAAGACTTACATACAAGGCGGTTACACTTCACGAATTCAACGGAACCATCGGATATCTAAAGTGCTCCTTTGAGAATAAAAAAATCACATAGATACTCGTTAATTCTTTTCCTTTGTGTATTTACGTTATACAAAACTGCGTGTTCCATGAATATTTCGGAGATTTTAAGCGTCTCTGGATCCGTTGTCGTATAATTGAGATTATAAATGAGCATATTTTATCAAATAAGCTGAGTCTACATGCAAAAGATTATTTGAGATCTTAGATATTGAGGCGGCGTTTTTGATCATAGTTGTGCTAACATTCTACATTAACATTGAGAATATATTAGGTTCTATTTTCTTAGGTTCTATATCCTGGTTAACTGCGGAAAACTTTTTTAAATATATTCCTATAGTTACACACATGTCATACGCATGTGCAATAGAGTTTCCTTTCTTTTGATTGATGTTTTTGTAGTTTTCCTTATTTCCTACTTTCCCCCCCCCCAAATTGAAAGTTTAACTTGAAAATAGATCCACGAAAACGGTAGGAGTTTCGTAGGAAGACTAATTGCAGTTTGGACTAAAGACATTACAGAAGTCAATACAAAACTGTGTTCATATACAATTAATAAAACCTAATTTGCTAATAAAAACTAAAAAATATAAATAATTACTTTTATTAAGTATGTTAGTTATTAATTAGTATTAATAATACAGACATTGACAGGACTGGTAACTTGGATAGTTGACTAAACTGTCTAAAAAAGGCTAAACACGTGGTGTTAAAAGTGCTAGATAGCATCTCAGATGATCATTTCTCAATAATGTGTATGTCACATTTTTAACTATAAACTCCATTCTTCCGCCACTAAGAGCTAATTTGAACTCTAAGCTCAGGGATAGGGCTCATTCTTTCTCTTTATCATCTAAGCGCACACCTTTGATGGATAAGAACTTTATAATTAGAATGCTATATAAAGACTCTTATTAAGTGTTTTTTAAACAATGTGTACATTGTTTACTGCTTTCTATATTGCCATTTGTGTTCGTGTAAGTTATGTGAGGTATGTCAGATTTCATGTAATAAACGAATATATAATAATCTATTAATTACACATAACTCTAAGCCTCGGTAACGCTTTTATAATTCTTGTTATAGAAGCTCAGTAACCTTTTCACTTTATAAGCGGTCAGATGTTATATTTGAGATTCATCCTGGTTTCTCTTTTTCGCTCAAACTTACATTATGCCGCAGCCAGTACAAGTTGACTGATTGATCACAGGATTAAATGAATGTGAAAACCACAAACGATCGCATTACTCAGAATAAAATTGAAATCATTTCTAAAAACGGAGACCCGATTCTTTAGCATGAATAATTCATTGGAGTGTGGCGATGAGCTAGGCAAGCGTGGAGATAGAGTAATGGAATTACAAAGAAGGTTTAGACGGATTGGTTTTCGTTATATGTGGATTCGCACGGTTCATAGAAAACGGTGAGATGAAATCATGGATGTTATAAAAGCCGGATGAAGCTTTATTACGTTGAATCATTTCTAATGTCATTGAGAGCTTCGATACTTGTAGTACTCTATATCTATTGCATCTTAGATATTTGAATGTGTATAGCATGCATTTCGGCTGGAGCCAGTGGCGATGGCGGTAAGATATTCTCCCGCGGATCAGTATGTGTGGGGTTCAAATCCTGGACTCGCCCGTCACTGACCTCGCTTTCGAGTGAGGAAATTGATGTTAACCTTAGCTTTTTTCTCATCGAGAACTGAAACGTCACTCAGTCTAGTCTGACTTGTGCTTTGGTTTGTCGGTCAGTTGGTCAACCACGGCGATGGTCGGGTTCGATGTTTAGAAGAGAATCCCTTTGGACATCTGACCTTGACGTTAGGCCTACTAATTAAGTAGAACTGAAAAGTTGTTTGACGGGCGAAGGAAACTGACGAGTTTATAATGTTCGATGCAGAAGGTGCACCAGCTAAAGGCAAACAGATTGCTGGTAATTTATGTTGGATAAATAGTATTTCTTTTCAAGGAAACCTAAACGTAAGCTTGTAACTTTAACGGATTTGCAAGCTAGGCGTTATATGTTTATTATCTTTTCTAGGTGTTGCTTGATTTATTGATATAGTGTAACACAGGTGGTTCTAGTAGTGAGTTTAGATGTTGTTATCAGTATCGAATCATGGTTAGTACTGTTGAATTACTCCCTTTTTGAAAACAGTTCACATTCGACATATCAATGAGAATTTAACGTCAGATTCCTCTAAAGAAGTCGATTTCAGTGTCAAAGGCCTAACCACTAGTACGAAAATGTAGACTTCAAAAATAGCTTCATAGCTTTTCATTTATCTCATGCTTTAGACAAGAGTAACTGCAATTGTATTATAACCTGCCAGTGAAAATCGTGGATGGTGAAGTCCATGATTAGGCCAAGATTTAAATTTTTATTAGTGCAGTAGTTTTGTTATATAGTCCAGTTATATAGGAACCACTGGGGTGAGAGTATCAGTCCAGTTATATAGGAACCATGGGGTGAGAGTATCAGTCCAGTTATATAGAAACCATGGGGTGAGCGTATCAGTCCAGTTATATAGGAACCATGAGCATCAGCCCAGTTATATAGGAACCACTGTGATGAGAGTATCTGTCTAGTTATATAGAAATCACTGGGGTGAGAGTATCAGTCCAGTTATATAGGAACCATGAGCATCAGTCCAGTTATATAGGAACCATGGGATGAGAGTATCAGTCCAGTTATATAGGAACCATGAGTATCAGTCCAGTTATATAAGAACCACTTGAGTGAGAGTATTTGTCCAGTTATATATGAACCACGGTGTGAGAGTATCAGTCCAGTTATATAGGAACCATAGGGGTGTGTGTATCGACTGGACTGTCAGGGAATGATGGATGGGCTGAGTTGACAAATAGAGAGGAACTCTCTGACGCCAGGTTGGTGCAGTCAGTCAGCTCATGGGCTCCTGTGATCGAGTGAGACCAGGGCTTGATGAGTCAACCCTGAAATTACTTCTATTCAAGGAGTTGTGATATAAAAGATAGGGGTCAGTGCTGAGTTGTGGTATAAAAAATAGGGGCAATGATGAGTTGTGGTATAAAAAATAGGGCAATGTTGAGTTGTGGTATAAAAAATAGGGGCAATGCTGAGTTGTGGTACAAAAAATAGGGGGCAATGATGAGTTGTGGTATAAAAAATAGAGCAATGTTGAGTTGTGGTATAAAAAATAGGGGCAATGATGAGTTGTGGTATAAAAAATAGGGCAATGATGAGTTGTGGTATAAAAAATAGGGGCAATGATGAGTTGTGGTACAAAAAATAGGGGGCAATGTTAAGTTGTGGCATAAAAAATAGAGGACAATGATGAGTCAGCATTGCAAGTACTGCAAAATATTTATTTTTTAATAGAAACCATAAAATATGAGCATAATAAATATAAACATGACACAATGGACAGGTTAATAGGAATGGCTCATACTCTTTATAGTAATGACACTATCTATTAGAAACTTTAGTTGCAATAGTTAATAATATTGGTATAATAATGATATTATTGTTATTTATATTAGTATTAGTAATATTATTGTATATTATTATTATTATTATTATTATCGGTATTCATTATTAATAGTTATTATTATTATTATTTTTATTATTATTATTATTATATTTTTATTATTATTTCATTACAATTAGAGTGGTTCTCGGCCTATAGAAGGGATGTAATGGAGGGGTGGGGAGAGTTGGGGCCCGGGAGGGTATGCACGCATTGTTCTTACAAAAATTCAAATTTTATGATTTGATATTTTTTGCGGTTTAGTCTCTTCCTTTACATATCGTGCATCAATTCTTTGTTTATCCATGCATCATTTCTTTGTCAACCCAAGCATCATTTCTTTATTTACCGATGCATCATTTCTTTGTTTACCCATACATCATTCATTGTTTGCCACTGCATCATTTCTTTGTTTATCCATGGACACATCATTTTTTGTCTACCCATCCATAATTTTCTTTGTTTGTCACTGCATCGTTTCTTTGTTTACTCATGCATAACTTCCTTATTAGAACTTGCATCACTTCGTTACGTTTTCCTGCAACGTTTGCGAAAATTGTCTGGAATTTTGAATCTTGCATCTTGATAATGAAGATTATAATTGAATAAGAAAAGATTAAATTTCTAAAGTTAGAAGAACAAGCAAACAAAGAAGGAGAAACAAGTAGTAAAGAACTGCAGATTCTTAGAAAAGCGAGAGAAGTCAACTGAAGAAATCACTGAGGTGGAATAAAAAGCGGAATGGGATCTGCTGAAAAAACCATACAGCAATTCTGGAATGACTGGAACCTGTAGAGAAAGAAAGACACCGATAGAGAGATAGACAGATATATAGAAAGAGAGAGAAAGAGAGAGAGAGAGAAATTAGAAGGAGGATTGAAGAGGATAGACAGAGACTAAGTAAGATATCTCGTGAGAAAGTGTAATAGATAGAAAAAATGTATACATAGGCATACATGCATTTAGTGTTTTTACGTACGTATGTATGTATGTATGTATGTATGTATGTATGTATGTATGTATGTATGTATGTATGTATGTATGTATGCATGTATGTATGTATGTATACCACTGCATGAAAGACAAAAGGAAACGCAGTATTTGGACAGATAGATGGAGAATGCAAAGTCGGAAAGAAAGAATGAGAGAAAGAGAGAAAACAGTAGAAAGAGATGTAAGGGTGTTTTGTGGGTGATCCTATTTATTGTTCCTGAGGGTGTCGTAGCGAGTAAATATATGGTTTACATATCTATGCTGGGATAGATTCTTTAGCGAGCATTCTACATTCACAGCATGTCCAGCCTCTTTCTTCTTATAGTTTTCCACGTTCTATCTTTCGACTCCATGTCATCTTACCTGCAATAAAATTAGGTCAGCGTCCTTTCTATGACGTCAATATCAGAGGACATAAGACTGGAAATCGAAACGACGGCCTCCTGTTTATTGCGTAAACGTGGTACGAGATAAAGCTTTAAGAGTAGACTGCAGGAGATATAAAAAAGTATAAAGCTGATAAAGCTGAGGTTACTAAGGTTAACGTCAGTTTCCTCACTCGAAAGCGATGTCAGTGAAGAGCGAGTCCAGGATTCGAACCCCAATCATACTGATCCACGGACACATAAGAATATTGATAAATTGAAAGAACACTTACGAGTTGTAGAATTAGACGTTTGTGCATAAGTTAAACTGATGTGTCGGATGCAAATAATGAGAGAATTATAAACAGTGTAATGGAAACTGATTCTATACAACTCTCTGATACTCTTGTTCTGTTAGAGACTTTAAAGGTACAACCGATTGTTTTATTTGCTTATTTATTATATTTAGTTTAATTCAGGCATAATACATCACGCTCGCAAATGAACGGTTTAGAAGGAAAAATTTAACTTAATGAAGTAAGGAGACCAGAATTAATTTATTACATAATGAGTCTATGCAACTAGCCAGTGCTATTTCCACAAAAGCATTAGGGAGCAGATTAATAATTTCAGTTATATTCAAATTGAATTTTAATCTGTAATTATTGAGTAATTTTAAATATATTACTAACATATTGAAAATTGTAATTATAACTTTGGTGTAATTAATAACAGTAATTATATTTATAATGGGATTAACAACTGAAGTTAGAATTATTACATACCTAATATCACCGTTGGAGATCTACTATTATGAGTTCTTATTTAACTTTTGATTGGTTGCGATTGTTTTAGACTCAGTTTTCAACTTTAATTTCACCAACCGAATGGTAACGACAGATACAAACAAAAATAATATTCAATCAAAGCAAATGCACACATGAAATAAACTCATGACAGAATGTTCAAATATTCTCAGTAATTTGCAAATATACGCAAACGTTGTGATTATATAAACGTGTATACGCGTTCATATACAACCTATGAATACAGTGCATGTCATAGCTTAGTTATCACATAATTTTCTACCTCAATCTTTTAATAGCCCTCTCAAGTCGACCCTAATTAATTTTTCTGAAAATATTCCTAATTACTATAAACTTAGACCGATATCAAACATATGAAATACTAATACAGCTCATTTTACAATGTGGCGCCGTTATTTAGAGCTTTATCTCTTTTTTACAATAGAGACCAATGAACGCATTCTGCGTTGGGTATTTAAGATCTAATGCGTCAACACAACGCATTGTTCCAGGACAATTCCAATGAACTCTGTTTACTTATATATTATATTACGTCTTTATAGTCTTTAATGACGTTTAGATCAGTCAAAGATTGTCTTTAGATTGATTAATGACGTGATCGGTGGCTCTTTGATTTATAGTAATACTATTGCAAGACTTTTACTTTAGAAATACTGTATTTAGTGTTTCTAATACTGTATTTAGTGTTTGTTTAGTGTTTTAAGTTCGGAAATGGGTTTGACTATTAGCAAATCCAATGCATTGATTATTAATGGAGAACATGAATATCAATTTTTAAAATTTTGTCAGACACGTTAATTTTTTAATGACTATTTAATAAATTAATAATTAACTTATTTTATTTCAATATATGAACTATATGTAAGAACTTTTTCATATATGAACTTTTCACGAAGAACATGATGTGTCAATGTATATTCACGACGAAGTCAGTGGCTATATCTATGATGGCTTCAAATATAAAACTTAAGTTAGTATAGTTTTCTTTCTCGCTAAAATATATCAGTGACGGGACAAACTCTGAATTTGTAGTCTGCCAGATAATTTACCGACATGCCACCAACTCTGATCAAAATAAAGATCGTTTTGATCATTTGCTCTCTCGTCTGTATCTTAGATGAACATGTATCGTGCGAAATTCAGATAACTTATTTAGAGCTATATACATTGTATATATATATATATATATATATATATACACTGTGTGTATATATATATATATATATATATATATATATGCTGTACATATATATACATATATCATATATATACATGTATATATATAATAAATATAAATATATATATATATATATAAATATATACATGTATATAAGTATATAAATATATATATAATAAATATAATATATATTATATATAATATATATATATATATATATAATCTATATATATATATACTGTATATACTGTATATATATATATATATATATATATATATATATATTTATTTATATACATTGTGTATATATGTGTACTATATCGTATCAGAGAACCTTTCTTCCTGATCTAGTCAGCGTTGTACGGATGCTATAGCTCTCTTAGTTGGTCCCATATCGCTCTATTTAATGGCGGCGTGGGAAAGGTAGAAAACTTCACACGGGGGCCCGGGCGGGGTATATCTGGGGTTAGCGGCCTGGCGCCAAATGAGCATCGTAGTACAGGGGGGGTCCCACGTAGGGAACATCAGGCGCTGCCCCCCTGCTCGATGGCTTTTTTCAAAGTAGGGAAAATGCAAAGACACCTTAATATTTATAGTTTTATTGTAGCCAGTTCAGTAGTGAAGTATAGTTTAGTATAATACTCATTGTGTGTGCAGAATTCAAATCCAGTGCTCCGACATTGATGTGCTATCGAACAGGAAACTAACGTTAAAATTGGTTTTAGATTTTGAATTTTTCTACTGTATTATGTATGTATGTAAGTTGTAAAAGTTCAGATTTAATAATGGTATTAATAAATTAGTCACAAAACTACATGTAGATAAAGAAAAGAATAAATAAAAATTGTAATAAATTATTTGATCGTTAGCCGTTCTCTTTCACAAAACTTCAAATGTTTGTGTGGGATTAGAATTGCAGAGTTAGAAAGAGGGACAAAGAGAACTAAAGTGAAACAGACTATTTCACTTAATATTGAATCACAAATGAAAGGGAGTTCAAGATACTAGATCAACTGAAGTCAAAAGAATTGAAGATGGAGAAAATATATAAAGAATTGAAAATGGAGAAACTATCTAAAGAATTGAAAATGGAGAAAATCTCGAAAGAATTGAAAATGAAGAAAATATAAAATTGAAATGCATGTTTTATTGTTGAGTTTAATAGTTGTATTCTCAGTCTCTATCTTTTTCACAAATACCTATTAAGTTCCAATTTAAATTAAGAAAATTGCAAATTCTTAAATTGTATCTTTGTAGTTAAAATTTATTAAAGGCAGAGGCAGGCCGCGATTAGGCTTGAAAGATGATTTAAATACCCCCTCATGTGTGGATATGAAGAGGAAAGCGGAAGACAGAAAAGAGTAGCGGCATTATATACCATGGACCTGCCAGGTGGCAGTGAACTAAGAGAGAGTTAAAATTTGTTCTAGCGAGATTGTAACCGAGTTGAAGTCAACTTTGAATGTTGCCACACTATAACTATTCGAGCGAGCAACGTTTTACTCTAGTAAAAGGTCCAGCTAATATTTATGAATTTGGTGAAACCTTGTTCTTCATGCGAAAATTTTAATATTTAACTAAATAAAACAGATGCCTTGATTTTTGCTCAAGTAAATTTTAAGTTTTAATTAGACAGCACAATATGCTGAAACTCCTGTGATGCTCTGAGGATACTACTCTAAGGATATTGCTCTAAGAATACTGCTTTAAGAATACTACTCTAAGGATACTACTCTGAGGATACTACTCTAAGGATACTGCTCTAAGAATACTGCTCTAAGAATACTGCTCTAAGAATACTCCTCTAAGGATACTGCTCTAAGGATACTGCTCTAGGATACTGCTCTGAGGATACTCCTCTAAGGATACACCTCTAAGGATACTGCTCTGAGGATACTACTCTAAGGATACACCTCTAGGGATACTGCTCTGAGGATACTACTCTAAGGATACTCCTCTAAGGATACTACTTTAAGGATACTGCTCTAAGGATACTACTGTAAGGATACTCCTCTAAGGATACTACTCTAAGGATACTCCTCTAAGGATACTACTCTAAGGATACTGCTCTAGGATACTGTTTCCTCTCACAAGTACGGGACCCTTTATGTGACTTTCTAGTATCCCGTGCGTTGCGGCCTCATTACCAGCAAAGGCAAAGCCTTCCGGTCAGGGCTTCACCAGTAAATCTAGGAATTAATTATATATGCGCAGCATTGCATCATGTTTTCATCTGCCAGACGATTTCTATATTATGAAGTTGTTCTCTTTACTTCCACTTGAGCATTAATGAAATCGTAGATCACAGATGACAGCCGCATACTTTAGGCACATAGAATTGCTTGCTAAGGAAATACTCATCGAATCTCTTGATTCGAGATCTTCGTCTCAATATCAATTATACGAAATAATTCGCAAAACTGCGTAGAATTTAAATAATTACATAACTATTTACAAAATGAATAAGCTCCTCTGAGGGTTGGGCTGATAGATAATAGGCAAATACTATAATAGTATTATAAAAGAGGTCGAAGCCAAATAAACGAAAAATAAAAAAAGTATCGAGGAAAAGCGTAATACTGGATTTAGACGATTTGATACGAATTTCCTATGTAGAATCTATGTGAAAAGCGGTAGATAAAAATTATGCATGTCGATATATGGAGAAATAATTTGCAATGGACCTGCCGTTAGGTGGTACACCGAACGAGTGACGAAACAAATTAAGAACACGTTCCTTCTTTAAGAAAAATGCAAGACCAAGCCCTTCATAAAGAGAGCTCAAATTTTGGATAGACTATTTAATTACTGGGTTGAGCCGGTGGCTTATTGGTATGTTGTTCGACAAAGGATTAGTAGTTCAAATTTTGAGCTTTCCACGTCTGTCTCAGACTTGTTAGCGAACAGGTAACTGACAAAAGCTCATTTAGCTTTTATTTTATAAATTGAAATTATAAATAAGTTAAATAAATATAGGTTTAGGACAAGAACGATAGGCTTCAACATTGGGTCTGCAATTAGAGCAGCCATTTGGGTAACCACAGTTCTGTTGGTCAGATCAACCATTAGATCTAGCACTGGCTCACCAACTTGTTCAATCGTTGATGTAAATTTTAACATAATCATTGACTCAACCATTGCTTTAACCATAGATTTAACTACTGATGTAACTATTGATTTAACCATTGATGTAACTATTGATTTAACCATTGATTTAACCAATGATTTAACTATTGATTTAACCATTGATTTAACCATTGACCCTACCAGTAACTCAATCATTGACTTAACCACTGACTTGACCGTTGCTTTAATCATTGACTCAAATCGTTGACTTAATCATTGAGACGTCCCTGGCATTGTCTTATGGCGAGGAACGGGACGTTAAATTTTAATTGATTGATTGATTTGACGTAACCATCGCCTCAATCATTGACTGAACCATTTACTTAATCACTGGCTCAGACTTTGTCGCAAACATTGGCTCAACCATTGCATTAAACATTGCCTCAGCCATTGCCTCAAACATTGCATCAACCATTGTCTCAACCATTTTCTCAACCAGTGACTAAACCAATGACTCAACCATTGTCTTAACCATTGGCTAAACCAGTGTAGCAACCATTTGTTCAGTTAGACATTTCAGTTATCTACAAAAGCCTGGACACGGACTGAAAGAGAAAAAACTCAACGGGGTAGTATTCGAAGCTATTTCCAGATGGTGAATCGATAATAAGCTGACAGGTAATTTTAGTGAATTATTACGAAAGGAAATGCTCGGGCACTCCTCGGGTCCGCGACTTCCACCTAACTCAACGTAATAGTTTCTTTTGTATCGTTTATCTGCCGCTACCACATCTGCGCCTTTAAGTGTATTGTTAAACTGAAAACAGCAGTAAGAGAACGTTTTATAAATTGAGCACTAATGATTTATTGTGTCGACTGATTTAAGTGAAAGCATGCCATTTATCATGTGATATTGTTGAAGGTATTAAAATGTGAGATAAATCATTTTCTTGCGACTTTAAATGAAGTCTATCGATATTTATTGCGAATATTTATTCCAATGGTAACACTGCATCATTGGCTACAAAAACTTACCTGTAATTATTATTTTTTACTGGCTGTTATAGCCAGTTAAAACTGAAGCAGAGTATGAGATCGATTTTCTACCAAGGTAGCTGTTGACTGGGTAAACACTGGATTCGAATCCAGAATTTACTGATCCTCGGTGACAAACTAACTAATCATGCTATTGGTTCTCTCTCTCTCTCTCAGTGCGCTGTCTAAAAGCTAAAAAAGGTTAACGTCAGTTTCCTCGTTCGAAAGCGAGCCCTGGATTTGAACTCCGCACATATTAATCCGCGGTCGAGTATCTTACTGACTTCGCAATTGGCTCCAGCCTATTGACATGTCCATGGAATGTATCTTGTATTTCTATTCTCTGCTTTTCTCTTTATATCAACTTAGTTATCAAATCATCCGGCTTCCCAAATCTCTTTTTCCCCAAACCCTCTTAGAGGAATACTAATCGGGCCACTGGGTCAACGAAATAAATTCCACGATATATTTTTACATGTTGCTTTTAATGCCACTAAGATACTGATTTTGCGACTCTTTCCTTCGGGAAGCAGGCAATGAAAACATTACCACGCTTTCATGACGTCCGAAAACTCTGGATAGCGGGATGCTAATCCATCCGTGTTATCTGATCAACTAAATTTTCCCACCAATCCAGAAATATCCGCATCAACAAGCACTGGTTCGCATTGAAGGCTTGAGGTAGAAGCTAGACATTATTTTTTTAAAATCATCTTTAGAATTCTAAATATTTCACAAAATTAATATTTGATCAACAAGGAGATTATGAGAAAGAAACTTTCGGATTTTTATTAAGTTCTAATGAAATATTATTACAAAGATCTTGACTCGTATTTTTGGAGTATTTATGATGATGAAATTTGTTAGTAAATGACAATATTTTATGAGAGGGCGATAAAAAGTTCATATATCATAATCTGTGATTGTTATCTTTTGTAAAATTAGTTTCTAATATTTAATAATTGCTAACAGCTTTATGGCGAGGGACAGAGAGGATTAGAGAAGGTCTTTTCGTATCTCGACCCTGGTTCTACAGAGATTTAAGGGAAGATGATGATGATGATGATAATCATGATGATCAAGACGACAACAACGACGACGTCGACGACGACGACGATGATGATGATGATGATGATGATGTAAACAGAGATTAGTGAACGGTCTTAATCGCGAGGGCATATAATAAGCGATTCGGTGATATGATGCACAATCTCTCTCAGTTATAGCAGGTCCATGACATAGTATTCCGTCTGATTAATTGTATCTCGTTACCCTATTATTCATTTCAATACATTAATGAGTAAATAAAATCTTGTGACGATAACGCATGTTTATTTTAAGCGAATAGTTGATAAACTAATTCAATACCTTCGAATATTAAAAAATACTTTTATACTACGAAAATTGCTCTGACATTATATTAATCAATATATTAATTATATATATTATATTATAATTAATAATTATATTATTATTATTCGCTTCTTTATTCGTCAAAAACAGACAGGATCAAGATACATCACCCATTCATAATAATGGCCAATACATATATATTAATAAATAAAGAACATTTGAAGCGCAGTTAGTGCCACATCTTGCCAATGAATATTTTTCTTTCAACGGAGAATTGGAATAAGACTGCGTTTGTTCCCGCACGTACCAAGTACAACACTTGTGTCGTAAAGAAGAAACAAGAGCTGGAATTGGAGAAATGTTTGGCTCAATGAGTTGATTAAAAGCCGCAGCAGATCTCGAGGCTTTGTACTGACGGCGGGTCGTCCTCCTGTATGCAAATCAGCGACTAGTCGCTCGAGCCTGGGGCCATCGACATAGAGTGGGAGAGACCCAGACCTACAGGCCTATCCCATGTTCTCTGTGAATGTACATGTATATCTATGTATGTAAGAAGATATGACCAATGTACATGTATATATATGTATATATACATGTATATATATATATATATATATATATATATATATATATACATATACATTGGCCATATCTTTTTGTATATAAAGATATATATATATATATATATATAATATTTATAATATATTATATATATATATATATACATTATATAATATTATATTAAATACAAACAGTATATACATTACATTATATTTGTTATATACTATTATATATATTTATATATTAAATTACATATTTATATTTTATTATATATATATATATATATATGTAATTTATACAGATATACATGTATATACAGTTATGTATATATATAATTATATATATATATATATATATATATATATATATATATATATATATAGTATATCCTGATGATAATACAGTATTTGATATACACTGTGTTTTTTATAACTGATACCCAAAATTGTTTTAACAATAAAGTCGTAAGAAGTTCACCGATGTTCTTGAAATTTACAGGACTTGACCAGCAGCCAATTCTACCAAACATAGAGAAATTTCGTTTGAATATCTTTAATAACGTGAAAGTTATAGTTTCGCGAATATGAGCGGGGTCAGATAAGAAATTTCCAGTACAGGATTACGGGCGTGTTACATGTAACGTAAAATTATCTCTATAAAATAATAGCGAACACGTCACAAAATTTCAGCTGCAATGCGTGCATAAAAAGTTCGATAACTGTGTCAATTAAGAACACATCGACCCGTATTTTACGTCGTGTTGTAAAGAAATTATTGCTCTTCAAAATAGCATTAGCAGGAATTTTAAATTGCGTGTTAGCTAGTATTTTTATAGAGATAATCTACGCTAAATGCAACACGCCCGTAATCCTGTATTGGAAATTTCTTATTTCTCACCCCACTCATATTCGCGAAACTATAACTTTCACGTTATCAAAGATATTCAAGCGAAATTTCTCTGTAGATTTGGCTGCTTGTCAAGTGCTGTAAATTTCAAGAACATCGATCAACTTCTTACGACTTTATTGTTAAAACATTTTTGGGTATCAGTTATAAAAAACACAGTGTATATGCTTTACAAATCTCCCTGATTTTCTGTGAAAAGGCAGGTTCATGCTACATATTTCCGCTCACAGTCTATACACAAGTTCCAGAAAGAGAAAGCAGTCGATAAGGAAATTAATATCTAAAGAAAGGCCTAACCTTAAAACAAATCAGAGTCAATTTTTCCATCCTGTGGGAGGACGCAGGAATATTCCCTCTGTTGTCATTATCGGGTCTACCAGGGCCTCTCTGAGGTGGTTACTCTTGGGTGATGATGGATGGCAGGAGTGCTGGGTCTACATCAAATCCTTGCATAAGTAGGACTGCATAAGCAGCAGACTGAATGCGCACACTGACTTGATTATGAATCGTACATTGCAAGTCGATGAATCGCTCCAGAGCTACAAATAAATAAGTAGAAAATATAAATATATATAAATATAAATTAAAATTTTAAAAATTGGGTTTACCTGTATGCGTCTTCCCGAGGTTGTAATCCTAGAGAAGGTCTAATGAGCATTCAACTCGTGATTATGAGCTTATGTGACAGGCGCTCTGCCAACTCGGTCACCAGAGAGTAAAGTAAACCCGCATTACAGTGAATAATCAACTATGTTGATATCTATCACTTTAAAAAACCACATGTTTAATGCGTTAGGCAATTTAGACCATTTTCCGTATAACCAGTCCAGTGAATGTCCGAGATTTTACTCTCAGATCAGCGCGACCGGGATTCGAACCCACGAGGATTCAAATCACCTTAGGATTTGTCATTTAAAACTTCATGACGTTACCCCTACGCTATTTAGACATTCTCCGTATCACTCTGTACTTACATGTACATCTATCTCGTACTTTTGTCGTACTGGAATTGCAATGTTCGTCTGAAATCTTGTTACTCTTCTTCATTGTACAATGTAGTCTATACTATTACACATCCACGACGTACAATAATTAATGTTTAATATTTGGATATAGTTTGATTAGGGTATATCGTAGTTAGACGCTCTAATATTAGTGCAAGAGGATCAAAAGGACATTATATTTCAATTTACTACTAGAACTTGGCGTTTCTTACGAGAAGTTATTGAAAAGTAACTCCGCACTAGTAATACTGTTATTGTTACTTATTATACGGTAAGGCTGTAAATAGAATAATAGAGGTCAAGCGTTCTTGTCTCATCCTTTGGTGATGTTAAGGACGTCATTGAAGGATGGCTTCCTTAGTTAGTTATCAGCTAAGATGTTTGCTTCAGTAACGAGATATTAAAGCGCAGATACAACTGCGTATCAACAGAGAAACGACAAAATATATATATAGTTATCATTGAACAAATATAATTATATATAAAACAGCCCAATGCTCGTCACATGCTCTTATTAAAACGTACAGTGATAGAGTAAGGATAGTAAATACCATAAACGTACTTGCTGTATGGTTTGCGAATATTAAAAATTATATATATTATTAGTCTTAAACGATTTGTGAATATTTAGAATTATTTGATGTATTATTTGTGAATATTTTAGAAATGGTTCTGATTTAAAGTCGTATGAGATCCTAATCAGAGTAATGGACGCTCAAATTTCAGTAATTGAATTCTTTAATCGCTTAGATTGTGATTCGAGGACACTGGGCTACTTCATAGACTGCTTCTGAGACTATGTTAAGAGCTCGCTATGAGAAAGACTCCAAATTATTGATAAGACATTTGATATAAATCGATTAATAAAGAGTCATAATTAGCGATGTGATATTAAAACACAAATCAATCTAATCGTTTGTTTTCCCACGTGTGATATTAGAGACGCTATAGCGAAGTATGGCACTACTGACATTATCAGAAAGCCTGAAGACATATATATGTCTATAACCCAAGAATCAAGTGATAATGTCGAATCGATCGAGCGATCAATTTATGAAAACTACTTAAAAAATAAAATATAAAATATAAAAGAATACTAATTTACAAGCTAAAAATGCTAATATATTTGTGTATATCGCTCGATGAGACGGCAAATTGAGGGGGGGGGCTCTGATAATCATGTAGTTTAGAACTCTGTTTCTTTAATAAATTAATCTTTCAATAAATTGATGAGATCAATTTGTTGAACGGCGAAGTGCTCTTTAATGAGATAGTGTGGCGCGAATAGATGATCATGAAATGAATAGATGGCAGGAGCCAATGGCGAATTCGGTAAAATACTCGACCGCGGATCAGATGGTGCGGGGTTCAAATCCTGGGCTCGCCTGTCATTGACATAGCTATCGAGTGAGGAAACTGACGTTAACCTAAGCTTTACCAGCTTTTATCGTTTAAATTTATATGTTTTACATAACATTTTAGAGCAGATATATGTATATCTATAAGGGACTGGGTGATTGCGGGGGGGGGGGTGTATTATGCCGACGTGATATCCTTAGACGGTTTTATTATTCATGATATTCTCTTATCCCACAGCCGATCTCTTATTGACTGACGCGTGAAGATGTGTAGCGAGCTTGAAGGGTTCCGGAGGGTCCGAGATATGGACAGGATCGTGGAAAGAGTTCCAGATATGAGAGAGGTCCTTGATAGGCCTTAATCGAAAAGGTAGTGCAGATTTGATTCACAAGAGTCCGAATGTAAATAAATAGTCTAACAAGGAGAGAGACTGCATTTATAGTTTTTATTTGTTCGATAAATTTTATACAGAAATCGGCGAATGGCGTTTATTTCATACATTAACTATTATGTAGAATCAATTACGTTGACTTTTCAGCTACACATATGACAAGATCGGCATATCATTGGATATGATAGGTAAACCATGGGTTATGATATACATATCATCGGTTATGATAGGTTTACTATGGGTCACAATCCATAGTAAAGTTTGCTTTGCTGAATTTTAGACTAAGATAATTATCTTAGTCTAAAATTAAACTTATCAGAGTGCTGTCTTTCTTTTCTTTCTTTTTCTCTTTCTTTCTTTTTCTCTTTCTTTCTTTCTTTTTCTCTTTCTTTCTTTCCTTCTTTCTTTTCTTTCTTTCTTTCTTTCTGTCTTTCTTTCTTTTTGTCTTTCCTTCTTTCTTTTATTCTTATTTTATTTCTTCAGAATTTCTTGCAATTTTTAAATTCATTTAGTCAGAGGGTGCTAAGTAAGTATTAATTAATTCAGAAGACATTAATCATCCTAACATTCGTTTGTATGATTTTATATTGCTTACCTTAACAATAATAACGTAAATGTGGCTGATACAGATTGTCACATCAAAAGATATCATACTCTACAGGATTCTCGTCTTGTGAACTTTATTCTCTGGAGGGCTACAATAGGTTATGATCGGCTTACGATGGGATATGATAGGTTTACCATGGGATACGATAGGTTTACCATAGGTTATAATTTGCTTACCATGGGTTATGAGATGTTTATCATAGGTTATGATTGGCTTAACATAGGTTTTCATAGATTTGCCATAGGTTATGATAGGTTTACCATGGAGTATGATAGGTTTACCGTGGGATATGATAGGTTTGCCATGGGTTATGATAGGTTTACCAAAGTTCCCACTTCAGTTGCGTGAGATTTTTGTCCACCTGCTCTAATTGTATAAACAAACTCATTGAGTTCGAATGTCTTCAGATTACTATCATATTATCAAATCAATAGTACATTCTCAATCAATGATGGACACAGTTCCGAGATATGAGAGCCATTAAATCATTGGAATTATTAAGATATAATGTGAGGGGGAGGAATGAGGTAAGGGAGGATTCTGTAGGGTTTGTTTTGGGGCATGATATTAACATTCTTGACTATTCTTGAATTTTTAGTGGTACTCTCTCCCTAAGGTCTCCTGGCCGTTTAAAGTTTTGCTAAAGGTTTAGCTTTATATTACCGCTTGTTCTATTCATCATTATTGTCATTATCATTAGTATTAGCGGTGTCCTGGACATAACATGGGAAGTATTATCTAATTAAATCTTTTCAAAATTCCAGAATAATTTGCAACCACAGGTGACGTCTGATATTAAGTACGACGAGACGCAGGGTTTATTTATCAGGTCCAAATTAGGGCATCAGGTAGGGTGCCAGGTAGGGCACCAGGTTGGGAACCAGATAGGGCACCACGTTGGGAACCAGGTAGGGCACCAGGTAGTTTTCATGGTCAATTACAAGGGTAGGTGCCCGTGATTGTCTATCACTGGCTAAGTTCCTCGAAACGACTAAATTTGACCTTCACTCCTTAGATTTCTAATAAAGTGAGCTATTAATTAATAATTATATTTTTTAAATTAATCCATTGTAGCTGTGAGAATCAAGTGGTACTTATCATCGTCGAGAGATTTCTTTAACTATTTATTATCTGTTGAATGCGTAAAACAATCATACTTGTGATGTTTTATTGTGTTCATATGAAAGTAATAATTTTGTGTTAATGATTTTTTTATGTTTTTATTTCTGTTTTATGGCGATATTACGATATATCCGCTGCTGTGAAAGCCCAATCAATAATGTACGCAAATGTATATTATTTGTATGTTTGCATTTTTCTTACAGTACTATAAACAAATGCTGTCATAGACTCTGTAAAAACTTGCGAACTGCGGCTCACGTAGTACAACTAATGAAATTGGCAAAAATTCTTACAAAATTCCGCATAATTCTTCACAAACGTCTACATGTACAATATTTACTTCTAAATTTCGCAAGTAGCAGCAAGACTATAAAACGCCCAACGATAACTGAAAATGTATGATTTTTAAATCATATCAAATCATACAAATATGAAGTTTGTTTGATTTGATTTTTTAAAGTAGGCCTAATTAGGTATTCAACGGTGTACAAATAGGTGAATTTAGACCTAAATAGAAATATACATTTGAAATTTTATATAGATAGCCATAGGCCTAGTTGGTCATTGGCTCTTTTTGATAAATGTACGTGTATAATGTAGTTTTCAGTCTTACACTGAACTATGAGGTGTTATTCATATTAATTTGTATTTGTTAAGTGTTTGGTAAGTCTTAAACAAGCTTGTAATTGCTTCCTGACTCTGTAATGTTATGTTATGGCTAATTAAGGAATTTCATTGTTGACCAGTCATTGATATTTGTTTCAAGGACGAAACTAACGCTAAACGGTGCCATACATTAATTTATTTATAACTTTATTTATTAAAATAAAATGATTTATTAATAAATTTATTTATTTATACATTTATTTATTTATAAATTTATTTATTTATAAATTTATTTATTTATACATTTATTTATTTCTATATACATTTATTGACTTATAACTCTATAAAGTAGGCATTCATTAGATCACTGGTAGTTTTATGCATCGTTAATCCACTAAGGTTATTGTCATGTTACTGCAAAAGATCTTGCGCTAATTAGAAGGCGGCGATTATTGGGTAACTGTTGAACATCCTACTAATCTTAGATTATGTATGCGCACCGCGTCCTCTGCTGTTTATTTGCCTTGCTGCTTGGCCTACGTACTAATAAGCCGTTAAGCCGTTACGCCGTTAAGCCAGGAAGCACTTGAAATTTCTTGTTGATTGTATCCAAGTGCTAAGATCCACTTATGACGTATTAAGAGTTAGTCAATCAATGATTTATATAAATATGTATTATTCAGTTAGAAACAATAGCATTAAATTAAAATATACTCTCTATCTCTCTCTCTCTCTCTTTGTGCACTGGCTGCTGGCAGGTCCGTGGTATGTAACGCCTCCTCTCTTCTCTGTCTTCCGCTTTCCTCTTAAAATGTACCATCCAATGAATTCGAATGAAAGATGAAATTTGAGAATGGAATTCATCAATTAGTTTATTTATTCAATCATTGATAACGTTGTAAAATTGTTCATAGCTTCAACCAATGAATTATTAAACGGAACCTCTTATATACCTATGATTGTAACTGTTGTATTAAAAAATGTTGTCGAAAATATACATGTATATGCGTAAACGGTTAAAAAGACTAAATGTTGATGACAATTTGTAAACATAGGCCTATATAACTTATGTCCTACGTGTTTATATGGTCATTTCTATGCAAGCTATTTCCATTTCTAGTAATACTACATATTTCTATATCTATATTTCTTGTAAACTTCTGGTATAGCCTTTGCTTGACGTATATGTCAAATAATATTAATTTATTTGCATTGTTTATTCTGTCCGCCATCATAAATTAGAAGTAATTTAAAAGTGTTTTCTTTTAAAAATACAAAAACCTATACAAATTTAGATAGAGTAAAATCTTACCATAAATGAAGTCTTATACCTTTTAACTGTATTTTTTATAGAACTATATCGTCAGTTGAACTCATTTCTTGAAGTTTTAAAAACTCTTTCTGTTTTCAAATACTTTCATTCTCTCTCTCTCTCTCTCTCTCTGTCTCTTTATCTCTCTTCTTCTCTCTGAGCGTTAAGTCAAGCGTATCTCGGGATTCCAGGATGCTCGTTGTTAAGATCAATCCGGAGGAAACTATTCCAGACTTGGACTTCGCAGTTCTAAATCCCATAGAATGGAAAACTGTCCAACCCATTAATCAGTTGAAAAGTATTTTGAAATTCAATAGCCTATTTACCTCCGAGATATATTGTTCTTTTAGATAAATGTTAAAAGAATATCTTGAATAATTATATCGTCTTCGCGAGAGAACATGGAACTAACACTAATATTTTAACTTTAAAATAATCAGACATTTCTTTATCATTTGACTAAAATAGATTTTGTAATCAAACAGTATAAAGATATTTGTGCATATTCTCATTCAGTATCTCTGCTGTCTCGCTCCATAAAATCAGCGCTTCTTTTTCTTTCTATGCTTCTGAAACAAACACATCTTGCGAACTGCGAAAATCCTTCTGGAATTGAACGTTGCTTTCGGTCTCTTTCCATTAGCATTTTATCCTCGGCTTTGCTATATTTATCACTGATGCTGCACTTATTAAATAAAAAAATGACGTTAACTTAAAATGTTTTCCTGTACCCTTGCTCGGTGTTCTGTTTACACGTTTAAACACTATGGGTTCATTGTGCTCGCGGAGGCAACAACATTAATGCAGCTCTACTCACTGCACGTGATGAGCCTCACTAATTAACCGAATCCTCGTAACGGTCCGACAGTTTGGTCGATATCTTAAGCGAGCAACGCATGGATAGCTAACGATTAGACTAAATATCTCATCATTGCCTCTCTCCAGCGTCCTACCTATGTACAGCTCTTCCTTCATTCCATCAGCTGCAAACTTTATCAAAAAACACTTCTAACTAGATCCTAATAGTGCTATTAATGCCAATGTTTGAAAAAGCACTCTAACTAGCTTCTAATAATGCTAATAATGCTAATTCATCAAATAACAAGTCGATTTAATGATGGTGATACTGATAATGCCTCTAATGAGGCTGTTTAGTAGCTTTTCCTGGGCTCGCCCGTCACTGACATCGCTTTCGAGTGAGGAAACTTACGTTAACATTAGCTTTAGCTTTATCAGCTTTTAATTATGCTAATAATGATAATGCACCTAGTATCAAGTTTAAGTAGCTTTTAATTATGCGAATATTGCTAAATTGTTTATAATAACACTTTTAAGTAGCTTTCAGTAATGCTATTAATGCTTCTAGTAATATTTGTAAGTATTTTTTAATCATGCCAGTAATGTTAATGCTTTTAATGACACTTTTAAGTAGTCTCTAACAAGCAGTGTAAGTAGCTTTTTCTATATATTCATAGTTCAACGGCTCAGACTATTCGAAAGTTATTTTATTTCGTGTTGGTAAAAAAATTGAGTCATCCGGAAACTCTAAATGTTTAAAAGTGGAACAACATTAATACTATGAATAACAACAGAGAATGAGGTCAGATTTGTTTAAAACTACTGGCTAAATTTTTGACAATTACGATATTAGTTTCTTACTATTATTATAATGCTACCATTTCTCAGATGCTCAAGTAAACCTACTCCGTCATGATTTCGATTGTAGACTAGAGTAAAATGTTATTCTTTGGAACAACATTTGGATAGTTCTTTGGAGAAACGAGAGAGAGAGAGAGAGAGAGAGAAAGAGAAAAATGTTCCACCTCTTCACGGCTTTTCATAGATTTTCCAATGTTTTTTAGATTTCACACAAAAATTTGTATATTAAACTATGTCGTATTCTTTTCCACTCTAGTTTACAATTTATCGTTCTCTGTATATTGTAATAAAGCACATTAAATTACAATGAAGATTTAACATCCGGTTCCTAGCCCGTATTCGATGCCAGGGACGTCCCAAACAAGACACACAAACATAGGCTTACTATCCTTCTACATCACAAAGCATACTTGCTAATACGTAGACCGAATAGAAGGTGCATAGCATTCATTACAGCAACAATACAGCCATTCAGTCATAGCCATTCAACCAGCGTAAGTGCAATATAGAGCAGATGTAAAATAATAAAATATCATAAATTAAGTTGCATAGTCTCGCACCAGTATCATTTCCAAAGCATTTCTAATACATCTAATGTTACTATTCAGCAAGCAGTACGAAAATTATGAAAATTCTCGATGACTTTGACCTTTGCACGAATCGATTCTTTGCGTCATAAACGAGTTTGGTTGAAAAATCAATCGTTTCTGACCTTCGACCGACCGAACCTAGTTGATGAAAAATGTCGAGACGTTAAAGCAATTTCTACTTTTTTACTATTTATCTGTACATGTATATATATATATATATATATATATATATATATATATATATATATATATAATATCACACCATATAACATCACATCATATAATATCACATCACATAATGTCATATCATATCATGTGGTATTAAGATATCCAGGGCAAGATAAACTGACGAAATCTATTTGTCAGCTAGTAGTCGATAAATAAATAAGTTTGTATGCCTAGTTGTTAATATTCTAAGTGAGATTTCAACAAGCCTTGACATATTTGAGGCTGAGAACTGAAAAATCATCGGTTTCCTTCACTGGTCATATTTTGAGAAAATTCTCATGTACAGCCCTGGACGGATAAAGATTTCAGAGAATAAAGATCTTATGCCACAGTCGACAATAAGGGATTTACTGACTTTGAGAAGAATTAGTTGACCTTAAGCTGTTCAGTTTGCTTGCAACTAAATTATACGAATAAAACTTTATTTGCCACGAAATTAGAATGGCTACAGCTCATTTTAGCTTAAGTCTTACGTGTCCTGTATAGAATATACTGACCTATGTTTTCCATCTCTCTTTTCCATGCAGTGCCCATGAGTTGCGACCTGCGCCTAAACCTCCTTTTCTTTAATTCCCTTTACTTTGGACTGATTTTCTGGATTTTGGAATTTGCTCCGATTTTGGACCTTCCTTTTGTTTGCCGGCTTGATTTTGTCTCAATAGTGCTCGATGTTGTCATTGTTGACTATAGCACTCTAATTGCTGATATTATTATCACTGTAGAAAACTCCGTTCCACTGATTTAATTATTCTCTTATGTTATTTTCGTCATTAATGTTATTATCTCTAATTTTTCTAAGTTACTATGTTTCAATGCCACTATGCTTCCATGTTTCCGGTAATCAGCTGGATAGAGCTCCATTGAACTATTTCTGAAAATCGTTTTTATTTGTGCTCTGGCTCGTTGTATAAGCATCGAGTATAATTTGATTCTGTTAAAAATAAATGATCATAGTTCTCTCTCTCTCTCTCTCTCTCTCTTTCTCTCTCTCTCTTTCTCTCTCTCTCTCTCTCTCTCTCTTTCTCTCTCTCTCTTTCTCTCTCTCTCTCTCTCTCTCTCTCTCTCTCTCTCTCTTTCTCTCTCTCTCTCTCTCTCTCTCTCTCTCTCTCTCTCTTTCTCCTAATGGAGAGATTCGGATATATTTCTAGTATACTGAACAATGACAGAAAACTACGAGAAAAGAGAAAAAAATTACAGAAACAGATCAAAACAAACATAGCGAAAATATTTCGCAAAGAGAAGCCAAAATATTAATCAAATAGCAAAAGTATTGGTCAAAACGTATTGTCAAACTTATTTGTTATTTGTCATAAATAAGATTTACGTTATTTTAATGATATATTTGTATACATTTACACAATGGGTCATTGTTTGCTTTTTATAGGTGAGAGAATTTATTTTTGCTATAAACTTGAAATGTATAAAGCGATTTCTTTAAATTGTCTTCTAGCACAGAACTATTTGAACATGTGTAGTAGAATATTCAATAGTTTTGAAAGAGGCACTATTTCAACAGGATCTCGTTATGAACAATAAAGCTATTGATAAGTGAAACTAAATTCTGGTTAGATGGAAAATCTCAAAATGGGGGAAATTATGCGGCGTGGTATCATATTTCATTTCAGTTAGATATAAAAATAACGCCATGAGACGAAATTCACGCTGATTTTTCAAAGATTCTCATCAACTAATACAATACAATGACAAAAATATAGGTTTTGACGTCCTTTTTCTTTTTTTAGGATGCTATTTGGAACGTCTCTGAGTCGCGTCATTACGATTCAATATAAGATCAAATTTTGATCATAAGTGACCACACTTAAACCTATAACCACAATATAATATCACAACCCTATTGTAGATTGATGAATATATGATCTCTGAGGTAGTTTCTCATTGCGCTTCTCAGTTTCGTAGTGGAGACTTAGAGCCTAGTAGCTTCTTAGGCAGGCGCAGTTCACTGATAGTTTACTTTTGAAATGTCTCGTGCACCGCAGCCTCCTTTTATTCACCATCGTCATCATCATCATTATCATCATCATCATCATTATCATCATCATCATCCCTTGAATCCCAGTTTAAACAGGATCAGGATACAAATAGACTGTCTCAAATCCACTCTGTCCTACACCACACCACCAGTCAATCCCCTATTTTAGACTTCTATTCTTTTAAATTTTTGTAGCAATTTCTGGAGCATAGACGCTAACTAACCGAATGTCTTTTCTGACGTTGGTAACTGTCTCCTATTAATACACTGTCAGAGCAGGATCTAAGTCTGAGTCCGAAAATGTCAGACACGGACGTTAAACCCTATTCCGGCCTCGATTAACTCAGTTCAGACTATGCTAATTAAAACATAACACAAAATCAGTGTTTAGAAATTAAATAATAAAGTCGTATTTAATACAATAAAATAAGAACACTGATACATGAATTAGGGCACAATTAAACCGGAACAAACATCGATCATAACTTAATAAATTACTTTAACTACTAAGATCGAAAACAGTACATTCAAATCAAGTTTAACATTGAAGAACCTTCCACTCAATGCAACATAGCTAAACTATACTTTAACGAACCATCTTTAAAACAAACACTATAACTAATTTATGAACTAGACGAGTAGGTTAGAACTAAACTATGCAGTCTGGTGCTATAGTGAAATTAGAACTAAAACTAGCAATGCTAATCCTAAACTAGCTACTAATATAAAACCTTCTAGAATACTATAGACCCTAAACCTTAATACTCACTGCCACACGGCTGTAACTATACCAATAGTATTCTGGTACTATATACTAAAATATCTACGACTAGTATCCTGGTACTATAGTCTAGAACTCAACAAATGACTTGGAAAACCACCTCAAAACTAAATTTAACTATTCTGCACGACATCAAACAACCAAGTCCTCCTAATATCGCCCACAACCAACTTCTTCGTCTTCTTCGCTACTACGCGCGACAACAATAACAATACATCAATTCAATATAACATATTGAAAACACAAAGAAACTTATATATATAGAAGCACGAACCCTGCCACCTCCCCTAGCTTTTAAGACAAAACTAAAACTAAAATATTTTTGACGAAGAAAGCGATAACAAAGGGTTCGCTGCTTCATAACAATCGCGCCAAATAACAACTTAAGTTTCTTATAATAGTTCACTCTTGCAGTTAATATAACAAAACGCGCAAGAACTAGAATACAAATCATATGATGTACAAACTTTACAAAATTCAAAAGGTTATCTAGCTGACTACAGTCTCTGGTATACAATAACATCGCATTTTGCAGTACTCATTACATCTTACAGTACTTCTAATAAATATACAAAATTAAATACATAACTTTAAACAAAGCAAAATCAATCATTGACCACTGTGTCAACACCTTCATTCCAAGAAATTTACATTACTTATAAATACTCAACAAAACATTCTGACTTAAGATTTTCAGCAAAATCAATAACCATGCAAATTAACGTCATAAATTGCATCCGTTTACTGTAAAAGCTACAATAAAAATTATGAGGCGTCAACGATTTACCTCTCTAGATTTCATGCGAACATGTAAATAAAGACAATAAAGAACGCCATTAATACGAACAAATCTTTCGTCAGGCGTCTCTCAATCGAATTCATAAGCGATAAGAAAATCATCTTCAAGTGAAAAGCAATTTCTTTCCGTCGATGGGAATTTCTCAATTTTATATCCGTCGAGTAAGACAAAGGTCTAAATGTTGCTCCCAAGCCATCAATCGTTCAGTTTATCACCTCGGCGAGTGGATTAGATTCGCGGGTTCGGTTCTGAATTATACTTTCATTATATTATATCTGTATGGATTTGTGGCGGGGAGGATTGATGTATGGATTTATTGGGCTTATCTCGACTTGTAAGTCCCACAGATATGTCTTCCCAATCCTCGATACAGCTTAGTCATACTCTTGTTATCCGGTCAGGAAATCTTGTGAAGTTGTCATGTATGGTAGAGATGTGTGTTTCGATGTTGTTGATTTAAGCGCTATATAACGTCACTGACATTGTTTTCGAGTGAGGAAACTGTTGCTAACACTAGGCTTTACCAGCTATATTTGTATTGTAAAAATATGAACTTTTCTTTAGATGGTTTAAAAATTCATTCATATGTGGACTTTTTGCAGAGGAATACTCAGGGTAGAGAAGCTGGGGACGTTATATGCCATGGACCTGTCAGCATGCCAAGTACACTAAGAGAGAGAGAGAGAGAGAGAGAGAGAGAGAGAGAGAGAAAGAAAGAAAGAAAGAGAGAGAGAGAGAGACAGAGTGGTTAAACTTAAAATTAATTTATCGTAAGTTTGCTTTGCTGAAATTTTGACTAAGATAATTATCCTAGTCAAAAATTAAACTTATCTTATCAGAGTGCTGTCTTTCTTTTCTTTCTTTTTCTCTTTCTTTCTTTTTCTCTTTCTTTCTTTCTTTTTCTCTTTCTTTCTTTCCTTCTTTCTTTTCTTTCTTTCTTTCTTTCTGTCTTTCTTTCTTTTTGTCTTTCCTTCTTTCTTTTATTCTTATTTTATTTCTTTCAGAATTTCTTGCAATTTTTAAATTCATTTAGTCAGAGGGTGCTAAGAAAGTATTAAATAATTAATTCAGAAGACATTAATCATCCTAACATTCGTTTGTATGATTTTATATTGCTTACCTTAACAATAATAACGTAAATGTGGCTGATACAGATTGTCACATCAAAAGATATCATACTCTACAGGATTCTCGTCTTTTGAACTCTATTCTCTGGAAGGCTACAAGAACGTCGAATGCTCTAAGCCGTTTATCACTAGCGCTTAATTGTAGCGGATATGATTTAGGTGGGTCCAGTTTTCCACGGGATACTGGAGGATATCCATCAATCCTTTGTAGCTTTTCCTAGCGTTCCGTGCTCGCGTATCCTGAATACAAATTTATGTCGTCACTGAAGGCAAGTGCTTCCGTTTAACGCAAACAATCTTCCAATAATAGAACATAACAGTGAACTGTAACCGTTAGAGTGGAACATTTCAAAAGTTATCGAAGTTTATTCCTGAAATATTTTAAATTCGGTTCGTTTTCTTGATTGCGAGTTCATGGCAAAGATTTTTATATTATACCTGCTATTTATTCCTTGCTGAGCGTAACATTGTTATACTCATCAAGTGAATGTCATTGCATATGACCAGAGAGTATCCCGAAAAATACATTTTCATTGATTGATATTTTTGGATCTTTCATGTGTTTCTCTCTCTCTCTCTCTCTTGTTGCCTCAATCAACACTTCCAATCAATTACATTCTCATTAAGATTAATAGTTTATCGCCTTATTATTAGACAGGTTCTCTAATATCATCATCTTCTATTGCATCCCAGTTTAGCTAGGGTCGGGAAGACTAGCTATATAACACAACCAGCAGAAATTTTAATTACGCAAAATATGAACCTCTTACGTGAAGATCTATTTGGTTGATTAGAGCATTCTCGAGTATTGTAACAAATAATTCACGTATTTTGTCCGTCTGATTGGTCGCGCATCGAACTTGAAATTTATTATTATTTGATATTACAACTCGTTAACTAGTTTATCAATGTTTTTGCGACTCTGATAACTTTTCAAACTTATTGGCCGCTAAATGAAGCGTACTTCTATCTATGGACTCCTTTAATATTTAGTATGTACAGTAGTTTATCTTGATAATCTATGTAATCTATATATTAAGGCGTTCTATATCATGCACTTATTAAGGATTTCATGCTCTATTAAAGTAAAATCTGCTTGCAATAAGTTTAAAATTGCTAAGCCGATAGCCTGAGCGGTTAGCTGTAAATATGGAGGCCAATTCAAATCATGGTTCAGGTCCAATGATCTCACTTTCCGCGTTAAGCGTGGCATTAGTTTTTACATTTAGTCACTAGGTTACATCTGTTTCCCATCAGCTTACAGGCTTTAAAGTTAGCGAAACAATAAACTCTCATTCGTACAATGGTTGCACTTTCACTGATATCAGGCCTCTAATGACCCCGCTACATTTAGTGCTAACTCGAATAGGACCCGTAAGTAGAGAGAAACAAGAATGTACGATAATTGGGTTCAATTCAATCCACCTCCATGTCTGAGATGTAATATCTCCCTTAAAAAGGTTTTATGTTGCACTGCAAGTTGAGTGATCCACTTCAGTTGTAAATGGGTAAAATTGAATTTTTGAAGCAATATTATAATACTAGATTTTGCATATCTATTAATATACAGTAAGTTGTAGTTACATTAGCGTTCACCACGGCATCGTCTGAGTGAGAAATGAACGTTAAATGTAGATCCATACTAGAACCAACTGAAAAATGTAATTAATTTAGTTTGGAGAATTATCACTAAAGTCATTTTAATAAAAACATTGGGCCACTGCAGAATAGGGCAACCGCTAACAATCTGCTGCGTGTACGTAAGAGGCGACAAAGACAGGAGCTGAAGATGGTAAGAGGGGACCCACCTCACCATGAAATATTTCCCCCAGGATTAAATGGTAATTAATCCATCTGACTGAGGAAGGCAACGGGAAACCAACTCAGAAGCCATATTTTCCCCAAGCTATAGGCTACATAAGGTATGGATAAGACATAGACTTTGTAAAGGGATTAACTTGTTGATCTAAGGAGTGCTCTTATGGATCGAGAAAACATACTATCAGTATGAATATGTACCTTGAACCTGCCACTTGGCAGTGCACTGAAGAAGAAGATTTACTGATAATATTATTGTTTTTTTTATTATAGTGGAGAGAGGCCAGCTACTCTAATGATGACGGAGATGTGGTAAGAGTCTACACTGTTTGTAACGTGGCGGTCAAAGCAGTAGAGAACTGGCTACGAAGCCCATACATTAACGCGCAGGGGGCTCATAGGCTCTATGTAGACATATCTTTCAGCATGAGAAAGTGCACGAAATTTCCAGATCCTAGCCTGCTGCAGCAGTGCAAAGAGTCGATTAAGCTTCTGGTATACGAGGCGGACTCAGACATCGCTAACGCCATGATGCCTACGTGGGACGTCGAAACGTACAGACACGTTGATGTCATCGCTGCCGATAGGGTAAGGGCTTCGTGATGTGGTTTTGATGTGGTTTTTCATGACAAGGGCTGACCACGGTCAGTCCTCTCTCTGTCTGACCGTCAATCTCGAGACATTCTCGTCCGAGATTGGTGGTACGAGTTTCGGCTTCGGCTCGTTAAATAGGGAAAATTCTCCGGGTATCCGGATGTAGTTTTGGAAAATCAGCAATTGGGCTAGTTAGTCATAGTCAGTGTTGTGTCCGGGTTGCTTAAGAATAGAAAATCGTGGACTGCACGTGTCGTAAAAGATGACACAGCACTAAGATCACAACCAATGTCAGAAAGATCATTCGAATGGTGAGCGCCTAGGCTGTAGAAATAGTTACAATATTTTCTAGATCGAGTGGAGGAAAAAGTCTATTCGTATCCCCATCCTACCTAAACTGGGATTAAAGGGATGATGATAATGATGATCATGAGTTGCAAGCATTAGTTATGTGGGTTATTTTCCATTTGATTTAACTGATTAGTTCTCTTTTTACATTTTCTATTGCAAAAAATAAACAGTTGAATAGAAAATTTAAAAAAACTGTAATAGTTATGCGAGACGTCTAGTTTAATGAAATGCATCCTCGGACTACAGAGTAGTATTAATTATTAACTGACGTGCTAAAATACCTAAGTATATTAAAATTAGCAAACTGTTACATAATATTTTATGCCTTTTAGGCATAAGTAATGAATTAAGATTATTTTTATAATTTAAAATTTTTAGTTAGTCGAAATGCGAAAACTTATACTTGAATATACAGTGTACCAGTGTTTTCATGTTGCATTCGAATCACTGTAGAACTATACCAGACGTTTTCTAGATTTCGCACATTGTACAATGCACATGTACAGTTAACTTGTTGCAGTCTAAGGCAACTAGCAGAAGCACAGAATCAAAAAGAATGCAAAATCTCCTAATATACCAGAATATTTGGTCGTGGAAGATAAATATTGTATGAAAAAAGGCTAAATCTACGGTAGTTATTGAATCACTTTTTTCAGCAAAAAGAATTTTAAAAATACTAGTACATGCCAAAGTTAACTTTGAACTTAATAACTTCTTATCTAGACATTTTTCCGGGTCGAGGCTAGGAGCATGAAATAGAGTGGGCTAATTGGGGAGGGGAGCTATATCGGGGTCTTGATTTCAGTCCTTAAATATTTATATGGACAATTGACTAAAAGCTGAAGGGCTGAGCCCCGCATTTAGGGGAGCTTAGCCCCCTCTAGCCCCCCCCCAGTCTTGTCCCTGACTCTGTTGCAAATATTCGAATATTTGCAACAAAAATTATAAATATTTACAAAAATAAATATTATAATTTATACATTTTAAAAAATATTTTCACTATTTCCTCTCCCACAGGTGTTCACTGACATCAACAAGGCTGTCATCAACCAAGAAACCCGGAGCATATCTCTGAAGAAGAAGGGCGTCTATTTCGCCTTCTACGACCAAGGCTCTTGCGCCACACTACTCTCTGTGCGCGTCTACTACATCGTCTGTCCAGCTGTCTCGCGCAGTCTAGCCCACTTCGACAACACCACGACAGGAGCGGAGCTGACCTCTATAGTTCAAGTTCAAGGTCGCTGTGTGAGTCACGCAGTGGCTGAAGACACGCCCCCTTCCTACCTGTGCAAGGGTGACGGGGGTTGGTACTTCTTGACAGGATCTTGTAAGTGTGTGGCAGGGTATCAGTCAACCGACGATCTCACCAAGTGTCAAGGTCGGTGGATGAGTAATTATTTGTTATAAATTTGTTTACTATTTTTATTTAGATTTGATTAATTAATAATAATAATAATCGCCATCAAAAGGCAACGATTACTATTAACCATGGAGAGGAAGGTGGAAATGGGCCTTAAACAAGCACCTTTGCTTCCTGACCCAGTGTGCCGTTATGTTATGTTTATGTTATAACAATAACAATAATAATAACAATAATAACAACAATAACAACAACAATATTAATAATACTAAGTAAATTTATAACGCACCGCTGTATGCTTAATGCCACAATAGCGCTGAATGGACAGTGAAGGTCAAGTAGACTGGTGGTAAAATGCCACAATATATGTAGTTATTATTATTATATATTACTTATTATTACAGAGGAAGGCAACGGGAAACCACCTCAGAAGTCATATTTTCCCCAAGCTATAGGCTACGTATGGTATGGGTAAGGCATAGACTTTGTGAAGGGATTAACTTGTTGAACTAAGAAGTGCTCTTATGGAGCGAGAAAACAGACTTTGAGTATGAATATGTATGTTGAACCTGTCACTTGGCTGTGCACTGAAGAAGACTTATTATTATTTGTATACTATTATTATTATTTGTATACTATTACTATTATTATTATTGATACCAACGCCAGAAAGGGCATTCGGTTGATGAGCGCCTAGGTTCCAGTAATTGCTACAAAAACTTAAACGAACGGAGATGATGATTTTTATTTAGATATTACAGTTCTTACTCAAGAGTCAAGACTCAAAGCAGTTCAACTAAAATGGCAGTTACAATAGGAAATAATCTGCTGAAGAATAGATTACCAGCCAAAAATACGCACTTGATTAGCAAATGACTTCTTGCGTTTAGGCATACATTTAATTTGATAAAAGTTAAGAAGTATGTCGAAGACTATTATTCTAGTTTTCAAGAGTCAAACACATTTTTTAGGCAGATATAAAATTAGAGTTACTTTAAATATTAATAAAATAAGGCTTATAATGGACAACTAGAATTTCTTTCCAGCTTATCCCACCTTTATAATTATCAATTAGAGTGACACACGAGTTTATATAAGTCTACCCTAACCATATATTCTCATACCTACTATCGTCAGCTGAAGAAGCTGACTAATACGGACATTTAGTCCGTAGTTTTGACAATAATTGTAATTTATTGTCTTTCTGAACGCCGATGTGGTTACAAGCTTGCGTGATGAACAATTGGCCACCTGTTCGAAACTCCGCCGGGTAGTCTCAGAGAGTAAAAGTGTGTTTGAATCGAATAAGATTAATTCTAGTTTTTATTTTACTTCATTTCTTAGGAAGCATCATAATCCAGATTGTCCTCAATTCGTATAAATGTCGTTTCAAATCAAATTTTAACATGAAATATAGAAAGTACTGCATAAATAATTAATTAAATTTCATATTTAAAATTGCATGCAATATTCGCATTATTATTAAAGATAAGGGTGTATGTATTGATGTATTTATAACCTTAAAGTGCATGAATATTTGTAGAAATTTCTATTTTTTTGCGAAATCCTTGCTTAAAACACCACTTCTGTGTAATTTCTCACTATTATGTAAACATGTATTCGTTTTTATAAAAAGATAACTATATTACGTAAATAATTATTTGTCGTAGAGCTTAATTTATGCACAGCCTATTTGCTTTTCTGGTTCTTATTGTATTGTTGTATGTGTAAGATTCATGTATGGGTTATTTTGTCTTAGATAAAGCAGTAAATAAATAAATAAAATTACTGTTTACACAGCCTGCCCTGCGGGTACGTACAAGCTACGGACGGGCAATAGCCCCTGCGAGCTCTGTCCACTCCACAGCTACACTACGGGTGAGGGTGGGGCACTAGAGTGCGGGTGTGATGTGGGGTTCCACAGGGCCCCAACAGATCACAGGGGAGATCCTTGCACCGGTATATGATAATAATAATAAAAATAAAAATAATTATTATTCGCACTCCAGCGTTTTAATGCTGTTTGCATTCATGGCACATTGGCGAATGCAACCTCCCAGAGCGTAGAGGAACTATTTTAAATATTTGTTCATCTTTCTTTAATTAAGTAACGTCTTTTTTATCTTATATTTTAGCCCAGGGCCTTATACAGCCCAGGGCATTTTAAAAAAATAAAAAAAATTAAAAAAAATTAAAAATTAAAAAAATATAATAATAATAATGATAATAATAATAATAATAATTATTATTATTATTATTACTGTTATTATTATTCAGTTTTTTCATTCTTTGTGCCAATGGGCCTCTCCCATAGTACTCTACTCGGCGCGCCACTCTCTGGAGAAGAAGCTACTAACACCGCTTTATCTAGTCGCTTGGAGGTTCTCAAACGTAAAGCATCGCGCTTGAAGTCGCTAGCCGCTCATGATGCTTTGACAATCCATCGCTTTTCATTAAGTGCACCTAAACTTATGCACATTCTGCGCTCTAGTCCGAGCTTCTCTATTCCTCGGCTTTTAGACTACGACGAGGCTCTTAGGCAATGCTTGTGCGCCGTTATCAACGCAGATTTGTCTGATTTGCAGTGGCAGCAAGCCAGTCTACCGGAGAGCAAGGTTGGTCTTGGAACTCGTCTTGTTTCCCATATCGCGCCTTCAGCCTTCTTGGCATCAGCGATGGGAACGAGGCAGTTGCAAGACGCCATCCTTCATAAGTGCTCCCTTTCTGCCGATAGATCCATTGACGTTGCGTTGTCAGTTTGGTCCAAAAGCCTCACCTCCAGTGCTCCACCTTCTACCTCAGTCAGTAACCAGAAATCATGGGACCGTCTTATAGTGGATCGGATTTATACCAGTCTGTTAGAATCCCAGTCCAATGCAGTAGACAGAGCACGACTCCTAGCTGTATCAACCAAAAGAAGAAGCGACTGGCTTCACGCTCTCCCTGCTTCTTGTGGACTTTTTTTAGACAATGAGGCGATTCGAGTAGCCGTTAGTTTCCGTTTAGGGGCGAAATCTTGCGAGCCTCACATGTGCCCCTGCGGTCATGAAGTCAACGCTTTAGATCTCCACGGCCTCTCCTGCAAACGAAGCTCAGGTAGAATGTCTCGCCATCACAATTTAAATGACTTAATATGGCGAGCATTTTCAAGAGCAGGCATCCCTTCCTCTAAGGAACCAAGTGGGTTGTCCAGATCAGACGGCAAGCGTCCGGACGGCATGACTTTAGTGCCCTGGTGCAACGGTAAATGTGCCGTATGGGACGTCACGATCATTGACACTATGGCTAACTCCTACCTGAATACGACTTTAGTCACAGCCGGTGGAGCAGCTGTTCATGCCGCCTCTAGGAACTTGGATAAATACCGTGATCTGTCCTTAGGATATGAAGTTGTTCCGGTGGCCATTGAAACCATGGGCCCGATGAATCCCGAAGGAGTTGACTTTATTAATAGAATAGGCAGACTTATTGCAGAACAAACCGGCGATAAGCGAGAGACAACTTTTCTTTGGCAAAGGCTTTCCATGACTTTGTAAAGATTTTATGCAGTCTGCTCCAATAATTCTTTTAAGCCGATTGATGACCTCGAGTAGCCGGGGGGGATTCAGCACGTATTACTTGAATCGTTTTTATCAAACCCCAGGTTCTTTACACGGGGGTAAATAAAAATTTAAAAATAAAAATAAAAAATAAAAATAATAATATGCTCATTCAAAGTCATCAAATATTGTTTAAAAGACGTATTATAATATGCTGCTGAACCTTCATGACCCTGACATTGCCTTATAGCGAAGAGCTGGAAGTTGACTTATTTGATTGTTGGATTGACTGAAATATTGATGTGTTGATTTGTTTATTAATTTATTGATTGACTGATTGATTAATTGCATAATCAAATCTTTGCAATCAAGCTTCTAAGCTGTTCTGTAAAATCAGATTTTGACAGGAGTAAAGTTTAAATTTGTAAATTCTAAATGGCAAATTTATAACATGCAGATTTAGATTCACTATATGCTACCGACGCTGCTAAATGTTCAGCATATTATCGTATTATACCGCGGGACCATCATATCTTCACACTGGTAGCAGAGTTTCTTCATTATTCAGCTAGACCTACAATACTTCCAAGTTTGAGTATTAAATTAGCGGTAATGAATGTTCTAAAGTAGAAATCTGTATTCTAAATTTGGAAAAATTAACAAATTCAATTGGGATGATAATATAATAGTGATGTAACATGCTATAAAATCACTTCGAGATGACAGTGAAAGGACGTTTGGTGTAATGGTTTAAATTTTTTTGAGACGACATCATAAAAACTCTTTAAGTGATAACAATGATAACGTAAGGACTCTTTAAATGATAACAATGATAACGTAAAAACTCTTTAAGTGATAACAATAATAACGTAAAAACTCTTTAAGTGATAACAATGATAACGTAAAAACTCTTTAATTGATAACAACGATAACGTAAAAACTCTTCAAGAAGATATTGCTTATATCTCATAAATACAATGAGATGAGAATATAAAAAAAACGTTTAGAGATGAAAACTTGCTTATCATCAATTTTTTCCAGCTCCACCGTCCAAGGTTCGAGGCTTGTACGTGACGTCCAAGGATCACTCTTCCATCAGTCTATCCTGGTACGAACCCGAGAACCTAGGCGGGCGACAAGATGTCTCCTACAGAATAGAGTGCCTAGGCTGCAGTGAGGATCAGGTGCATTATCATCCCAAGCAGTCTGGCTTCAATACAACGAGGTAAGCAGTCCGTGGTAATTCTAGAATAAAAACGCTGGTAAAGCTAAGGTTAACGTCAGTTTCCTTACACGAAAGCGATATCAGTGACGGGAGAGAGCAGGTTAACGCTTGAACGACCAATTCCTTATCATAAAGAATGTCAGAGTCATCGGATATTGAATACCATTGATATACTAAATCCATGACCTTATGAAAGAATCTGGGTTGGTTGTTGAAAACTGTGATTTGCGTTGTTTTTCTTGTACTGATTTCTTGTAATTCTTGCTGTTTGAACCTAATTATTACAAACCATGATGGATGAGGCCTTGGAAGACATTGAAAAAGAAATAAATGTTGGAGATAAACTGTTACCAGATGTGAGATTTTCAGATGATCCAGGAATAGCAGCAGGAATTGCAAATGCACTGCAAAAGATAATGAATAGTATAAGTTATTGAATAGTATAAGATATTGAATAGTATATCTGAACGATACGGCATTGAAATATGGTACGAAGATTACCGTCAAAAAGACAAAATTAATGAGAGTGTCCCAGGAAAGAGATAGAGTCCATATCCAAACCAAGTATTATTTCTGGAATTATTTCTGTTTAATTTCTGAACTATTGTTGTGTGGTATACGTTCATTTTCTACATTGCTGAATATATGCTTGGTCTTGATTTAGTTAATTAAAATTCATCTCTTTTTTTCTCTCTCTCTCTCTTTCTCTCTCGTTATATACGAAGAGTTTAATGCTAGTGCTGGAATTAATAGGAACTCTATTTAATTTTCTTATAATGCATTTTGATTGTTCCATGATCTTATGTGTATTTGTGTATGTGTGTGCATATATGAATGTTTGATCTATCTTAATACTTGTTTTTGACGAGTTTGTCTGTTTTTGTCTTTTTCTAAAGAAATGAATATATACATGCATATTGCTTTGATAACAGGGCGTCACTACGTAACTTAAAACCGAAGACCCAGTACAGAATAAAGATCCACTCGGAGAATGGTGTCAGCCTCTATTCTACTGCACACTCCACTGCAGAAGTGCTCGTCACCACTGATCAGCTAGGTTGTATCTTTTTTTAGTTCGTATAGTCACACACATGATCCCACACACATGTTCCCCGTGTTATGTCCGGACTGTTTGAGGATTTGACCAACCAGTTGCTTCACGTGTCGTATAAGGCGACTAAAGCACTAAGATCCACCTCAACGTCAGAAAGGGCATTCGGATGGTGAGCGCCTAGGCTCCAGAAATTTTTACAAAAATTTAAAGGAATGGAAAAGTCTCAAATAGGGGACTGACTGATGGATGATATGATGTAGGACAGAGAGGATTTGAGACAGTCTATTCGTATCCCGACCCTAGTTAAACTGGGATTCAAGGGAAGATGATGATGATGATGATGATGATGCTGAGTCACACACATGACATACCGCAAGTGCTACATATTTTCCTGACTATTCTTGTAGATTTCGTTGCCTTTTGTTGGCGCATCAATTGCATGCCGGCGCGGATTTAAGAATAACCTTACAACACCCTTGGGATTTTATCATTCAAAGTTGTCAACACTCGGTCGTCCAAGGTGGTCATCCACAATTGTCGTAAGAGGCGACTGCGCTGAAACCGAGGAAGGCAATGCGAATCTATCTCAGAGCATATTCTCTCTCAGTCGTTAAGATTTGGTATAGGAAAAGCCTTCATGACAGGATGGCGCGTTAGTCAACCGAATGCTCTTACTAGCAGAATTGAGTGTGAATATTACCTTGGACCTGCTAGTGTGCAGAACGCACGAGAGAGAGCGAGAGAGTTACATATAATAATAGATGGAAGAGAAAGAGAGAGACAGGGAGAGAGAGAGACAGAGAGAGAAAGAGAGATTCATTATAGTTAATCAAATGAACAAATTTACTGATTAACTTTTAAATGTCAAGCCTGGATTTTTGAGAAATTCCATAATAGGAAGGCGTGCAGATAAATGATAAAAGTAATATAAGCGACAGATGTTTGTTATAAATGACACTGCACTCTTTCACTTCAATAATATCAATGGGTACGTTGATGTGTAACACAGACAATATCCGGAACGTTTATGTCCAGTGCATGTAGGTCAACACACAATAGCAGTTATGATGCACAATTTTGCTATTTACTTTCAATAAATTAATAGTTTTACACTGCATATTAGGTGATATGGAATCAATGACGCCATAAAGTATAGTTTATGCTTTTCAGTTGTCGTGAGTTATTAAATCACTCATGTAAAAGTTAAACATTTATTTTAGATTACACTTCTTTTGTTTGCCTTTAAATTAGAGTAAGATGTGTAATTAGAGATGTTGGTTAAATTCCCTTGTTAAATTCTATTCATAACAATTTCAAACAAGCAGTGCGAGAGACTAACAGAGAGATATTGCAAAATTCGAAAAGTTATTTATATTTATTTAATAAGAACGCTAAAACGGGGCATAAAACCCTGTAAAGCTCAAAAATAACACAATCTAATACTTACAACAAGTAAAACACAAACTAAATGTGAATTATGGTGAACTTAAGTGAAAAGTAAAAATTAAGCTAAGCATAATTAGTGATAATTGGAATACTCATGCAATCTGTATTCTCTGCTGTATTATGATATACCGTACCGCTGTATTCTAAGCTCTACGATGATATACCCTGCGGCTCTATTCGAAGCTCTATTATGATATACTGTACCACCGTGTTCTATGCTCTATTATGATATACCGTACCGCTGTATGCTATGCTTTACTATGACATTCCGTACCGCTGTTTTCTATGCTCTATTATGGTATACCGTACCGATATATTCTAAAATCTACAATAACTTAACGTACCACTGTATTCTATGCTCTATTATGATATACGGTACCGCTTTATTCAATGCTCTATTATGACATAACGTACGGCCATATTCTATGCTTTATTATGATATATCCTACCGCTGTATTCTATGCTGTACTATGATATACCGTACCGCTGTATTCTATACTCTACTGTGACAATCCGTACCGCTGTATTTTATGCTGTATTATTATATGCCGTACCACTATATTCTATGCTCTACTATGATATACCGTACCGCTGTATTCTATGCTCTAGTATGACATACCGTATCGCTGTATAATATGCTCTACTATAAAATACCGTACCACTGTATTCTATGCTGTACTATGACATACCGTACCACTGTATTCTATGCTCTACTATGACATACCGTACCGCTCTTTTCCATGCTGTACTATGACATAACGTGCCACTGTATTCCATGCTCCATTATTATGTACGGTACCGCTGTATTCTATGCTCTACTATGTTATCCCGTACCGCTGTTTTCTATGTTCTACTAAGACATACCGCGCCTCTGTATTTTATGCTCTATTATGATATACCGTACCAATTCATTCTATGTTCTACTGTGATATACCGTACCGCTACATTCTATGCTCTACTGTATTATCCCGTACCACGGTATTTTATGCTCTATTATGAAATACCGCACCGCTGTATTCTATGCTCTTTTATGATATACCGTACCGCTGTTTTCTATGCTCTACAATGACATACCGTACCGCTGTATTCTATGCTCTACTATGACATACCGTACCACTGTATTCTATGCTCTACAATAACAAATACCGCACCGCTGTATTCAAAGAGCTCTATTATGATATACCGTACCGTTGAATTTCATGCTCTACTATTATACACCGTACTATGGTATTCTATGCTCTATTATGATATACCGTACCGTTGAATTCTATGCTATACTATGCCGTATCGTAACGCTGTATTCTATGCTGTACTGTGATGTACCGTACCACTGTATTCTATGCTCTATTATGATATATCCAACCACTGTATTCTATGGTCTATTATGATATACCTTACCGGTGAGACCGGTATGTCATTAAGATATTCAGATGTAGTGATCAATCACTATATTTTAATACCTTAATCACTTCACAAAAGGCAATGTCTTATCCATACCTTATGTAGACTATAGCGTGGGAAATATATGGCTTCTGAGTTGGGTTTTCGTTGTCTTCCTCAGTTCTTGTTTAGTCGCCTTATGATACGTGCAATTAAGGGATGGTCTATGCTTCAGCCTGCCGGCCAGAAAGGGCATTCGGTTGGTGAGCGCCTAGGCTCCAGAAATTGCTACAAAATTTCAAAGAAGGGAGAAACTTCAAAAGAAGGTCCATTCGTATTACAACCCTAGTTCAACTGGGATTTAGGGTTAGATGAAGAAGACGATGAAGATGTAACGTAATAAATATTACTTGTGTTTTATTTATGATATGACTTTGCGCAGGACCGTCTAAGACAAGCCATGTTCGGATAACGAGTGTAGGGATAGACTATATCTCGCTATCCTGGCTCCAGACAGGCGAGGACTCGGACATGTTTGAAGTCCGGTTCTGGCCAAACGAATCTGAGGTGGACGCTGTGTCCAACTTCACCGCTCAGCCAAACATCACGTTCCTGTCTCTTCATCAGAGAACCAAATACTCTTTCATGGTGAGGATTACTGGTAACATTATAATAACATTATATATATATATACACACACACACACACACACATATATATATATATATATATATATATATATATATATATATATATATTTACATGTATAGACATATAAACATTTATATATATTTATTTATTTATTATAGAAAAAGTAAATATGTTATAATAATATATAAATAAAATCTATATTATAAAATTTATATATATTTACATGCATATATATACTGTATATATATATATATAATGATACTTATATATATATATTTGTAATTTATTTTATTGTATTAAATTATTTATGTTATACTGCTAGGTAAGATCTCGATCAAATAGGCTTTGGGGGGAATTCAGTGACATTGTGCATGGGACAACCGGGCAAATCTGTGAGTTATTAATAATCTTTTGTAATTTGTAATTGAATTTTCTACTTACTCGGTCAATTCATTAGTAATAAATTATTCGATTCGTCAATCAAATATATTCAGTCAGTCTATTGTACAATCGATCAGTGACACATTTTAATAAGAAGTTAAACATTGAACGAAATTATTTAACGAAGCGAACTTTATTGCAAGCAGTTTATAGCGACAAATTAAAAGCTAAAGAACTTTCGTTATAGCTTGTATACAATCTTAATTAGAAATTAAGACATGGTTAGGGATTGAATTTAGATTATCCTAGGAGTGACCAACAGTTTAATTTTTTTATTTTATCATTTTAAACTAGCCACACTGCGCAGACCTATTCATATATGAAGCCTCTAAAATTGAGGATGAGGATGGTAGAAGTTAGAAAGTTTAAAATAGAGAGAGAGCGTATGAAATGGAGGGAGAGTAAAATGTGTGTAGTCTCATGTTTAATAATAGCATTGCGTGCTAATATTATCATTGAAATCGAGCAAAATGACTTTTGGTATGAATGAAACCGTTTTACAGTTTATATCGCTACGAAAGTTATAAATAAATTAATCTTTAGTCCTTTCAGTCCATGAAAACTGTTAAATTTCATCGTAGGTTCCTTGTGTATTGTGTCCTATGAGCTGTTTGCTATGCGCGATTTACTGCGTGCTATGTGCAATGTGCAATGTGTTATAAGAAATGTGCTGTGCTATGTGCAATGTGTTAGATATTATGTGTTTCAGCACACTACACAGCGGACAATGCTTTGACGATCATTGTTGATTATGTGTTGTGTTATATGGTATGGGTTATGTGATACGTGTATTTATGTATTTGTGTGCTCTGTGTATCTATGGGTTATGGGCTATGTGTTTCAGCACACTACACGGCGGACAATGCTTTGACGATCATTGTTGGTGCTGCGGTAGCGGTGATGACTTGTATGTGTGCAGCGGTCCTCATGATCGCTGTCTTCCTCAAGCGGTAGGGCTGAGTCTTGAAGTCTACGCCTGCCTTAACAGACGTCCCTGACATTGCCTTACGACGAGGAAACGGACGTTAAATTCTTATTGATTGATTGCCTTAAAAGTCTAAAACTTTAAATTTTACGTCTGGTTCAAAAGTTTAGATTCTAAGTCTATCTTGAAACTTTAGAGTCGAAGTCTGTTTTAAAATTTTAAAGTCGAACGCCTTTTTCCGATTCAGAAGCATATTAGTGACGGTAAAGTATGTTAGTGACTAGCAGAGCATGTATAGTTCTATGCTCTATTCACGTTGTTAATATAGGTCCTTCATTTAGAATATATAGTTTCTTCATTTAGAATATTAGAATAAATAGTTTCTTCACTTAGAATATATGCATGTAGTTTCTTCATTTTAAATATTTACTTTCTACATTTAGTATATGTGGTGTGCGTGAGTATTCTTCGTTTCTTCATTTAAAATAGCAAAATTCCTAAACAAAAAAATATGCTTATCTTTACTTGTTTAATATGTATTTTCTAGTTGGGGCAGCGTTTTTAACGACCAAATACTTCATTTAAGCAAGTATTATAATGAAATTATAATCCACAATGATATCAAGCATTTTTAATGTTAACGTTAAACCTTTTGGTAGACCATAGTCAATGGTCCATGATGTATTTCATTTAAATGTCTCTTAATTTGACCAAGATAGTAATTAATATTAAAGTAATTAATATTAATTCTCTTCATCTTTGCACTGGTTTTCAGGATATTGAAATTAGCACCGTGTGTTGGACATTCTTTTTGCTCACCGGCTTGGATTTGTATCTATGGTGTTTAATGTTGCCATTGACGATAGTAGCATTCGAAGTGTTGTTTTTATGTTATTAATAAATTATGAAGGAAAGAGAGAGAGAGAGAAAGAAAGAAAGAGAGAGAGAAACCAACAGCTACTATGGACTGTAAACCGTGAATTATCAACGAAAGTCATTTTCTTTATTAGATAATACGAACAAATCACCAAGAAGTTGCGTAATACACAACTAAGCCTATTTCTGATTATTCCAAATGTTAATATATGCAGTATACTATGCTATTAATTGTGTAGCGTAGTTTGATATGATTGCTTTATTCTTACAGAGATACCAGAGTGTGCCGAGGAAAAAATGTGAGTGACTGTGATATACTTCAACATAATCACGGTACGTACTTATCGCACTAAAGTGGTAATAAATTATTATATATAAATCTATAATTTATATATATAATATATGTATAATAGATATAATATATATATAATATATATATATATATATATATATATATATATATATATATAGGATCAAATGGTGCATTTACGAAAGTACTAAATAACGTATCAATGAAATTATCAAATGATGCACCAATGGAAGTATAAAATGATATACACTACATGTAACAATAAAAGTATAAAAATGGCAATAACAATCCTGGAACAATGGCGGCATATAAACCAATGAAAATACTAATATTCCTGCCAAATCATCCCAAAGAAGTTTAATTCTGAACTACAACTCAAGCTGGACATTGCTTCTACAACCTGGATTTATTGAGATCTAATAACTCCGTTATCGGTCAACTAAACCGGATAACTTGTTCCGGACTGGAAGACAAATGATTCCTCAGTTGAAGGGAATTCCTCGGCGACTGGAAAACGAGATTCGATGGAATGAAGGATTTCATCTCTCAAGTGGAATGATGCTGGAGTAGAATTGACATGGATTAGTTGATCTGATAACTAAATATAAATGATGTGAGGTAAATAGCGTCTCAGCCTGCATTGAGCTGCAAATATCCACATAAACAATATGTTAAATGCTACCTATAATGATTTGAATTAGTAATTTAAGCATTAGACCGATTTGTGACGTTTCATGGAAATTTTATTTTGAATTAGATTTTGACATTTAATTTTGCTTTGAAAAAAACTGAGGCGAATAGTGGTAAATAATCCTATGACTTTAATCTAATTAGCATTAATCAGCATTATTTCTTTAATCATCATTTAGCATTGATCTTGATTTCTCTCTCTCTCTCTCCTCTCTCTTTCTCTCTCCTCTCTCTCTCTCTCTCTCTCTCTCTCTCTTTCTCACTCTCTGTCTCTCTGTCTACTTCTGTCTGTTTTTCACACACTCTCTCTCTCTTTCTCTCTCTCTCTCTTTCTCTCTATCTAGTATTGTAGTTAATTTGCAGGTTCACGCTACATATTACTCTCGCTGTCTACTGTTGCGCTCATTAAGGAGCATTCTTCGATCAAACATGTAATCTCTGCACAAACTTTTATGCCATGGAACGTCAATTAATTATAATATTTACTTTTAGAATGACCAGATTTGATACCGCTGTACTAATACGAAGTTGTAAAACTGGAGATTCCGCCAATTTGTTTAAACAAATCAATATTTTTGTAAAATATGTTTAAAATTTAATTATTCTACTTGCAATTAAATTATTAAATTTTAAATTGATCATTAAGTGACAAGAAAATTAATTTAATTTACTAAAATTACAAATTTAAGAAATTTGTTGACTTTTTTCTTAAACATTAAAAATCGTTTAATATCGTAGGCCGATATCCATTTGAAGTTAACGGCACGTTGGTGATAGATAGCAGACGTAAGTGACAACAAGAATCATGTGTAGTCTAGTGTTTCTTGTAATAGTTGACTGGTAGAACATGTTTTAGGGAATTATATGTGTGCATTTTTATTTCTTCAAAGCTTTAATTGAATGCAAAATTTCAGCACTGTACTTCTACTGCAATTTCATGTAATTCAATCGTATTTATTAAACCCAATAGCCAATTAACTGGCTGTAAATATACAATTGCATTTAATCTTATTGATTTCAAGGAAAATGTAGGGCCTACTCTGGTCGTTCACCTAGGGTCTAAACTTATACCAAGGAGACTTCGTCATAATATCTTTGTTTTATCAAGTGTTTGGCCCACTGTTTATCCAATGCCTTTCTTCTAAATTAGATCGACTTGAAATTTTGGAGATATTTTGCTAAGAATTTCAGCATTGGAGATATTTTGCTAAGAATCAACGAGTATTACCAATATACCACAACGCTATGCTCATATTAATTCTTCTTCTTCTTCCCTTTAATTCCAGTTTAACTAGGATCGGGATACGAATGGACCTTCTCCACTCCTCTTTGTCCCATACCATATCAAAATCTCTGCTCATATTAATTATATTATCATAGTATAATTTACGTTAGACTCTAAGATATTTTAGGCCATAGAGCGATATTTGTAGGCCTCAAAATGATATATTTAGGTCATACGATGATGTTTTAGGCTAGAGTATGATATTTTAGACCCTAAGACGATATTATTCGGGACAATGTTGTTTAAGTACTTAAATTTTATTATTTTCTAGGAAAATGCAGTATGCTATATGCATGCTTTGTTGCTATATGCTAGAATGTGCATGCTGTTTTGTATAATGCATACATTAAAAGAAAATTCCGATTTTCAATAGCACTATAGAAGGAAATATATTTTTATGACGGTAAAGGTAACAAATATTTCGCACAGTTTAATTAGGGCAAATGATGAAATTCAGAGGTCTGATTTTAAAGCACTAAAATTGTAATTTAGATTTTAAAGAGATGCACTTGAGTTTTAAGCGAAAGAATACTACAAGACTATTCATTTGTCGTAAGCTCAATAATTAGGTTAAAGAAAGCTTAGGAATGGCTGGGAATTTTGGTCGAACCAGTAAGAACAACAGGGAATTTGTACTGAATTAGTATTAATAACAAGACATTTAGGTTAATCCGCAAGATTGTCGGTAAGAGGTCCGACTGTTAATCAGTAAGTACAGGGTTCAAATATAATTCCAGCCCATATACAACGGGCTTTCAACTTTCAAAAGAGGAAATTGACGTTAAACTAAGCTTTAGCCCTTAACCTCTTTTAAGGCTCTGCAAACGTTACATTTGAGATTAAGAAAAAGGTCTAAGCAATTTTCAATTAAATATTTCTTATGCAATCTGGCAACCACTTCTTAGCGCTTAGATCTAATTTCCGATGAATTTTATGAATATTTATATTAATTTAAATTAATGAAATCTACACGATTAAACTCTCTTCGAGATTGCCCAGTTCAATAGAATTAGATGTTAAAAGTAGAATCTGTAGATCGTCGTTATGTTGAATGTGCTGAAATAGCGCTATCCTACTAGGTAACCTACCGAGCTTATACATCTATCGAACCTCTTGTTATAATAACAATAATAATAATAATAATAATAATAATAATAATAATAATAATGATAATAATAGTAGAGGTTTAACGTACGTTTCCTCATACAAGGATGATGTCAGGGACGTCCCCCCATCACATGTCACTACAAATCGATTCACCCCAAACGATCTGAAAAAACATGTGCTGAAGAGAAAGAAATATATCCTAATCGGTGCCGGTCCGGTGATAAAAACAGTCGGACTAGATGAAAAGAGTCTATGGTGGGAAGAGATGTGTTTCCAACTTACAACAGAAAGTAAAAGTAGTAGAACATGAGCGAAGATCATTATTATCAACAACCTTAGACACTACTTCGTATCGCAGGAAGTCGTGCTAGCGTTAACCTTATTTAATGATGATGTGGACTTAACGTCAAGGTCAGAAGCTCGGAGGGCTTCTATTGAAGACGTCGTGACTTTTACGGTACCAGCACCGAAGAAACGGGTTAAAAAATCTGCTGATCTTTTTCAGCATAGTTAGACCTCATAATCGTTCTGCTATTACTCTCATCTATGTTGCTGAATTTTGCGTCGATTTCTAAAGATGAAAGTCAAGCATTGCAATTGCGATTCGTAAATTGTTTGTTATCGCTTTCTCACGACGTAAAAAGAGTTAGCAAATTTTTATAATGCATATATTAAATATATATTAAATATATTTTATATTTTTTCGTAAGATTAAGAACACAGTACGATGTATTCTATGATTTGATTTGATTTTAGTAACAATTCCGCTGTTCTCTGCCACCGGCTCATTGAAGAGTTACGTAGATCCTCACACATATGAGGATCCTTGTCAGGCTGTAAGGGAGTTTACGCGTGAGATAGATGCCGCCTGTATAACTATAGAAGCCGTCATTGGAGGAGGTAAAAGTTCTTTTTAAATGTAAAATGCTAATAAGAATGTGAATTCTTCCCCGTGTTGTGTCCGAGTTGTTTGAAAGATAGACTAACCGTGTAAATATGCACGTGTCGTAGAAGGCGACATAAAACTAGATCCAAACCAACGTCAGAAAGAGCATTCGGTTGGTGAGCTCCAGAAATTGCTACTATATGTTGGTTGAATTTTCCTAAAATCTTCTTCAATTTAACCAAGTAATTGTCTAAATGTAACATTATCATTTACTAGATCAGCTGAGTAGACCAAACAAATTGTCTCCGCCAAACCAAGTACTTAGAAGAAAAATGAAACAAAAAGGATTCAATACAAACAACATTGAGATACACTTTATGATATTTCAGTATAATATTATTCCAGATACGACTAGTCTATGTATTTGTTGTGGTCTTAAACATACGGATAAGTAAATAATAGATAAATAAATAAATAAAAGATAAATAAATAAATAATAGATATATAAATATTTGATAAATAAATCAATAATAGATAAATAAGTAAATAATAGAAAAATAAATAAATAAATAATATATTAATTAATAATAGATAAATAAATAAATAATAAATGAATAAATAATAGATACATAAATAAATAAACAGGCGAATTTGGCGACGTTTGCATGGGAAAGTTAAGGATGGCTGGAGGGAGTGAACTGATGGTAGCCATCAAGACCTTGAAGTCCGGAGCGTCCGAGAAGAACCGTTTGGACTTCCTGACCGAAGCGAGCATTATGGGCCAGTTCGATGACCCCAACGTCATCTACCTGGAGGGTGTGGTTATGAGGTCACACCCAGTCATGATTGTCACTGAGTTCATGAAGAACGGTTCACTGGACGCATTCCTTAGGGTAAGTTCATGAAGAACGGTTCACTGGACGCATTCCTTAGAGTAAGTTCATGAAGAACGGTTCACTGGACGCATTCCTTAGGGTAAGTTCATGAAGAACGGTTCATTGGAATCTTTCCTCAGGGTAAGTTCATGAAGAATGGTTCACTGGACGCATTCCTTAGGGTAAGTTCATGAAGAACTGTTCACTTGAAGCGTTCCTTAGGGTAAGTTCACTTGAAGAATGGTTCATTGGACTCTTTCCTCAGGGTAAGTTCATGAAGAATTGTTCATTAGACGCATTCCTTAGGGTATGTTCACTTGAAGAATGGTTCATTGGACTCTTTCCTTAGGGTAAGTTCATGAAGAACGGTTCATTGGACGCATTCCTTAGGGTAAGTTCATGAAGAACGGTTCACTGGACGCATTCCTTAGGATAAGTTCATGAAGAATGGTTCATTTTCCTTAGGGTTTAGTTCATGAAGAACGGTTCACTGGACTCTTTCCTTAGGGTAAGTTCATGAAGAATTGTTCACTAGAATCATTCCTTAAGGTAAGTTCATGTAGAATTGTTCATTAGAATTTTTCCTCATGGCATGTTCATGTAGAATTGTTCATTAGAATATTTCCTCATGGTATGTTCATGTAAAATTGTTCACTGGATGCATTCCTCGGGGTAAATTCATGAAGAATAGTTCACTCGAATCGTTCATCATGGTAAGTACTTGAAGAGTTGTTCACTCGAATTGTTCGTCAGGTTAAGTTCATGACGAACTAATCACCGGATTCATTCTTCGGGACAAGTTTTCTACTCGTTCATGAAGAACGTATCTCTGAGTCCTTTCCTTATGATAAAAAATTATTGTTAAAGTCCATGAAAAAAGTTCTCTGGATTCGTTCAGTCTTCTTTTTATCGTATGTCGCAATTGTTCAGCTATCGTTTAGCAACCTCATCAGCAGTGTGCTGACGAGCCAAACCACCATTCGTTCATTAGGATACTTTGATTACTAATATAATTGCATATTTATTAGGATACGCTCTTATATTATTGAAGAACGGGTTTCAGAACTCATTCCTCAGGATATTTCCCTACATTAAGTTCTTGAACTTTTGAAGTACTAGGTGGTCTAGGTGTAGGTTCCATCTTTGTCAAAATTAACCAAACATAACTATGTACTACAAACTGTCTATACATACTACTGTCATCAAAAACAACACATCGAAGGCATATCTCTTTGTTCTCATTTTTAAACTATACTTACTTGATGGCAGCATTGCAAACTAACTACACAATGCTGCAGTTTTAATAAATGTAATGAAATGTATTATTTCTCAAATGTTAATTGTAGAGAAATGACGGTCAGCTGACAGTACTACAGCTGATAGGTATGATACGTGGCATAGCTTCTGGAATGGCGTATCTCTCAGAGATGGGCTATGTACATCGCGTGAGTATCTTGTGACCAACTCTTCTTAGTTCTGCATTTTTATCAGTTTTATCAGTTTATTCCAGTGTATGTAAAGTTCTAATTTTTTAAATTGTCGTTGATTTTTAAGATCAGAGCGCGAAGTTACATTTTCTGTACTTGATAAATAAACACAACGGCACACTGGGTCAGGAAGCACTGATGCTTGTCTAAGGTCCATTTCCTCCTTCCTCTCTCTGGTTATTAATAATCGTTGCCTTTTTATGGAGCATCAATTGCAGCCGGCGCGGATTTAAGAATAACCTTCCATCACACTTGGATTTTTTCCTTCCGAAGCTGTTAACACTCGGTCTTCCAAAGTGGTCACCCACAAAGTACTAACCGAGGTCGATGTAGCTTAACTTTGATAATTGACGCGCAACTAAACCAAGTGCGCTAAATTCCGCTGTCATAATATATTCCGTCGATAACAAATTTTATAAATTTTTGTAAAAATTATTAAAACTAAAAATGTGAATAAAATTACGTACAACATCTAAAAAATAACTTCGTAAGAATAAATGAAAGGGCCGGTCATGTATAGCAAATGGAATTGAAAGGCCTGTGCTGAAGTTTTCCAGTTTAAACAAGGTTAGTCTAATACTTGTTAATATGCCGTATATATCTGTTCTATTTCTGTATTTTTTCAGTTTAATACTTATATCTCTGTAATTCCTATAGACACTCTTCATCACCCTTGACTTTTTTATATTAATCTTAATGCCATTTCTCAAAGCCGTGACATTCAGACTATCCATAACCCTTTGCAATCCTACTTCACAACTAGCAAGCATACCTTGATCAAATTCGTATCCCGACCCTAGTTAAACTGGGATTCAAGGGAAGATGATGATGATTTTGCACATTTCGTTGCAGGACCTAGCGGCTAGGAACATTCTAGTGAACGAGATGCTCGTGTGTAAGGTGGCAGACTTTGGTTTGTCCAGAGAGATCGAGAACGACTCCATTGATGGCGTCTACACTACAAAGGTACTTGGCTTCATCTGCCTGTCCACTATTCGTTCACTATTCGTTAAATATTTGTTCACTTTTCGTTCATTATTCGTTTAATATTCGTTCACTATTCGTTCACTATTCGTTCACTATTCGTTCACTATTCATTCACTATTCGTTCACTATTCGTTCAATATTAGTTCACTATTCATTCACTATTCATTTACAATTCGTTCACTATTCGTTCACTATTCGCTCACTATTCGTTGTGAGGAAGTCAAGAAAATATGGTGGACAGTGGTGGTATAAGACCACAATTGGTGTAGCGACTAGACCTCTGCAAGTCTGGAATATGAGCTATCAATCGGTGTAATATTTATGGGTCTAAATCATGCTAATAATTACCACATGACTACAAGTCTCCTCATGCCATATCTACATCAGTCGCCTCTCTCGAACAAGCACAGTCGTCCGTGAATTTAATTCTAATTTTTTTCAAATTAGCTCGGATATTAATTACTAATAAAGATAGTAACTTAACTAATAGTTAATAGATAATAACTAAGCTTGGGTTTAGAGCTTACAATGCTTACAATGCTTAGAGCTTTAATTATTAATCGATAGATAGATAGAGAAATAAATGTTATTTAATTTACAGTAGAAATTGGTACTACTATTTTAATATTTCTAATTTAGTTACTTTAGTTCAAGAAAGCATACAAGTAACTTGTTCTTTAATTCAACAAATATTTGCAATAAATTAATAAAAAAATTTACATTATTCTTTTAAATTTTATTTACTCATACATTTAATACAGTGATATGTGCTGTGGAGACGTCCCTGACATCATCCTTGGATGAGGAAACGGACGTTAAACCATTATTATTATTATTATTATTATTATTATTATACGCTGTTGTTTAATACTAATGAATCAACATATCTTGCAGGGAGGTAAGATTCCAATCCGTTGGACTGCACCGGAAGCAATAGCCTACAGGAAGTTCACGTCATCCTCGGACGTGTGGAGCTACGGAGTGGTGATGTGGGAGGTCCTGAGCTATGGAGAGAGACCCTACTGGAACTGGTCCAATCAGGAAGTCATCAGAGCTCTAGATAAGGATTACCGTCTCACTCCACCCATGGTATAAATTCCTTTTGTTTTCCCTTGGATTCTATAAAAAAGTTGGTAAGGCTAAGGTTAACGTCAGTTTCCTCACTCGAAAGCGATGTCAGTGACGGGCGAGCCCATGATTTGAACCCCGTATATACTGATGTCTAATTGACATACTGAATTAGACTGAATAACTATACTTGTCAGTAATCAATTCTTTGCACCAATGTCTCGACAGGATCGGTCGAGTGTCTAATCGACATCTATATTTATTCGTATAGGTATTCGTTAAGGCCAGTCTAGATTAATTTTTCGTGTTGGATCTAAGCAACTGAAGATAAGGCCATTCGTAAGCTGCATGTGCCCTAGGAAGAGACTAACGAAGAACTAAAGAAGATAAAGTAAAAACACATCAGAAGTCAATTATTCTCAAACTATGAAGTTGATAAGATATTTTGTGAATGAATCAACTGTGTTAGATGGTATACAGCACTGCAGCTCCTTAAGGTGCGTAAGACAGGCTGCCAGATTGTGAGTAGGATTATGTACCTTGTACCTGCCGTTTAACAGGACAATGAAAGGAGAGAGATGGTAAAATATATATTTTCCGTTCTCTTGACCTTTATTATTGAGTACGTGTAAAGTTGTTTAATGATATACAACCATGGTAAATGCTGATACCTTTATATATATAGTAAGATAAATTTATTTGAATAGAAAATTGGTTGATTAACATTCAATCGTGACTACAGGCTGAAGTAATTAGCATTGTCAATTTCATCACTCGAAGGTATGATTTTAAAATATTTAAAATATTTATGGATTACAGCTAGAGATACATTTTTATGAAAGAAGAGAAATACATCTTTTAAAGGGGAGGAGATTTAGCGCACTCGGTTAATCTGAGCGTCAATTGAAATTTGTAAGACCGAGTGTTGACAGCTTTGAATGTAAATAATAAACGATTACTAATAACCATGGAGAGAGAGAGAACTATGTTTATTTCGATACACTCAAAATATGCAGTGACATACACAAACAAGGCCGTCAAAGAGGTCACAAGTAACCTATCTAGTTGACCACCCCTCAGTCATACAAATTGAAAAATAACTAGGCAATCGAAATATACCTGAAATACAAGTAAAATAAATTTCAGTTAATAAGATTGCAATAATAACAACAGGAATTTAAAAAGAGAATATTAATTTGCTTCTGCCTCTAAGGAGAAGAAGGAGGAAAAAACACGAAAACCACAAGAACATCCACTTAGAAAGGAAACTAGTGCGTATGCGGTGTGTCATGTGTGTAACTACACTGGATAAATATCTGAGAAAAATACACATTTCTTGAGTGTCAGTTGGGCTATACAAAAATTAATCAACGAAGAAACATTTCAGTTCAACTGAAGCATTTAACACTTAACAGAAGTTTAACTGAAGCATTTAGCACTTAACAGAAATTTTACTGAAGCATTTTTAACAAATTGATTCACATATCTTGACTAAAGGAATAAATCAGTGTTTTAACTTTTATTAAAACAAATAAATGTCAGAAATAAAACTTCTGAATAATAACTATTGAATTAAAAACAATATAATAAATAATAATGTATAAATAATAGTAATATAATATATAAATAATAATATATAAACAAATAATATATAACATAACATAACGGCACGCTGGGTCAGGAAGCACAGATGCTTGTTTTAAGACCCATTTCCTCCTTCCTCTCCATGGTTATTAGTAATCGTTGCCTTTTGAAGGCGCATCAATTGCAACCGGCGCGGATTTAAGAATAACCTTCCATCACCCTGGGATTTTTCCCTTCCTAAGCTTTTACCAACAATCGGTCTTCCAAGGTGGTCACCCACAAAGTATTAACCGAGGTCGATGCAGCTTAACTTCGATAATTGACGCGCAACTAAACCAAGTGTTCTAATCCCGCCGTCAATAATAATATCAATAATAATAATAATAATAATTAATTAATAATCTATTTCGACCATAACTAAATTAAGATTCAAGGGAAAAAGATGGTGAATTATTAATAATTAAAACTATATACTGAATTAATTAACAATTAAAGCTCGTAAAGCAAAGGTTAACGTCAGTTTCCTCACTCGAAAGCGACGTCAGTGACGGGCGAGCCCAGGATTTGAACCCCGTACATACTGATTTTGTCTAATTGACATACTGAATTAGACTGAATAACTATACTTGTCAGTAATCAATTCTTTGCACCAAATGTCTCGACAGGATTGCCCGGAAGCAGTGTATGGACTGATGTTGGACTGTTGGCAGAAGAATCGTTCCAGTCGACCAAAATTTTCAGAAATCGTAAAGACACTTGATAGGCTCATACGAGCTCCAGAATTACTGCGAAAGCTTGCCAATCAAATGTAAGTACATAGACTAGCTTATAGAAAATAACCCGCATTTTTTGGTTAAATGATCAACCTTGTTGATATCTGCCACTTCTAATATCGCATGTTTAAATCGTTACGACATTTATTCTATGTTTCGTGTGATCAGCCCTGTGAATGTCAGAGATTTTGGTCTCAGATCTTCGGCTGGGAACCGAGAGTTAGATAACACTGTGTCAAATACCGGCAGCCCAGAAGATAAAAACATTTCAGTGACACTACTTTATTTTGGGAAGTTAAAAAGCGATTTAACACTGATGCTCTTAAAATAACATTATTTATTGTAACAGAACCGACAGCTGACATTGACCAAACACTGATGCAATCGCAAAGGCGATAGAAGCATTTATTATATTTTATTAATATAGTAATAAAATTTATTTTATTTTATTTATTGGTTCTGTACTATAAATAAAATAATATATATTTTATTTAATGTAACAGAAGCGACAGCTGTCAATCTCTGAAGTCAGATACCACGAGTCTGGATAAGTCTGCCCTTTACGATTCTGTGGAGGTCTGGTTGAAGGACATCAAGATGGATCGGTACATCGACTGTTTCATCTCTGGAGGCTACACAACAATGGACCAGGTGGCTCGCATCAACCACAAAGATCTGATTAGTCTGGGAATCAGCCTGGTCGGTCATCAGAAGAAGATATTAAACAGCGTCCTATCTCTTAGGATAGGTCATCATAGCGTTGGTTCATCCGGCGGTGAACTGGTGTGATATGACGATAAATTCAAGATGTAATTTTTTGTCAATATTTTCATATATTCAATATTTAATATCATATTGTGATGGGTAGTGAAAATTCAGGATTAAGGCAACTTAAAACCTCTTCAGTTGCTCTACAGTGTGCGCTCTCACTTGAGGCCTACGATAAGTATGGATAGATAAATACAGCCGATTGCAATTAATTTCCTTCACGAAAACCAATCACATTCTCGAACATCAATCATATTCGCAATCAAATTCTATCATATGACCATTTTTTGTAATGAGCCCTAACCCTAACTCCTACCCCTAACCCATAACTCTAACCCCAACCCCTACCCCTAATAGTTAAAACTTAAACAATTAAAAGAATTTAATAAAAGTGACGCAAGCGCGAATCGAACCCAGGGCATCAGGATCTAAATACACTTTACCACTAGACCATAGTGGATTGTGATCGAAAATAGTTTAATATTTGTTTAATATATTGTAATAGACACAGCATTAAATCTTTGATATAGCCTAATATCACTGCAACTGCTTTTGTTATTGGTGTATATTTTAGGATTTAATGGCTACCGACATGGCCTTAGTGATTGGTCATGTGATGGAATAGCTTCAACGCAGCTAATTAATAAAATTTTAATTGGCCACTTAAGCCTAACACTAGAGCGAGAAAATGAAATGTTAAATTATATATTAAATAATTACAGGTTTCGATTTGTATCGTGACCGTTGTAAAGATAAAATAGTAGTAATATTTATCTGATCATATAGTTATATTTCTTCAAGAGGCTCAATCATGCCCATCTCTTATAGAGACAATACAAAGCAATACGTTTTTGGCGAGAGCACCTTTACTGAAAGTTATTAAAAACCTTCATTATGTACATTTTTATAGAACTCTTTTAAATGTTGTTTGTTTAAATAATCCTGTCGTCAGAGATTTGTTTGTTTGAAATTTACAATATTATCTTCTAACTACTCTCCTTTAACCCTCTCTTCTAAACAGTGTGTCTTTGCCATAATATTTACTAACGTCACTGCAGTATTTCATTCCACTCCTTAATATTGTCTAAAGCCATTTCCTTTCAAAAATTGGCATTGGGAGTTCAGAATCAGTTATTGGATTTTCACATTCTTTGATCGTTATTATTGATGTATTTTTTCTGTGTTTGTTTGACAACCACGTAAGGCCTTAAGTAAAAGAATTAGCACAAATACATTCGTCAGGTGATAAAACGGACCTTAATAATAATGATACTAGTAATGAAGGTTTAACGTCCGTTTCCTCATCCAAGTATGATGACAGGGACGTCCACAACAACTGTCCCTTAAGCAAACATCGTGTTTAATAATCTATGGTAATCTAATAATCTTTAGTACCGTAGTACCCTGTAAATTAAATCGCAAACACAGTTTTATCCAGAGGAGTAATTATTAACAGCTGTGATTTCATTTTATGCAACGCTACAGTTCTTACATATATTGGCTGTTAACTAAGTGGTGCATTTTAACAAAAGTACATTTTAGACGTCTCTGTGTTTAATATACATATATATTATGTAAATAATTCAAATAATAATAATAATAATTTAAAAGCGATTCATGGTATCTGTGCGATTGAATGCGCTGGCACTGATATATAGGCCTGCAGCATTTATTTAATATAGTACAATGCTTAGAAATAATAATAATTATAACACCAATTAGAGTGTTGTTTCATGACCAACATTTATTGTCGTCCATGACACTATCGAGCACTATTGAGGCAAATCCAAGCCGATGAGCAAAAAGAAAGTTCAAAACGATGTAAATTTTAAAGTACAGAAAATCAGTACAAAGGAAATTAAAGAAAAGGAGGTTTGCGTGCAAACCGAATGCCATTTCTGACATTGATTTGGATCTTAGTGCTTTATTCAATAAATACAGTTATAAAGCAATATAATACAGCACATTTAGCTTTAATATATGCAGTATGTAGTTATAATGTACATTAGCAGAAAAATGCGAAGAACCGGTTGAGTGCAATACAGAAGCCAAAATGTATTTATCATCAGGTCAAAAAGGAAGTATGAAAGAGGATATGAACTCAATGAAGCATATGAGTACGACGAATATTATACTTCAATTTCTCGGCAATGGTGATGGACGTTTCAATTGAAAACTCCAATGAATACAGTAACACTGATTGTCATAAGTAAAAGCTCAAGGTTTCATTACGCATCATCATCATCACCTTCTTTTGAATTCAGTTTAGCTAGGGTCGGGATTAGAAAATTTTGGAGCAATTTCTGTAGCATAGGCGCTAACCATGCTCTTTTGACGTTAGCAAGATCTTAATGCTTTGTAGACTTTTACGACACGTGCAGTCCACGTTTGATCTATTCTTCAAAAGCAGGCTAGCTTCATACTGTAATTACTCAAACAAACAGTTTTCTCTCCACAATATGCTATTGATTTATACTGGTAACATTTTAGCTTTAAAGGAATCGTCGAAACCGTTTTCCAAACATACGATCAGCTTACGACAGTTCTACTCAAGTCAATTAAGCTAACAATAGAAACAGTTCCTGCGGCGTGGGTTCAATACAGAAAAGTGAAAGCGATCAATTTCGTCTATCACAGCTATCTCTTTCATACTGATTCAAGATATCAATTTTGCTCGTAAGATCACATACATGTATATATAGCAACCGCATCAATTACATAGTTCCCTTGCTTAGTTACTGTTTTTGTGGTTTTCGTTATTTCCTCCTCTTTATGGTTATTAGTAAGCATTACTTTAGACATATAATTAATATATGAATAATACAATGATAACATAACACAACATAACGGCACAATGGGTCAGGAAGCACAGATGCTTGTTTATGTTGTTTTTTCCTCCTTCCTCTCCATGATTTTTCCTTTCTAAGCTGTCAACACTCGGTCATCCAAGGTGGTCACCCACAAAGTACTAACCGAAGCTTAACTTAACTTAACTTAGTACTTATAGCTTAACTTCGATAATTTACGCCTAACTAAACCAAGTGCGCTACATCCCGCCGTATTCCGTGATATTATACAATGATATAAACATAAGCCTCTAGTATTGTACCAAAATATGCTAAATTGGCCTAATACACGAGTGATCGCATACGATTTAATTAATAAGACATGAACGTAAAGAAGAACCTAGCCACAAATATGTGAGAGCTATTGAGCAACGTCGGAAACGATGATGAGCTATTTAAGAAATATTGCAAATTGTTTGGCAAATGAATGCTTAAAATTACATCTAACTAAATAATATACTTGTATATAACTAAACAATTCTAAACATAATTAAAATATATAATTTATTAACATCACAACGTAATAACGTAATACATTTTGTCTTCATTTTTGTTAACAGCATCATATACTACATTACGGTTTGTTCTTAGACGATTGGTAATAAATAATAATAATAATAATAATAATAATAGTAATAATAAGTATATTCATATACGCGCTGCTTTATGCAACAGTAGCGCTACTAGTGCAGTTAATATAAATTTTTGGTAGAACACACACACGTACACACAGAGAGAGAGAGAGAGAGAGAGAGAGAGAGAGAGAAAGAGAGAGAGACAGAAAGAGAAAGAGAGGAGTACGTTCATCTAAACACCTGGGAAAATAATAGACTCTTCAGCTTTACTGCCCTTCCTCGATTTTTCACACTTTCCCATCTTTTCAAACTATTTTCAATTTCTCTGATAACATCAGATCAGTTGGATTACGTTGAAACAGAATTTCTATTTCGGCGTCGATTTGTCAACTTCTGAATTCTCTGGGTTTTGACAGAAAACGAAAATTTCATTTTCGGTTTCGGCCAACAGAGAATAGTTAAACTATACTTTTGCATGATAAATGAAAGTACTGGCTAAGCTTCACAGCATAGTGGTTCAGTGATCTGCTACACTTAATAGGTCCTCAATTCAAAACTCTGCATCGCTCAAAACAGCCCAATCTCATTGGCACTGCCAAGAAAAGCAATACCAACTCATAATTGAAATACTACCGTAAAATACCAGAAGCACACGAACTGTTTTATATAATATTCAAAATAGCAAATATTTAATTCAACCAATTAATATAAGATACAATACTTTTTCCCACATTTAGTATCCAAATAGGACAGAAAGCATATGTAGCTAAATGTGCAGTATCTGTATATTATTAATTGTACAATTTAATTTCAAACTGAGCACAATAATGTCACAAGTAAATGCAACAATATTGGACTATCATTGAAACACTTAATAAAGATTAATTTAAACAAAAATTAACACAATTTCTATAATAGGCCTACGCCACATTTTTAGTCAATTGTTTTGCATTGCAGTGTACCATTTAGCATTGTGTTGTAAGAAAATTAACATCCAGCATGATTTTATATTTTATTTATATTTTCTTTTCTTTCACAGTCAAAGTAGCGGGTGAGATATTAATAACCTAGTAGTCTACGAACCTATGATATCCTGGCATATTCAATAACGCCAAAAATACTGAAAAGACATTGCGACTAATTGATTCTTCAAAAATAGTTTAATAATATGCTTAAAATTAATTGCCCCATACACTAGACTCCTATTAACAATTAAACAATAAATTAGGTTAAATAAATAGATTTCGTCCAAGTCAGGTTTTATAAGCACGATTTTTTGCTCTGTCTGATATCAATTAAAACTATAGACAATTCATTATCAGTAGACACTCGTAACAACTAAAATAATCTCCTAATTTAAATTGTAAAACGTCACACAATTTTAAACTCTAATTAGAAATGCTTGTGAATTATGCACGAGTAGTTTAGTCTTCATTTAAGCACATCTTCACAAGTATATATATATATCTCTCTCTCTGTTGGTGCACTGCCTACTGGCAGGTCCATGGTATATAACGCCTCCACTCTTCTCTGTCATCCGCCTTCCTCTTCATTTCCACATATGAGTGGGAAAAATATATCTTTAAAGTATATCTTTACACTTTAATATACAGTGATAGCGGTCAAGTAGCAATTTATTATTTCAGTAAAATACATTTCTCCAAAACTTCTTACCACCTCTCTTCTACTCCTTCAAAATCTTACATCTTGACTACGCTACAATCTTTACTCTATATCCACACGACATACAATAAGATAAGTTAAATGAAATAAATTTTAAGTTAATAAGTTAATTGTCCAAAAGACAGACTTGGCAGAGCCAGTGGACTATCGGCAAGTTGCCCGACTATGAATCAGTAGGTGGAGTTTTCAAATCCAGTTCTATCCATGCATAGTGGCTCATGACAAAGAGACAGGAAACTGAGGTCAAACATGACTGCAGCCTTTAATTATTCTGATACAGAAGCACTGATACTAAAGATATAATATTAGACATAGTTACAAAATAAATCTGATTAGCACTCGATTACAACTGTCACACAAATTACCAGGCTATAAGTACGTATCAGATATTATGTTTAATGATGCATCAATATATATATGTACGCGGCAGCAAAAGAGTAACAACTATATAGCGTTGGAATACAAGCCTAATATTACATAATTTATATGACATTACTTATTATCTAATACTAAATTATATTAAATGATTAACAATAAAACACACTACAGAGCCTTTATCATGAATGTAATATATTGATTGATCACTGGCACGACAAACTGTAAATCAGTAGCCCTGTGGGCTTAAAAATCTAAACTTTGGACAAGCCCAAACAAAACACCGCAAAGCAAAGACATATTACCAGCCATATTTATACATCAGATACCACCAGGTTAATACAGTGTCTCCACGTCGACGGCGAAGAAACAAAATTAGCGCCATCTACACCAGAAACACCTTTACGATTGGTAACACTGCAGTCAGATAAACCTATATCGCTCTTCTGATTGGCCGACGATTGACCGGTACATCGACAAAGAAGTTTATAACATCCTGCGTGCAGAAACAGCACCGAGCTCTCGTAAACGACACTTTCATTCTCACGCAGTTGCTCTCTCCTCGCACACGCCGGACCAATTAAAACAAACGAATTTTCGCCAGATGACGACTGTTGCTTATCAACAGTCGCGGGTACAACGTTGGAATTAGGTTGAAATACTGCAACGCTTAAAGTAACTTTTTCGATTATGTTTTTGGATATATTTGTGAAAGCTACGTGAAGCGGTATTGATGATTGCGAGTTAACGGATAGAACGGCTGATTCATCGCTCAAGGCTATGGAATCAATTCCCAGAAGGACCTTCCACGTAACTTGACTCGATTGGATGAGTTCGCAGTCCGACTCTGTCAGATAGAGAGAGTCGAGCGAGAGAAATCCGGACAGAGAACGAGACGGAATAGACCAGCGTAGACTAACGAGCGAAGAGATATACTGTAGCAATTTACCACTGCCACTTGTTTGCTTTCTATCACTTTCTCTACTTACTGAATCATCACCACAACAGTTAATCTGGTTGTTCAGAGATAAACTGGATGAATTTTCACTAGCGCAAGGCACTGGCCTATTATCCACACTCCCACGAGGAATCGTTAAGACTATGCGACTCGTTTTTCCTGGACTAATCAACAGCGATAGTTCCTCGCCCTTAGAATCTTTCTCTGCATCAGTATGTAACGATTCACCGACCTCAGCGTCTTTTGTCGTACTGTAGCGAGCAAATAACTCCGCGTCGTAGCGACTAACGTTAACCAAATCAACGCACAACTGACACTGCACTGAACCACAGGCCGCCTTAACGTTCCAGTTAGAAATCAGCACGGACGGCACGATATCCACGCAGAGACTGAAAGCACATTGGCGACAGAACCCCTCGGAAAAGCCCGCTCCGCCGCTATACTGTATCAGCATCAGCAGTTCCACGCTAGTCACTCCAGCAGTGTCTCTGAACTCTCTCAACCGTCTCCTCCATCCTCCATCCATCGGTCCCACTGGCTTGTCCTCCACCACCTCTGAGGCAGCGGCTAGCTTAGCCAGGTGAGCTACGCCAGACTTCGACAGGAAGTCGCTCAGACCAGTTATGGTGAATTCCATCATGGCCGTCTCTCCGGGTCTCAGAGGAAGAGAGTCCTTGATGGACTTCTTATTCCAGCGGATCAGCTCTTCGAGGTCGGTAGGAGCTAGCAGCGAGCAGGAGAGAGAGAGATCCAAGTGCTCCACCTTGAGGTGGCCGGTGTTAGAGAGAGTCAGTGTGAAGGTAGACGTCTGGCCGGTACGTACTGTGACTGCACCGCTGCACGTGACAAACTCACTGTTCGGCAGCGTGCAGAATGTTTCAGAACTAGGAAGAGAGCTGGATATCTACAACAGAGCAATAATCATCATCATCATCTTCCATTGAATCCCAGTTTAACCAGGATCGGGATATGAATAGACTGTCTCAAATCCTCTCTGTCCTACATCATATCATCAGTTAATCCCCTATTTGAGACTTTTCCATTCGTTTAAATTTTTGTAGCAATTTCTGAGTAATAACAACAGAGTAATAATAAGTTCATTAACTGATTGTTCTTCTATTTTGTACGGTTGGGTGGCTGAATGGATAGCACGCTTGCCTGAGAAGCAAGAGGCCATCGGTTCAAATCCAAGCCGGACCGTCTCTGACAGTATCCCTTGTGATACGAAAATAGACGTTTAAACTTGGCTCTTTTTGCAATCCTGAAGCCAGTGGCGAAGTCGGTAAGATATTCGACTGCGGATCAGTATGTGCGGGGTTCAAATCCTGGGCTCACGCGTCACTGACATCGATTTCGAGTGAAGAAACTGACGTAATCCTTAACTTTTTTATCCCACACATTTTTAAATCTCTTTGGCAAATAAGTGACGTATGACGTCTCTGATATCAGCTTCTGATAAGGATATAAATGATAAATCTTTATTATAATTACTATTACTATTTAGGCTGTTAACGATTAAAAATTCGTTAGTAGTTAATATTTGGAAAATTAACCAATAATTTATCGGTAACTTTATTTTTTTAAACTTCATAATTATAGTATTATTTGAAAGATCCATGATAAGTGAAGGATTTGTGGGTAATAACACATAAAACACTCTCAGCTAAATATACGGTACCGTCATCACACAATTTAAATCCAAAATAATCAGACAATGCCATGGTATAGCATAGTATGCAGCTAAATGGTATGAAAGAATGAAAGAATATAGCATAGTATGCTGCAAAATGGTGTGACATAGTATTGCATAGTATGAAGCACAAATTACAAAAAGTATGCAGCGAAATGATATGAAATAGTATAGCATAGTATACAGCAGTATGGATTGCCGTAGTATAGCATAGTATACAGCGGTATGGAATGCCATAGTATAGCATAGTATGCAGCGGTATGGATAACCATAGTAGAGCACATATACAGCGGTATGGATTGCCGTAGTATAGTATGCAGCGGAATGGTATGCCATAGAAAAAAGTAAACAAGCATTATAGTGAAATGATCAACTATGTTGATAACTATCACTTTAAATACCACATGTTTAAATCGTTCGGCAATTTATTCCATTTTCCATGTAACCAGTCCAGTGAATATCCGAGACTTTACTCTCAGATCAGCGTTGCTGGGATTCGAAGCAACAAGGGTTTAATTCACCTCAGGACCTGTCACTTAAAACTTTATGACGTTACACCTACGCTACTTAAACTTTCTAAGATATAAATATTTATAGCATAGCATAGTATGCAGTGGAAAGATATGCCACAGTTTAGCATAGTATGCAGCGGGTTGATAGACCATAGTATAGCACAGTATGCAGTGGAATGGTATAAAATAGTTTTGCATTGTATGCTGCGGAATGATATGACACTGTACAGCATTGCATTGAGCGGAATGGTATACTATACTATAGCATTGTATGCAACAGATTGGTATGCCATAGTATAGCAAAGCAATGCATCTATTCTATATCGATTAATTGAAATTGAAATGATTTCTGAGGATTAATTGAAATTGATATCAAATTCAAATAAATTTCATAATTGAAATTGAATTTTAAATAATTTATCAACAATTAAACTAAAAGTGAAATTGACATTTGAACAATTCATATATCATAATATAATATATTATATAAATATTTAATAATATTTATATAATATATTTATATCATTTAATAAACAATTCATATATCATAACATAATATATTATATAAATATTTAATAATATTTATATAATATATTTATATAATTTAATAAACAATTCATATATCATAATATAATATATTATATAAATATTTAATAATATTTATATAATATATTTATATAATTTAATAAACAATTCATATATCATAATATAATATATAAATATATTATAGATCATAGCTTACGAACATTGAACATGTTAATAAGTAAAACTGAAAAAATTGCTGTTTCTCATTTTAAGAAATAAGTTAAAAATAATTTTAAAAATTCTTAAAGACAGAATTTCATCAAACTCTTATACATGAAAGATGATACCGGCTGAAGGTAGAGTGGTAAACCAGCTAATAAAACTAATAAAGCTGATAATAAAGCTGCTCAAGGTTGAAACCCTGTTGGATTGTCTTCTAACAGAAACAGCATTTGATGTATGGTATCATTGCTAAACTAAGGAAATAAACGTAGATAGTAAATTGGCATAAAAACTACACGTATGCAGAGTTGGAATAAAGGTATACCTGTAGTAACGGCAGAGCTGAAACAACTTTCACATTGGTTATAGTTGACGGAGCCAGAACTTGAAGATCCTTAAACCTGCATTGACTGCGAACACCTAATACTTCTGCTACATAACCGTTGAAGGTCAACTGGCCAGTGGCTCGAGGCGTAATGATGATCTTAAAGGGAATAGGATGCGAGGTTGGCGGAAGATTGAGATGAATCGGTTCGCCGGCTATTTTAACTCCCTCCGCTAGCAATGAAAAACTAGTTTCAAGTTCAAACGGTAGAGGATTGACCAGATGCAAGAGAATCTCACATAAATCTCCCTCAACCCAAATACACGGATCAACCGGTGCCCCGTTACCACTTCCAACCATCAGCGGCGAGTATATAAAAGGATTGGCCACAGTATCGACCGACAACTCAGAACTGGATTTATCCGATTTTAGTCTCATCGGTCTACGATGAGAGACAATCAATTGAATTCGGAATGACTGGAGAGTGGGAAAGCGGGTGAGTTGGACAGGTGGAAGTATCGTGCCGTTGTCTAATGCTATCGAGTTAGACACAGACTGCTCGCACTTGCTCGTGTTGGATTTAAGTAGAGTCGTAAGTTCGAGTCGTTCGGACTCGCGAAGGTGGTGAAACATTACGTGCAGGAGATAGGAAATATGTCTGACAGCCACTTCAGGATGTCCGATTCTTCTGGAAGCGTAGACCAACTCGTGGAGAGCCCTGAGTTGGATGCTAGTCCAGCCTAAAGGGCCGCTCTCGGGTATATTCTTAGGGTCCAGGTGGAGGTGAAAGCCTGGAAGAGCTCTTATTAGATATTTATAGCACTGCATCCACGACACAACCTGTAATAATAATAATAGCATTATAGTTAAATGATACATTTCTGTATACACAGCAATGTATATTAAATTTAGTTACAATCCAAGAATGTTTGTCAAATTAATTAGTAGTGCTCAAAATACTTCAACATTTTATTTATTTATTTCAGGCATAATAACCCATACATGCACCTTAGAAATACAACAATGCAACAAGAACCAGAAAATCAAATAGGCTGCGCATAAATTGTAAGATTATAAGTACTTAGTAAGATAATTACTTATAGAATTAGGCATATAAACCTATGTACAATAAGCTCAGAACATCAAAACATTTAACTGGCATATTAGTATTTTCCAGCAAGCACATACTACTTTACAATAAAAAATGCTATTTTGTATTTCGTATATATAAGAAAATGAGTTTGAGTTTGATTAATGAAAGCAGACTAATACACAAACTAAAATGCAATCACAAATTTTCAATCACAGAAATATAGAGTTTTCTCTTATTAAGATACAAATGAATGGCTAAATTCAATAAAATAAAATTCAAAAAGGTTTGAAGAAAGAGATGATACACTGCCGGTATTATATCTAATGTCATATATATTAATAAAATAATAAAAATAATAAATTACAAACAAGATTAATAATAAATGTAGAGAGATATTCTTGGCAGTGCAGTACAGTAGTCTTGCATTTTCAAGTTTCGTCGTGCAGTCTCTGCTAGAATAGCAGCATAATAGTGATAACACATTTTAGAAATATTCAAGATTAAATGAAAATTAAGCTTAAAATTAATATAAAATTAAAAATCACAAATGACTAAAGCATAATTTTAAGCGGTAATAAAATGCCATCAGAAATTTCACAAATCATAATATTGGAAGTTACCGGATTTGTAGGAATAACACACTGCATGGCCGCAATACGCAGGCAGAATGATGACTTTCTCCTCATTCCAAGTTCACCGTAGAGTGTCCCTAACGTAGCAAAACGTTCAACATTCTCGCCCTCTGCCATCGGAATATTGATATATATCACATTCTGCAGGTACTCAGCTGCGTCCATCGTACGACCATATCTAACCAGAACCCTGCAAGCTTTCAAACAAGCTTCAAGTTCTATCGGGCCAGCTTCACGACATTTTCCATAATGAAAGACGGCATCCTTGAAATCTACGATCACTTGCTCGGGTAACTGCTGCCCCGATATGTGGCCGGCAGCGGACGAGCCAGAATCGGCAAGGTCTAGACCGGTTGTATGACTCGAGGGACCGTTGAACGAGCGAACATTTGAGCCAACGACAGACTTAGCACTGCCAGCAACCCCACGCTTGACCGAAAACGATACATTCCGCTGAAGCGATAAGGTGCTCGAAACAGAAAACGAATCCGACTGTAACACCACTACGTTGGACACGGCTAATCCTTCCAAAGCTCCTGCAATCCACAGCGTATCATTGATCGGCTTTAGTATCTCCAGAGCTCCTTGGTAGTTGATTATCGCCTCCGCTGGCACACCCGCCAGCAAACAAATATCCGCAAGCTGCTTCCTGATTCTACCCTGACATTTTCTTCTAAACACGCGACTGTCGAAGTCCGACACACTGGAATCTCGTCTTTCGATCGGAGCAGTGAGAAGAACGAGATTTTCACTGCGTTCGTGCGATCTATCCATCCGCTTTGATTCAAGAACCCAGAACAATGATGATAGGTAATCGTGCAGACAAACGTCGAAACCTTCAGAACTTAACTGATCATCACCAGAGTACAGCCAAATATCGGCACTATTCTCCCTCGCCAAGTTACCATTACCCGAACTTTTCAACAATCCATTTCTATCGCTTTTATGATCAATTCCAACGAGAGAACTGGAATTTTCCTTCTTAATACGTTCCAGCGTTGAGACTAGTTTTGTTTCCGATTGAATCCTTCGTAACGACTGGGTTGATTCTACATCGTTGCTATGGCTGATTTTTGTATCGCTGCTATTGCTTAGGAGAGCGTTAGCATTCAAAGGATCAGAAATTGTTGGCGTTATTTTGTTGGCACTAGAAACATCGTTACTACTCGCGGTATCGTTTTTATTTTCCACGACAGGTCCGTTACTATCAGAATGATCGACGCTGCTGGAGTCGTTGGGAAGAGGCGTAGGAGCGCTGTGCAGCTTAGAGACGACGGTGTGACGAAGTGACTCGTTGACACCATTGAGCACCAAGAGACGAGAGTCGAGCAGGGTGCCCTCATGTAGGTCCCGTATCTCTCTGTATGCCTCCCTCAGTGTCTTCATCCCTCTCTCTGTTGCATTGCTCGATCTGTTTACAAAGCATCATCTTTTCATCCTTCAGTTTTTTTCAATAGATAATTTAATATAATAAATGATACTCTCAAATCACTAATTGAAACATTAGAACTCATTCGTTTTGTCATCTAATTAACTAAAACATATAAATGCAAAATTTATGCTATCATATGGTCAAAATATAATCAGATAAATTATACTCTTTTATCACAAAATCAGTAAGTATCTCATTATTCACATATTATAAGCTCTGACTTCAGAAGCTTCAGCTTCGCTTAATAGTAGTATCAAACAGCAAAACTAATTAGACAAATTAATACTAATTAACTAGGATAATTAGATACAAGAATTTATAACATGATAAATTATCCTTCAATAAACAGCTTCATATATGTAGCAATTATTTTACAAATCAATTGACAACACATACTCATCAGCCTTGTTGTCCAATTCACATTTCCCAACACAAATGAGTCCCAAAGCTCGGCGATGATACTGAAAATCACCCCATGCATTGCATTCCAAAGGGTAATCTTTCTTGTACCGCACATATATCACACGTGCCGGGTTACCAACGCGAATTGACTTCACTCGCAATATGCGGTCATAGATCTTGTTGAAGTTCTTTGCTTTAAGCGCCGAGCCAACTTGCCGTACTACGACGAGTAGACTGCAGTGATCCTCCGGTACCTGATTGTAGTCCACAAAACTCATTCTGTCGCACGATGATTAGAGCAGAGCCATGAAAATCCTTACAAGAAGCATTTCTCTCAATCTAAAATATAAACGAGGCTAAAATAGAAATACACTTAGGAAAAATAGTTTCGAAGTGGTTTTCTATATCTTCCTCAGTTCTTGCTTAACCACTTATTAGGAAAATTTAAGGAAGGTCCATTCTTTAGGGTCACGGACACAGCCAGCATAGAATATAATACATAGGAATGAATATATACATATATATATATATATATATATATATATATATATATATATATATATATATATCTGTAAAGTGCCACAGTTGAATAGTACATTGGGCATCGTCCAGAATTAGGCCATCACAGCATGGTCGGATAGTTAACTAGAATAATAGATAGCTGAATGCTAAATATAATAGAAAATACAGAGAAACAAGCAACAGAATCGCCAAGCCTGATACATCATACAGCATTGTGCTGGATTCTAGAAACCTGACAATAAAACAAATCGCAACGCATTTCGACAAACCGACTAATGTAGAAGCAGGTAAAAGGCAATGAAAACTAACCACAGAAATTATAACGAATTTAAAATGACTAAATATTATATATTAAACATAAAGAGCCGCTTCTAGTAACGGGGTCATCTCTTTAGAAATATAGAGCCCATTAGTGTACTTAGTAGTAAAGTCTTAGAAATATATACTTCAGATATATGGCTTGGTAATAACAACCGAGAGATTCTAATTCCTAATCAAAATAACAATCAAGGGGCGTTCAGATTGCATATAAATATAACATATCCATTAACAGTAAACAATGCCTGAATATGCAGTTAAAAGAGCAAACAAGTAGTACAATTATATTTTAATGTTAATATTTAAAACGTTCCAAATTGGCTTCAATAAAAATATTTCATTATAGAATACAAAAAACAAAATATTATAACATTATTTATAGGCAATGTTTACATACTTCATACAACAGGGTTGCCATGTGAAATTTTCAATAAAGTTACCATTTTATTATAGTTTAGAGGGATTTAATTTTTAATTCTTCAATACTTTAATACAATATATGTATATATACGCACGACTTGTTTTCGCCATGCAATGTTTAGCCCAATGTAAATTCATTTATATACTAAATGTCTGAGCTGTTACTCTCCGATCATCTCTGCAGTAAATAAAACACAAAATGTTAGAATGCTAAATTTTACTAAGTCACTAAAGCGACATTAAAAAACGTAATAATGCGTTCATTAAGGCATCTTAAAGTATTATCATTAATTTTAATTAGAAATACACATTAATTATTTTGACAGGTTACAATGCTGAGATTAAAGAAGAACAAAAGCAGGAAATACGTATGTAAATAACTGAGTGTAAAATCGAATTATAATTTGTTTACTTTTTATCCGGCAACTTTTTAATTTTAGCAAAATGTTTAATGAATACGATTCTAAAAGTGTTATATGATTACATTAATACGCTTGACGAACAGTAAGCTTTATTAAAGTTGCTGTTTTCTTATCTGTTTTGCAATTTATTAGCGAGTTCATCAATAACGATCACAGGTAAACCCTATACCATATGTAATGTATTAAAATAAGTAGTTAAAAAGGTTAAATAAAGAAATTCCAGTAAGAAAAGCTGTAAGGTATAGACTTAGAAATAGTAGAATGAAAATAAGAATGTGGAATAAATATACGTTAATCAAACAGTGTAAAATTGACTAAGGTACAGTAGATGTTAAATTAAAACTTGCACGGAATGATGAACAGGATTTCTAGCTAGATCAATTTTATTAGAGACTTATGGTTAAAGAGACTGCTCTGGTGTCCACAGATTGACGTGGCACGGAGTCTAGTAATAAAATTAGTAGCTAAAAGGTTAATAGTGGTCATATGTGCTAATGTATCTTTAACTGTCTAGATAAAGGTCAGTTTCCTTTGTCCAAGTTCAACCAGTGACTGCGAGCATTGGATTTGAACTCTGCTTGTTTTACAGCCTGACAACTACTACCTTGCGATCGGGCAGGACCCCTTATTACATCTTATGTCAGTCATATGTTTTATTAATATCAACGTGTCATCATTGTTAAATGAGGAATTTTGCATTCAACTGTATCGCAATATCTAAAGCCAGATACCAAGAATAAATCTTGATGTTTTTCTGAGAACCATTGGTTCATTTACGAAAATTAACAATTATAAATATTGATAGACTTTTAAGTCTTAATTATTTACATAAGCAAATATTTATGGTTTCTATAACCTGCTTTTTTATTTAACATTTAAGATCTTAATTTAGAACCTTGTGTCATTGTAATAGCTGTAATCATAGCCTTTTGTGAAGAGGTTAATATTTAGCTGTTTAAGTGCCTTTTATGGAGTTTAAAAGCAGAATATGATTAGGAATATGTACCTTGGTTTTTATAAATTTTCTGAATTCTAGAAAGATATCATTGACCAAACATCATTCTGTTCTTTTATAGTCTGAACATTTATGATTTATAATGAAATTATTTATACTTTACTATTTACTAGTCGTATTTTTTGTTAACGAACATTGAGCCCTGAAGCTCATGAGCTTGATTAAATATACATTTGTAAGTAATATAAATATTTTGTACGTTTAACTCATATTCAGACTGAATGCTATCATATTGCTAATTTACAATGCTTCGACATCGTAAGAATGCTTACAAAATTGTTCAAGAACTTGACGCCTTTCCGAAAGTAGAGGAGAGTTACACAGAGACAACGGCAACTGGGGGAGGAAGTTAGTAGTTTTTTTGCTATGTTTATTCGAATACAGTTAAAATATTATGATATATTTAAATCTTTGAAGTGCTATTTATTTCTATTTAATTATTTTGTTTATTAAATTAATTAAGTCTTTAGTTCGAGTAGCAGCCGTGTCTGTTACATTTCCCTTGTGGTATTGAATTAGATATTAAATGCAGCTTTACTTGGGTTTAGTAATAAACACTTAATTTTATTTATTGTTCTGAATTGAATAGTACATTTTGAATACTAATTGAATTATTAATTAATAGTACATTTTGAATACTAATTGAATTATTAATTAATAGTACATTTTGAATACTAATTGAATTATTAATTAATAGTACATTTTGAAGATAATTATTTCTCACAAGGTAAATTAATTATAACTAATAAATTGTAATTAATTTTTTTGTCTGTCTAACATTGATTTTCTTATTTCTTAAGGAACTAATCGACACACCATACATTTAATTTATAATGCTAATTGTTTAAATGTGTACAGTTTCTCTTTTGGTGTTTGTACTGATTGGGATACTGGTTGTGTCTGAGATTCGCTACTACTCCGCTACAGATCTTAAATATGATTACGATGTCGATCCTGAATACACAGGGTGAGAACATTTTTCTCTTGTTACTGATATAGATCTGTAGTTTTGCATAGTGAATATTGTGTAATGACCGTTTAAATATCGTTTATCACCATTTCTTGAAAAAGGCTTCCTTCTATGTATTGTTATTATTTTGTTCTATTTTATTGTTATTCTATTTGTATTGTTATTATTTTGTGCAAAAATGAATCATGTTATAAATATCCAAAGGCACTTTTGCAAATTTTTGTATAGAGTTTATAAATGTTTACTTTTAATAAAAGAATCTTTCAAAAATCTGTAGAACTTGTACTGTATAGATTAATGTTTGGAATGTATGGATTAAAAGACAAATGAATTATTTTAAAGACAATGGGCATAAAAATTAAATGTGCATGTTACCTGCCTTAAGCTATTATTTAGCTTTTGTTTGATAATGTGGCTGAACAGTTTAAATACCTTTTTGCTCAATTTTATTCTTGAGTAATATTTGTCATGAACAAAATCAATTTTCGTGTTGACAAAATGGAGTATTGTTTAGCTGATATACTTATATAGCATTTATTTTTTTGTTTCAGGAAGTTAACTCTAAATTTAGACTTGACAGTTGCAATGAAGTGTAAAGGTTTGTATTCAAAGTATTACTGTAAATGAAATCATTAATATTTAATTAGGTTATTATTTTGCATCATTCATTCATTTCTGAATTTATTTTAGCTTGAAGATTTGAATTTATTTGAATCCATTTCTGTGCTATCAGAGAAGCTTTGCTTAATGCCGTTTTTGCAAGGATCGGAAGCTTATTTTTTAAACCAGAGCCAATAAAAATAAATATTAATAAAAATATAAAATAAAAGAAGAGTCACTAAGAGTTGGACATTACTCGATCTCAACAAATTGTCAAACTACGGCCATTCAATGTACCTCATTTGATATACATGTATATATGCTATGTTTAATGGAGTGTATCATGCAAAGGTAACTATATTTTGCAACAATTACATACAGTAAAACAAGCAATATTCAATAAATACCTATAATAAAATAAATACATACCATGAATACATATAATAAATACAACCATCAGAAGGCCAAAACAACCATCATATATTAATATTGTTAAAATACCAAAATCATAAAAATCATACAATCAAAATCATACTAGAGATTTAAATTTGTGCAAAATGTGAATTTTAGGATTCTTTTTAAATTTATCATAGACTATGAATCAGAATGTTTTATAAAACATGGAAGTTCATTCCACAAATTTGGGACCTGCTACAGGAAATGACTTGTCCCCACATTAAACTGCTCAACATTTAGAAACAGCAACTGTTCCTGACTCTACCAATCGTATCAAATGGTCTTTATATACAGTATGATATGTATGATGTGAATATACGGTATGATATGTATAATGTGTATATACGGTATGTTATGTATGATGTGACCAATTCGGTAGCACGCTTGACTATCAATGGGGCCGTTGATTCAGAATCATGTCGAACATCTTTGAAAGTATGTTAAACGTATGTTAAATGCGTGTTAAATGTATGTTGAACATGTGTTAGATGTATGTTAATGTTAGATGTATGATAGTATACAAAAGATGATGATGTAGTGAAATATACATTAAACTTAACTTTTCTTACTTCGCTTTGACTCTGTGATTTGATGATTGGATGGACTTTGAATGTTGATTGCGCAGACATTGGTGCGGACATACTTGATCTGACCGGACAGAATGCCGAGTCATTCGGTAAGCTTGAGGAAGAGGATGTGATGTTTGAGTTGACGAAGGAGCAGCGGCATCACTTTGAGGGAATACAGAGGATCAACTGGTACCTGAGGGAGCAGTATCACTCGTTGCATGAGTTCTTGTGGAACAGCGGCTATAACGCCATGGCTCAGTCGCTGCCTAAGAGGTGTGTTATATAATTTATGCTTAGTATTATATTTGTATGATTTATGCCTATTATCATAGTTATATATCAGTCACTGACTAAGAGGTGTGTTAATATGATTTATAAGAAATCTTAATCATAAGCTTTATTTATGCTTATTATAGTGATATTACTCTTGAATGATTAAAGATTCTGTATGATTAAATCAATGTTTTCATCATCATCATCATTGTGTTTTTATCATCATTCTGTTTTTTATGAAAAGATCTTTAAAAGATTTTTGTGGTTTAACATCAGTTTCCTAACTTGAAAACATGTCAGTGTCAGGGTTGCTTCTGGATTTGAATCATGCACCTCCAGTTTTACTGTCAAATACCTAGGCAATCACAATTGGTTCTGTCCAATAAATGAGCATTCCATGATTACTAAACTTATACAATTACTCTCTCTTAGTGCACTGCCTACTGGAAGGTCTATGGTATACAACGCCTCCACACTTCCATTTTCCTCTTCATTTCCACGTATAAGTGGATCTTAAATCATCCAACATACCTAATCTCGGCCTACCTCTGCCTCTATTTCCTTCCATTCTGCCTTCTATGACCTCATATAGTAGACTTTCCCCCATTAGAATGTGTCCTTTCCGACTCTTCTTCCTGTTTCTTAATCTGTACCAACTCTCTTCTGAACTTCCTCATGTGTAGCCGTTTGAGTCCTGATAATCCTCTCCATTCTTCTCAATATCCACATTTTCACTGCCTCCAGTTTCCTGATATCTTCCTTCTTTGTTAAGTTCCGTGTTTCACATCCATTTAACAGCGTGGTCCATACCATGGTTTTCACTATCTTTATCTTTGTGTCTTTCTTCATTCTTTTTGACCTAATTACTAAATAATTTTTAAAAAATTACTAAAAATAATTACTAGCTAATTTTAAACATAATTACTAAATTTAATTAATTACTAAACTTACATAATTGCTAATTTTGTTTAATTTCTAACTGCTACTTTACGCTATCTCTATCATTATTTACGACTTTGAATTTTGACTATTGTATCTTATATTTATATTTTAATATAGGTATAGCTTCTGGTGCAGCCATTGTGAGAAATGGCTGAGTTTTCTTTATAAATTTTACTCTATAGTCGAATTATTTTGATTCACGCTGACTGACTTCAGTTGTAGGCAAGGAAAGTGCCATGGGTTGCTTAACGTCAGATCCATTTCAATGTTTATCGTTAACGCTTGTATGCACTTCTTTAATGAAAATTAGATAAAAATAGTATGATTTACTGTAATTGGAATGTTCAATAAATCAATTGTTGCTGCAAGATACTCTATTAAATATGTATAAATGTTGAATATTATTAACAGCTCATTTAGTCAGAAGGGGTTAACGAATGCCTGCAGATATCATGGCAGTCTCGGTGTTAACAAAGTCGCTGGGAACTTTCATATTACAGCCGGAAAGTATGTCCAATTAACTTGATATTATTTATTTAATTGATCTAATAATTATTTTGTAATATATATATAATATATATATATATATATATATATATATATATATATATAGATATATATACTGCATATATATATATATATATATATATATATATATATATATATATATATATATATATATATATATATTGTATAAACAAAATTTCTAATTGTTTGGATTTTTCTGCTGTGATTTACATCATCATAACAACACTGTCTGAGACAACACAGCTTAGAAGATTCAAATTCGGGTTTTGCTGTTTGTTTTGATTAATATTTTCACTTACCAGTTGAAACAGTATGGCAGTGAGAGAGAGTAGAACATTTATGCACCATTATGCTCATCCACTGAGAGTGTCTTACTATACTGTATTATATTATATGCACAGCAGTGGTTAATATTGACATTAGCCTTTATCTTACAGTCCGTAATATAATTGCAAAACACATATATTGTTGTACTCTTCATGTATTACTATATAAATGAAGTTTTAATGTTATGTATTGTTATAATAATGGTAATTAATAATAGCATTATGTAGAGGTGAAATAGATAAAGAGAAGGTTTGTTATAAATTTCTCTTAGATTTAGGTTCAGTTTAACTTAGAATTGCCATAGAACTATCATATATCCCTGACATCATACTTGTATGAGGAAACGGACGTTAAACCTTTACTATTTATTACTACTATTTATACATTTAATATTCAGAGACGTCTATTCGCCGTGTTGTGTCCGGGTTGTTTGAAGAATTGACCGGTGACTGCGCGTGTCGTAGAAGGCGACTAAAGCACTAAGATCCATACCAACGTCAGAAAGGGCATTCGGTTGGTGAGCGCCTAGGCTCCAGAAATCGCTACAAAAATTTAATTGAATGGAAAAGTCTCAAATAGGGGATTGGCTGGTGGTGTGGTGTAGGACAGAGAGGATTTGAGACAGTCTATTTGTATCCTGACCCTGGTTAAACTGGGATTCAAGGGAGGATGATGATGATGATGATTCAAAGACGTCTATGTGTAGTATTTATATTAGATTTGACATGCCATGTTGCGTATATATCAGGTCAGTGCCCGTGTTTCCTCGTGGGCATGCCCATTTGTCGATGATGTTGAAAGAGAGCGGTAAGATTAGCTGCCTATGGCTGCCTTGACTTTTGCATGAATTTTTTACTGAGTACTGTTTACTGTGTTCTTGTTGGCACGCTTTGTTAACGTCTAACATGTTTGCTTACAGTATAACTCGCTTTCATTGGCTGCATTATGCTTGTTTTTGCATGTGCTTTAAAGCTCAGTAGTGCTTGATGTTGTCATTGATGACTGTAGCACTCTATTTGTTGTTATGTTATGTTATGCTGATGTTACTGATAATAGCATTTCTGGCATCTACGACGTTATCCTAGATAGATGTTAAGTCTTCATTATTTAGATCACAATGCAATTAAATGCTCAATGTTTAACGGGCACCTTAAGGAGTTATTTCAACAGCCTAAAGATTAATATGTTATAGATTTTATACGATTCTTACCATTAAGACCTATGACACTGGCTCATGGCTTGCACGCCCATGTTGCTCCGCACTTACAAAAGTCAGGTATTCAGTGACATCTGGTGAATGATGTTTAAGTTTAAAAATGTTTAAGTTTATTATGGGTTTTGGTTGTATGCTTTTTATTTTTATTTTTAGAACCTATTTTAATTTATTACAATTTTTATTAGAATTTTTAGATATCACCCGTGATTTAAGACATTTTCTGTTAATGGCATTTTGACGAATATTTATCTTATTATTGGAAATGACCATTTTTATAGCAGTGTCATGGCCGGTCTTCGATATTGCTTCTTTTACTTGACTAGCGTATCTTTGCTGTTAACAGTTGGCATAATATCTTAAAAGCTTCTTCTATATTACAATTGGGGCTTATGTTCCTTCTGTTTACTTAATTTTTTCATTGATATTTTCGTATTTTCGTCGTTGTGTATAATAATAATAAACAGATATATACAAGCATCGCTTTGTGCGAAAAGCCACAGTAGCGCTTACGTAGTCAATTGTATATACTCCATTGAATAAAACTGTCTGAAGCTTCCTCTGAAAATCTAGAAGGGATAGACCTAACTGTTTCAAACTAGTTGACAGGTTGTGGTCCAGAAACAACAAATCCTGGGTATAACTGAGTGGTGGTCAACTAGATAATGTCTGTACTGTCATGGACAGCCTGGTTGATTAGAGTGTAAGTGTGATGTTATAAAATATAAAGCTGGTAGAGCTAAAGTTAACGTCAGATTTCTCACTCGAAAACGATGTCATTGACGGGCGAGCCCAGGATTTGAACCCCGCACATACTGATCCGCGGTCGAGTAGCTTACCGACTTCTCCACTGGTACCACCCAGGAGATATATACATGGGATCTCTCCATTAGATATCTAAGATATTGTATGTATAGTATGCCGAGCCATCTTTATGCTTTGCTAAACGTGTATAAAATAAGCAGTGTTATTATTTAAAGCGTTCACTATTTTTGTACGCCCGATTCTCGACTATTGTTCTAATCTATGGTCTCCATACAGAAAATGTGATACTGTCCTGATAGAATCTATTCAGAAACGATTCACTAAACGGCTAAGTGGTTTGATAGGATTGCAGTATTCTGAAAGTTAAAAAGTTTTGGCTTCTGAATCGTTAGAGCAACGAAGGTTTAAATCTGACCTGTGTTTGTATTATAAAATTATCACTGGATTGGTCGATCTACCTATAGGCCTAGATGAGTTTTTTGCTTTCAAAAATGATATAATGGTGCAAATTTGTACTTGAATAAATTTCATCTTAATACTGAAAGATAGTATTTCAAAAATCGATGCATTGCTTGTTGAAATTCCCTGCCCTCTAATGTTGTAAACGGCTTCCCTAAACTCCTTTAAAATGTGACTGGAGGTTATTAATGTAAGTAAATACCTAAAAAGTTAAGCGATTGCTTTATATCATTCTTTTATATACTGTATATTATTTTTTCTCTCATAGAATCTAACTTTTAATTTTAGTAAGTATCCTAGTTCTTTTGCCGTTTTAAATATTGAAGTTTTATGTGTCAATTAAGTGCTAGACCTAAAGTAATATGTTTAATTGTCATTGTGTGCAGATATTTGTGCGTGTATATTGTCGGTTGTCTTAATAGTTATACTACATGTTCCGCTAAATTCATCTTGGCCATAATTATGGCCTATACTAAGGATTCCATTGAACATAATTAGTAATTAATGCAAATGTTTACATATTTTGAAATCGGAATATGTAAGTGCCAGTTATGGCCCTTTATTTCCGTTCCTAAGATCTATCTGCTTATTTTGAATAAATGAAATAATTAAATAAATAACAAATATATGCGCTAAAGAAATAAGATATATAAGCCAAATAAACAAGAAGCAAAAGAAAAGGTTGACCGAGGTGGCCACCCTTTTGAGCTTGGTTGAGATGTTTCCCGTGTTCTACCTTGGATCTGCCGCTTACCAGCATCCTAGAGATAGTGTAGTGAGAAAGAGAGAGAGAGAGAGAGAGATAGCGAGCGAGAGAGATAGCGAGAGAGTGAGAGATAGCGAGAGAGACAGTGAGCGAAAGAGAGATTGTTTTAATTTTCAGCAAGATTTGGTATGCTTATAAAAACTCATTTCTAAATTTTAAGATATTGATGGTTGAAATATATTGCACGATATTAAAAGTGTTAATATTGGATGGTTTGACGTCAGTAGCTAGCACTGACGCCTAGCTTTTATCTGAAGAAACTGCTATGCTTAAATTATAAGGCTAGTGCGCGGCTTCCATAGCTATCCAAGCGCTGTAATTCCATAGACATACAATATAAACAGATGAATGAAATTACTTTTAAAGTTGATAATAGTTAAACTGTTTTGATAGGAGTACTAGATAAGATATAATTTGTATTAAAGCGGATGTTTATTCGTCGGCTTTTGGTCTTTATTTCTACAGAACTTCTCATTTTTGCTTAATTAAAGTTTAAGCATTAGGCAGTGAGTCAGCTACCTAGGCACCAGTCCAGTAAAATATTACCGTGAATATCCGGTATTTTACTCTCTGATCCGCTCTACCGGGAATAGATAATGTAGAAAAGATAATGTGTTTATTTTCAGCAAAGACACCAAATGCATAAACGACATACAGTGCATCAACAGCAATTCCTACATCTAAAAGATTCCTACATTTGGGAATCGATCCCAGGACATCAGGAACAGTCACTTAAAATTTTGTGAAGTTATCTAGAAGTGCGGTGTCTAAGACCCAACTGTATGGACATTATTATAGGGATATAAGAAAACTTACTTTTTAAAATGATAAATATAGGGTTTTCTCCACAGTTAGCCTACTTTGAAGGCTTGAAATCTCTTAAATTATAACCAGAAATGAAAAATGCAATGTTGCAATATTATTGGCATGTTTATGACTTGGCAGCTTAACTATTAATTTGTAGCATTTAACAAATGTTAATGGCAAAGTGTCAGATTTATTTTTGTCAAATTATTAAAAATGTCTAATTTCTAAGTTTTCTAAAAACCTAAGAAGCTTAATGTTTGAGCTATTAGGTTTTTTAGATTTTAAAAGACCTAAGACTATTCTTTTTTCAAATTGCCACTACTTTTTTTAAGCTAATAACCTAATTCTACGATGTCGCACTAGTCGCATTAAGCTCTGCATATTCTGATTAGTAGGATCATTTGAAAGTCCATTGTAATGCTGTAGAAATTCGTAGGAAGGCATTAGGGCCCACCTCGTCATAATCAGAATCCCCCATGAAAATGGTATATAACAACAAGCATGAGTATTGCTAGATGATTTAAAGTTCCACTCATATGTAGACATGAAGAGGAAACAGAAGACAGAGAAGAGTGGAGGCGTTATATACCACGGACCTGCCAGTAGGCACTGAGTGAGCGAGAGATTCGTAAAGAATATGTTGCTCAGATGTATCATACATTATTTATGTAGTATCGTAGCTTTTTGACTGCTCATCGTCAAAGCCGTGCAATCAACTGTGAGATTTCCCAATTGGGGAAGTTGAGCGATTGCTTTCTTCTTTAATTGTATCATTATATATTTATCTTGTCTATAACTCTAATTAAGAGACTGTTTTATTTGAGCGGAAATATAAGAGGTAATTAAAGAGTTTAATTATAGCAGTTAACTGTATCCTGATAAATTAATTACAACTTAATTGCTATTTTATATTAATATAAATAAAGCAGTTATTTTATTAATGGTATCTACTTAATGCTGTAGCCTAGGAAGATTAAATACCTAGGAAATTTTATATTAATATAAATAAAGCAGTTATTTTATTAATGGTATCTACTTAATGCTGTAGCCAAGGAAGATTAAATTCCTATGAAATAAACGAAATAATATTTTTACGTTTAGACAAGTTTTATGTTTGCCCTAAGTAATTGTATTTTCTATCTTAATGCTTATTAACCTTGTTTTTAATTTCATTGCAATCTATATCAGTTTCATGTTCTATAATTTACGCATTGCAGACTATTGGTTAACATTTATTTCTTGAAACTCTGACAAATATTTCTACCCATCAAGTATCGGAGTTCTTATCATACTTGCAGTTTAAAAATAAAGCTAATGTTAACGTCAGTTTCCTCAATCGAAAGCGATATCAGTGACATGCGAGCCCAGGATTTGAACCCCGCACATACTGATCCACGGCGAATATCTTACCGACATCGCCACTGGCTCCAGCCATAAGCCTGCCACCTTCGAAGCGCTGAGTGTTCGTATATGTTAGAATCACAGTCTAGACATAATAATTATGTGTAATTAATTACAGTTTACATTTAGAAATTATATTTCAAGTAAGTTAATTATTACTCATATTACTGCTTCATTCGTGTTCGGCTTAATTTAAATGGAATTTTATCAGATCAAGTATTATTAACTAGATTTCTTTGGTAAGTTGAACTTCTGAGAGAAGCTAAGATCATTGAAATGTATCCAACTTCCTATGGTTGAATTGATTGCATGCATTCATTGAGAGGCCCTTGGCTCGAATTTCGGCCAGACCATCTCTGACGGTGTTGCTTAATTAAAGAAAACGGACGTTAAAACTTAGCACGTTTTTACACTCAAAGGTTTATTTTTTCTTGCTCAACCGTAAAAACACTCAAGTGCTGAAGTGTAGATCCACTCGATTATAAACTGCCCCTGCCTGGGTATGGGGCATAGTTTGTCTAGAGGAGCTCAATGACAGTGGCCTGATTACTATGAGTATAAACTATCTTATCCATTCTTGAATTAAGAGCTTACTTATTTCAACAATTTTTTAATAAGCCATCAAGAACAATTCTTAATATCTTAACTCTAGTCTTTACACAACAAAATGTAATGAAGATTGGGGAATAAGCAAATAGTGCGGAGTGCTACTGACATCAATGACAACATCCATCACAACTTTATTCACTCATTTGTTCTTTTGCTCTTCTTTTTTCATCTTCTGAAGTTAGCAATGGTTCTATATTTAACGGTAGGTCCATGCAGCATAAGTTCATCAAGACCTCCATTAACTCTATATCTTATCTTCACTTATCTTCTGTTATCTTCTCGTGTCTTATCTTCGCTTGGCTAATATTCTATCTTATGTCCAACTTATTTCTTCGGTTCTACATACGAATGTAACACAATCATCTGACATAGATTTTCTTTAGTTTTTTGCTTTATATTCTTTTTACTTATTTCATTGCTATCAGCTAGACGGGTAGGCTTATATCAATTATTGATAATTTTTAAATTTGTACTTTAAAAAGTCTATGAATGGCAGCTTGATTAACTTGAATGGTGGTTTTCAAATGTGGCTTTAAATGACCCATCCAGTGTTGTATTAATTGTTCAGCATATGATGTGAATGACATTGTTAATTAATTATCTATTCATTGAGTGTTGTTTTAAGTGTAGTTTTAGATAATCTATTAAGTTCTGTAGGTAATTATCTATTAAATGATCGAAATGATCTCTGATAGGTAACCTAAAGTTGAGTGATCTCTTTAGTGATCTAAATGACGTATTTATTAATCTAAATGATCTGTTGAGTAATCTAAATATGTTAATTAATATAATTGATCTGTTTATTAATCTAAATGGTCTGTTATTTGATCTAAATGATCTGTTATTTGATCTAAGTGATCTGTTATTTGATCTAAGTGATCTGTTATGTGATATAAAATATCTTTGCAGCTTATCAATATTTTTAAACGACGCAGCGGGAATTTTAAAACGCCTTTATCAGACCTGATTTTCTTCCGCTTTCTCTTGCGGTTCTTTGTTCACTCAGTCGTCATCTTGTGATGAGTTGGCGTCTGTCGATGCAGGGTCTGCTTGAGACGTCCCTTACATTGCCTTATGGCGAGGAACCGGATGCTAAATTTCTATTGGTTGATTGAATCAAAAGGTACCGATGCCAGAAGTAATGCAGGTCAAATATGCAATTCAGAATAATCTGTCAGGGCTGACCTACATAAAATGTCTCAAAGGAACCAGGAACAAAACCTAAAGTGTCATTTGGAACCCTCTGATTAATTATAATTATCGGTGGTTGTTTGTGATCATTGTAAAGCACCCATTCGAGTCTAAACCTATTAGATATGATGCAAGAGGCCGAGCTGTGTGATTCAGGAAGTTACTGTTTGTACAGACTATGACGCATTGTTTTAATTGAACATGTAAATATGATAGAATGGGCCACTTAAGTTATGTAATTTATCAGCTGCGATGTAATTTTCACGTCTATTGGTAAAATAATTGCGTAAAAAAGGGCAAAGATCATTTGCTATGATTAGGAGCTGCCTGTACTTTGTCTTCTGTCGTATTATAATTCAATGCCTGCCCAAATATTTTTCTCTCCGTCTCTCTCAATTTCTATCTCTCTCTCTCTCTCTCTCTCTCTCTCTAGTCTCTCTAGTGCTATGTCAAGGGGCAGGTCCAAAGTACATATTCATACTCAGAGTCTGATTTCACGCTCTATAAAGAGCACTCCATAGATCAACCAGTGATCCCTTCACATAAGGCTATGCCTTATCCTTACCTTACATAGCGTATATCTTGAGAAAAATACGGCTTCTGAGATGGTTTCACGTTGACTTCCTCGGGAAACAACTTTTACAAATTCCATTGTTGCGCTGGATTTGTAAACTATTTGTAAAATGTTGTGGTGAAGCCGTCAGATGCTGTTATCTGATAAATTTACCAATGTTTTACCAGAATTTGGCGAGACTGTTTTCAGCATTTCTTTTTAGACTCACCATTCCTACAGATCATGTTTTGTTGGAGCAGAAAGCCAGGACTTTATTTTGTGTCCAACTCGACATAACTGCACATTATTGTTTACTCTTAAATTTATTCACGGAGGCCTCATTTGGATTAATCGTACTTAAAATTGCGGCGGCTGTGTAAACTAAGATTTGTTCAGGGCTTGTCCGAGCAAGCGGGCATTGACAGAGGAAGAGCAGTGAGTTGTTGTCATAACCTCCTTGTTTCTAGTGTTCAGCTGTAGTCTACTACTGGCTGTTTTTCTTTGTTGGGTTATAGTTTAAAATGTTTACAGATCTGAACGTTGAAAGTTACCTGTTATACCTTATTTATTTATTTATTTTATTTAAATGATTCAATCATTTCACGCAATAGAGTTAGAAAAGTCTCACAAAATACAGTAATTCTCATGAAATGAAAAGGACACAGAGGTCCGAAGACTCTAACATGTGCACTACTAGGAGAATAAAATAATAAAAGATTTAAGCATCATTAGAATAGAATATAAAATATGTTCATTTTTTCAGCAAAGACATAAAATGCATATGCGACATACAATGCCCCAATAGCAATTCCTACAATATCATAGCATTCACAATATTACAATGGTCACATTATTTATAGTAAAATACATGTATATGCTAAGCTATAAAAGTCAAATGTTTATTAAAATCAAGTTTATCTAAATTGGGCTTGAATGAAATAACAATATTTGTCGTGATCACAGTCTTCTTTTAGCTGTTTTTCTTCTGGTTTTATAGGAATGCTGGTTTAGTGGGGGCAAAAGCTGTGTCAGCAAGTGGTCAAGATTATAACATACAGTTTTTGTATTTGTTTGTCCTCTACTTCCTAATGGGCCATAGAGTGTCAAATTGCTGAAGTGGTTTTTAGATATGCTTAATTATACCGCTTTGTTTTAATTGTTGCTGCTTGAAAATTTCCCCTTATTTGAATTAAGTGCCCATATTTGAACTAAATGCCCATATTTGCCTTTTCATTATTGTTGTCGCTGTTTTATTGACTCTCTGAATTGTGTACTGTTTGTCTTTGTTTTTTGTGAGTGTAATTTAGAGCCAGAGTTTTCTGGGGAAGTGTATCGAAATTTTCTTTTGATCTATTACTGGCTTGAAATTATTAATTCCTTTTATCCATATATAACTATCTAGACAAATTTTGTTTGCATCTATTTTGTTGTGTATTTTTTCCTCAATCTGCACACAATCTGTTGTAGATCATTGTCATCCTCATCATCAGCATCATCTTCCCTTGAATCGCAGTTTAACTAGGATCGACACTAGAAACTTTTTGTAGCAATTTCCGGAGTTTAGGCGCTCGCCAACCGAATGCCTTTTCTGTCGTTTATCGCCTCTCATGACAATTGCAGTCTACGGTTGATCTAATCTTCAGCTATCCGGACACAACCTGTTGTAGATCACTGTATTTTATATTCTCTAAAACGACAATTAGCACATGCAAAACTATAGTGGTGTTTATTCAGAGTGCCACTAATCTAAACTTCTAAACATTCAGTTAATATTTTAAATTCTATTCATTTTAAATTTTACTTAGGATTCCATTGAAGATTAAAACGCAATATTTACTTTAAATGTTTAGCATTTTGCGAAGGATTTGATGATAGCGATATTAATAGATTAAATATCGGCAACAATAACAGCAATTGCTACTGTCGTCAATGACATCATCGAGCACTATTGAACTAAATCGAAGACGATGGGTAAAAGAGGTCCAAGGACGGTGTTAAATTTTAAATCCAGAAAACCAGACCTAATCTTTCTCATCCTTGTAAAGAGTGTAATTTTAACCTTTCAGGACTGAATATCCCTATATTAAGCTCTTGTTTAGGAATCATCATTGTACCAAGAATACCTGGTACTGGAAAACAATGGAATATCGCTTCGGAACGTAAATTTTTAAAAGCAAAAAGCTGCAATTTTTGCAATACAGGGTGAGCTTTAGCTAGACTGCGAATACCTCCTAGCTGTATGAAGAGGCCTGTACCCCCTAGCTGAACTGTATTGTTGTTTTTGTTATACTTTCAGATTACAATTTCTCGCACAGGATTGTTCAGTTCTCGTTTGGTGAGCCGTCACCTGGTATCGTGAATCCATTGGACGGGGAAGAGAAAATCAGCACAGAGAGTAGGAGTTGAGATTTCACTCTTTAAAACTTCTAAGATGTTATAGAGAGGGTTTAAGTTTATTTCAGAATCACACGCTACTAGAATGTTACATACAAGTTATATAAAGTCCAAAATAATATACAGCATGAATTTATATCAGAATAAATATTTCAGTCAAAAACATAACCAGCAAATAATTAATAATTTGTCTATTCTATCAGTAGTAGTAGTAGTTCTATGTATTTGATCAGAAATAGAGGCTACCAAAACAGCGACCACCGCCATCTAGTTGATTACTTCAAAAATACAATTGCAAACTTACAGTTATATGTTGCGATATACAATTGTCTCTACCGATGCATTGTTATAGATTGATGTATTGTAAAAGCCAATGTCAGTTTCCTCACTCGAAAGCGATGTCAGTGACGGGCGAGCCGAGGATTTGAATCTCCCACGTACTGATCCGCGATCGAGTATCTTAACCGACTTCGCCACTGGCTCCAGCCAGTTATTGTAATATATAGCCTTCTCTATCGATATAGATAGATGTAGATATAGATAAATAGATATAGATAGATAAATTGTGATATATAACTGTCTTTACCGATACAGTGTTATTGATTGAAAACTTAAAACTTTTCACTAAATCTCTCAGATTAACCACTTCATTTATACCGTCAATTTCATAGATTTGAAACTCCACAAATCCATCCTATCTTTTATCATATATTAAACCATATGAGAAAAATAAACTATTTAATCTCTTTCCTTCCTCTGTACTTAAATTTTAGCATGCATTTTATAATATTTTATGACCGCGACATTTTAATCTCGCATATAATAATATATCTGAAGTGTTTTACTTTACAATAGAGTGTTGCTCTGTTACTTTGAGAAAATGATCTTTTAAAAGTGAGGATATAAACGAATTTATCTGATAGTATGATTTCATTAAAGTTCAGTTAAAGTTTTACCGGAAATCACCTTGGAAAACATTAATTGAAGCATGAAGGTCTTTACTTTGACTCATTCTCTCATCGTATTATCATAGCTTTAAATTAGAGACGAGGACAAATATTGTTGTAATGAATTTTTTATATATAGATAGATTATCGGTTCAATGCAACTGTTATGTGTGCGTGCAAGTGTGTAAGCATTCTATGAAAGAGACATGTGACACTCTAGATTGTTATACAGCAAACTGCTACAGAGTAATTGCTTTGGCTCTTCTGATTAGCTAGGGTACTTCAGGTAAATGTCTAAACTTGCTGTAGAAACAGTAAAGTTGATTCAGGAAGAGAAAGGGAGGAAGAGAAAGAGATTTAGAGTGAGAAGGTAGGAGGGGTAATGAGAAAGAGAGACGTAGCGACAGAGATATATAGGAACAGAAAAGAAGCGAGATGAACTAAATAGAGTGAAGAGTGTTGTGAGCATTTCATTCCAAAAAGGAAGAAAATTAATAAGTTGCGTATTAAAGATCCAAACAATTTAACATGAAATCTTTGAAGAGATATATTATCAGTAATTGAGTTCAATTAATGTCGTAAATGAAAGTGCTGCTCATTTCTATCTGCTATTTCTTAGAAAAAAATTTTCATGCCCAATAATCATTCTTTCGGCTTAAAGTAGACAAATAATTTGTCATTGACAAATCAAGCTGGTCAATAGATTCAATAGTGGAGATAATATCCTATAAGCTATTATTTTCCCGTTTAAATATTTTATATCAATGCACACTTAAAATTAACTCATGTGATCAACTCCTTTCTGATTAATCTGTGCAGTGCTCGCTAATGAACCTTGTAGACTGTGCTCATATGTCTGCACCTTGTTTCTGCGAGTATGTGGGTCACTAAATGACAAATTTTAAGCCTATAGCTTAACGGTTTTTCATTTTGATGTTTCCGAAATTTTGCCTAGTGGTATGGTGATTTTTCAGTTAAAAGTTACCACTCTATTAGGCAAAATTTAAAAAAAATGTGTAACTTGTTTCAGATAGTGATGACTTTACTATTCTAGACATTAAAGCGGTATTTTTAAATATTAAGCTTATAACTCACAAGCTGTGTGCAATCTTGTTTAACTTTTCGTTGCAGACAGTCACATGTTTCAGTATTTCATTCAAGTCGTTCCCACCAGTGTTGCCACTGTATTCAGTGAGAAAAACACCTTTCAGTACGCAGTCACCGAACAGGTTAGACATTCTATTCTTTATCTACCAGAAACTGCTACCATCCTCCATGACTTCTATCAGTTACGTGGCGGGAATAGGGAAGAAAATCAATCATTCAGAATTTAACGTCCGGTTCCTCGCCGTAAGGCAATGTTAGGGACGTCTCTTGTAGACTCCGAAAAGCAACAAGTTTAGTTCTATCCTCATTCACACGCTCAGTAATCCAACATCATCGTCATCATCTTTCCTTGAATCCCAGTTTAATTAGGGTCGGGATTCGAATAGACACATGTAATAATCCAACAACAGCAAAAAAAACAAATATAATTTAACAAACGCTTCAATTGCTCAGTTGATTGATGGTTTAAACCTGCCTGTGTTTATTATTGATGCCTATTGTAGATTATGATTGGCCACCTCCTGTGTGGTTAAATGTTCCAGTGTTAAACAGTTTTGATCGATTTATCTATATACCTAAATTGTTTAATTAATCTTGATTAACTGATTATTTTAATAGATTTGACTTGTGTTGTTGTTGTTGTGTATGTATTGCGGTCTCTGTCCCAATTACTGTCCTGTTGCGATTTCTATAAGATCTATGTAGATAACTTTTAAGAGGAGTTATACTCCAACTACTCTACTACTGTAGGAATTTTATAATTTAGAAAAAAACAGGAGCCCTTGAGAGCACTTGAGATTTTAGTTTTTTATAAAAATTAATATTATTGGACTGCCTGTCATATATGTGGTGTTATTGTATAGAGCCGATCAATCAGTCACTCTCAGGCAAGCATGGTATATTTGTGGTGTTATTGTATGTCATGTCATGTCATGTGATCATCCTGGGGCTGGTTCCAGCCAAAGATTTCTCTATGATGTTCCTCCACAAAACTCTATTCTTTGCCATTTCCTCGATGTTCATTCTTTTTCTTCTTTCTGTTCTTCCATAAATGCTAACTCCAGCAGCCTTCAAGTCTTCTTCGAGGCAGTCCTTCCATCTTCTTTTATTTTTTATTTATTTATTTTGTGTTATTGTATAGAACCGATCAATCAGTCACGCTCAGGGTAAGCATGGACTGCCTGGTATATTCGTCAAGTACGACATGTCTTCTATCAGAGTACACGTGAGGCAGCAGCACAAACCTTACTGGCAGTTCCTCATTCGACTCTGCGGCATCATCGGAGGCATCTACGCCACGTCTGGTACTGAAACCACTTCATCAGCTGTAATAGTACATCGTAGTAGTTGTAATGTTGATTATGATGATATTGATAACATCACACAATAACAATGATGATTAAAGCTAAAAAAGCTAATCTAATGATAACTTCCGTTTCGTTACTACACCACTTCTGTCTGGTACAGAAACAATCGGCTATAATAGTAGTAGTTGTAATGTTAGTTATGATGGTATTTTAACATTATATAATAGCAAATGATGATTATGATGATAATGACGATGATAATAATAATGGCAACAACAATTATAATAATAATGATAATAATAATATTAATTATAGATTATAATAATATAAATAATTAATACTAAAATAATTAATTATAAATACTAATAATAACAATAATAAAACATGTACTATTAGTACCAAATGAATTTAAACTGTAATGCTGTGTTTTAACTTTTCCTCTATTGTAGGCTATTTTCTCTCCCATATGTGCTGATATTTAATCTATTGCCTATGCTGGCTCTTATGATATTATTATCATTATTATTATTATTATTATTAACTAGTTTAGCTATTATAGTGCATTGTGCTACCAAATTTTGTTTGCATTTCTTTATTATATATAACTTGGAGTCTAGTATCTCTTGTGATAAATTCTTAATGGAGCTACTGGCATTGTTCTTAGGAGCTGACTACTGCAGACATTGAGGTTATGGAATCAGCATAATTGAAGAGAGAGGGGAAGACTAAATGGGGCGGGTCCTGTAATCAAAAGATCACAGGACCCGCCCCATTTAATCTTCCCATCTCTCTTCAATACTTGTTTTTGCTGATCGCTTTGAGCAAATCAGACTATTAACTACATTTTATTTGCATTAACTGAGGAAAACAATGGGAAACCTCCTCAGAAGCCACACTTTTCCCAAGCTATAGGCTACACAGGGTATGGATAAGGCATAGACTTTGAAGGGATTAACTTGTTGATCTAAGGTGTGCTCTTATGGAGCGACAAAACAGACTTTGAGTATGAATGTGTACCTTGAACCTGCACCTTGGTAGTGCGAAGAAGAAGAAGTGTTCTAAAAGGGCCAGTTTGTATTAGGACTGCAGCGTGGGTTCAACGTGTTAGTCCATGGATTGTTCACTTGTGAATGTGATTGTAAACTGTGATGAACATTGCGTACAGTTTGTTATCAGGGCTTCAGATCGAGTACATGTATCCTATAAATATGGACTGCCCCAGTGGCTTGTTGGTTAAGTTGTTCGATAGCAGATCAGTAGCTGTAGGCTTCAAATCAACTGCTCTCCCAGTCATTGACATGCTATTCGAGTAGGAAACTTACGTTAAACTTGTCTTTGTCTTGATCTTTTTTAAGCTTATTATTTATTTACTTTTATACCAAAGCAGCATTCGGCTGGTGAGCGTCTATGCTCCAGATATTGCTCCAAAATTTTCAAAAACGAATAGAAAAGAAGGTCTATTAGTATCTCGACTCTAGTTACACTGTGATTCAAGGCAATTTATTTATGTATTTATTTACTGCCTTATTTCAGGCATAGTAATCCATATATGAATCTTACACATACACCAATGCAACAAGAACCAGGAAAGCAAATATGCTGTGCATAAAGAGAGCCCTTAGAAAATTGATTATAGAATTAGGCAAATGTAATATAACGATGATTTATTTTGTTTCAGGCATGCTGCACCGGTTCATCGGGATGATATTTGATTTGATGTTCTGCCGGTATAAATGGTACAACAGTGGTTCGGAGCGGTCTAATTCACACAGGTCGTCAGTAGTGGGCAGTCACTCGCCGCCCGGTGATCTACTTAACTCCAGCACCCCCCGCAATAATTCTAGTCCCTCCCCCTACCACAATCCTCTGCCTGTCCTCCCTGACAACAGTTTAACTTACCCCGCTACGTAACGCACTGTCCTTCTAATAAATTATGACTTACAATTATAGCGATTAGAATAATAATAATATAAAGGTTTAACGTCCTTTTCTTCTTACAGAGATGATGTCAGGGACGTCAGAAGTACATTTTCAATTTTAAGTTGTAGATGAGTATGTTTTCTCGCTCAACTATTGATAGTTTCTGTTAGGTCGTCTAATCTAAGATTCAGCATTCTAGTATTATCAGGGACGAGACAGGGGGGGGGGCTAGAGGGGCAAAACCCCTCTAAATTCGGTCTCAGCCCTCGCAATTTTAGCCACTTGTCCATATAAATAAATAGGATTGGAATCAAGCCCCCCTCCCCTCAATTCGCACCTCTATTTTATGACCCTAGTCTCGGCCCCTAGAATACTTTATGTTTAATAAACGTGTACGCGTACTGTAGGTTTGTTTTTAAAGAATCAGATACAACGACAACGTCATCATCATCATCTTCCCTTAAATCCCAGTTTAACCAGGGTCGGGATACGAATAGACTTTCTCCAGTCCTACTTTTGAAGTTTATCCATTCGTTTAAGTTTGTGGCAATTACTGGAGCCTAGGCGCTCACCAACTGAATGCCCTTTCTGACTTTGGTATGGATCTTAGTGCGTTAGTCGCCTTCTACGACACGTGCAGTCACCGGTTGGTCAAATTCTTCAAACGACCCGGACACAACACGGGGAAGATACAACAACAACAATGACAAGAATGTCAACGTGCTATCGTTGTTCATGACATGTAATTCATTGTGCATGTAATTTATTTAAAATACTGGAACATTACTAAAAAGGATTAACTTCTGTTTCCCGATCTTGTACTCAACCAGTTAAGCGCAGCTATGATGAAATAGTCTAACCGAAGTGTAAAATATTGAAGTGTACTTCATCTATTTATCCACCACGCAAATAAATCAACTAATCTATTAAGTGTGTTCATTATTTAAAGTAATTCTAGAGAAACAAATAAATTACTCCTAGGAGTCTGACGTCTATTTCCTCAAGTTAAAATTCATAAACTGCATAACGGAATTATTTTAAAATTGATGTGCAAATTTGATTTTAAAGTACTGAAACTTAAGTTAGAATTTTTTAAAGGTTTTTAGTTCATATATCTATGACTGACTGATTGGGAGGGCATTGTGTACTTAAGTTAAGTCAGATTTATTGGGTTCTGTTTTATTTAAACCTTCATATTTTAGCCTCTATTGATTTAGATGACTAACATATCTTAATGCGCTGCTAACGCTGATTCTACTACAGTATAATACTGCTATTCTTTGTGCATATTACGTGCCTTTAGATTTGACTTAATGTATATTTTATTGACTGGAGCCAGTGGCGATTTCGGTAAGATATGCGACAGCGCATCAGTACATGCGGGGTTCATATCCTGGGCTCGCCCGTCACTGACATTGCTTTCGAGCGAGGAAACGAACATTAACATTAGCTTTATGAGCTTTATCGCCGCTTATGATTGATTTTATAATAGTAACTTCTAATTTAAACTTAACGCAAGTAATGTTGAGGATCTACATTTTTTGTTTTAAACATGAGCTATATGTTTATTACTCGAAATTTGTAATTATGTAGAAATAATACCATGCAATGTTTTAAAATAAATGCTGTGTGTTTAATACGTCTATTTATATTTGTCTTATTTCATCTGGGCTGTAGAAATGAAGAAATACAATATTGCTTATTCGTTTGAGACAAAATACAATGTAATAGTAGATATATCTTATCCTGGTGTTATACATGGTCGTGCGATTAACTTAGAAAATATCGTTCGGCATATGGAAAACTATCATTTATGTTATAACTTGTGAACGACATTATTTCCAGTACGTTTGATATTGTAATATTTTCATAGATTTCCTGAAATTAAATCCTTCTCTAAATAAAGGTGACTTTACATTAAATATTTGTTAGTTCTTAGCTGACTATAAACTTTTTACATCTCTCTCTCTTTCTCTCTCTCTTCTCTGTTTGTGCACTGTCCACTGGCAGGTTCATGGTATATAATGTCTCCTCTCTTCTCTGTCTTTCGTTTTCTTCTTCATGCCCACATACGAGTGGATCTTTAAATCATCTGACATGGTGTATCATGTTCCTGGGGAATTCTGTTTATGACGATGTGAGCCCCTTATGCCTTACTCAGCTTCGACTGACGTTTACTGGGTAGGAGCGTCATACCCTGAGAAAACAATCCTGTCTACCATCTATCCTTACTGTAAATGTAATACCTTTACATTGCTGTCCAGTCACTGACATCGTTTTCGAGCGAGGATACTGACGTTAACATTAGCTTTACCAGATTTTTTACCGTTATATTGAAGCAATGTGAAACTTAAAATTGTTTAAACTTAAATTTAAATTAATTAAAATTTCAATAAATTAAGTTTAAATTAAAAGGGGAAAGAGTTTCAAATTTTCCGATTCTTGGTCCGATGGTAGTCCAACATGTTGGTTACAGAAACAGACATTAAAATTGTTAGTTTTCATAAATTGAATAAAAATATAATTAGATTTAAGCTTTCTTAAACAAATTGAGAAGAGTGGAGGCGTTATATACCATGGACCTGCCAGTAGGCAGTGCACTAAGAGAGAGCTAAGAAACAAATATAATTCGCAAGACATCACAGTTGATGTGTTGGTCGAATCAACTTGATTTTTGAATACATTTACTATTGCACTACTGTAGATATTTATTTTTTTAGAATCTACTAAACTACTTGTTGACACTTCTCCGAAAGAAACGAACGCAAACATTAACGCACAAGTAAAATTATGCACATGTAGGCCCAAAATTAATGCACAGAGTAAAATTAATGCTCAAACTGTTTTGATTTTCTCAGTCTGCTTATTTCTTCCTACCTCTCTGATCGACATCCTCTCTTGGGAATTCGGAGTTTTCTCACGACAAAATCAACTGATTAATTAAAGTGATTTCATTCTGTTAATTTATATTCACGATAATATTTGCCAAGTTCTTGTTTCTCTAAACTTACATTACATATTTATTTTCTTTCATCATTTATTCAAAGATATCTCTTAAGCTAACAGACTATGCGTGGTAATGACCTCAGGGATTGTCACTTATATTGTCGGCTACCTTTGTTTGTTTTCAAAAGCTTCCCGATTACGAATCATTAAAACATTAATCCTAAATTTATTTAATATAAGAAACGTGACCAGCGATCAGAATCATGTACTGTGGTAAAGCTGGTAAAGCTAATGTTAACGTCTGTTTCCTCACTCAAAATGAATGTCAGTGACGGGCGAGCCCAGGATTTGAAAGCTGCACATACTGATCCGCGATTGAATATCTTACTGACATGGCCACTGGCTCGATCTAATGGCGATATACATGTATGTGCGGACGCCGACGTCAAGTAATACGTAATCTTTACGTAATACAGAAGAAAAGTATTTAAAATGTAGTTTAAAAACTGAAAGAAGAATTATAGGTTAAGGACGATGAAAACGCAGTATTAATGCTTTTTGTTAGAATAGCTGTTAGAATTAATATGTGCGACTCTCATTCTTTTGAAAAATGATTACAGATATATTATTTGGTTCAATAAAAATTGTTACAACTAAACAAGTAAAGGAAAATCATTCCTTCGTGTAGGGCGTATTGAGAGGACCTACGCCGTTAAATACTCCCATAGAATTTAGAATATCAGTGTAGGTTTACAGACGGCAAGAATGTTCGCACAGTCTGAGTTATACTTGTTTAGGTTGTTCTATATCATACTATAATTTGTTAGAAGCGAAAATTTATTATACTGTTATCGTATCTGCTAATAAGATATTAGGAAGGCCGATATTAGGAAACTAGAGGCATTGGAAATGTGGATATGGAGAAGAATTGAGAGGATTAGCGGGACTGAAAAGGTTACAAATGAGGAAGTTCTAGAGAGAGTTGGTACAGATAGACAGTTAATAAATGTATTAAGAAATAGGAAGAAGAGATGGATAGGACACATTCTAAGGGGGGAAGGTCTATTAAAAGAGGTCATAGAAGGTAGCATGGAAGGAAAGAGAAACAAAGGCACACCGAGATTAGGAATGTTAGATGATTTAAAGATGCACTCATATGTGGACATAAAGAGGAAAACGGAAAGCAGATAATAGTGGAGGCGTTATATAACATGGACCTGCCAGTAGGTAGTGCACTATCTATTTTTGTCAAAACCGAATAGAAGTTTGAGCAGCCTATTGAGGCTGAATCTTCTTATTCTAATTCTAGGTCCACTTTACGAGAGCGCTCACCCACGGTATCCAGAAATTGTTATGAAATTTAAAGTTCCGACCCTAGTTAAATGTCTCAGTAGCGTAGGGGTAACGTCATGAAGTTTGAAATAATAATAATAATAATAAAGGTTTAACGTCCGTTTCCTCATCCAGGGATGATGTCAGGGACGTAAATGACAGATCTTGAGGTGAATTGAAGTTGTGGGTTCAATTCCCAGCCGCGCAGATCTGGGAGTAAAATCTCGGACATTCACTGGACTGGTTACACGGAAAATGGACTAAATTGCACAGCGGTTTAAACATGTGATATAAAAAGTTATAGATATCAACGTAGTTGATCATTTCACTATAATGAGTGTTTTTTCTTTTTAAGTTAAACTGCGATTCGAAAGAAGATGGATGATGATGATTAGTAGTCCTATATATTTTAGATATCATTAGCATTGGGGGATGATGATGATTAGTAGTCCTATATATTTTAGATATCATTAGCATTGGGACGACTGAGTCTTTTATAAAATACAGGTATTTGCTTAGCGGCGGCATCCTGTACGTACTGTAGTCCTTATCGTTCCATAATCGGCTATAATCGTTATCGGTCTATCATTAATCGGCGGCAATCGCTTAATATCAGAGTTCATATCATAAACAAACCGCAGACCAATCTCTCAATCCAGAGCAGTATTTGAGATATAAAGCGATTAAAGTAGAGATATGTTTTAGATAAAGCAACTCATACGGTGATATTTTATACAAAACGCAACTCAATTAGTTACATGTTTGAATGTGTATCAATCTGTCCAATTAATTTGGGATTTTCATTTTCTTTGGCTTTTCAAAGTTGCTAATTAATTTGTAGGTCAATTGGTTAATTAAACTACACGTGCATAGTACATGTACATCGGCTGCGTAAAATCTTTATCTGCTAGCCGCAACGAGCCTTCTAGGCATATATATATATATATATATATATATATATATATATATATATATATATATTAGAGATGGGAATCGAACCGAACCCGAACCGAACCCTAAAATCTGGAATTTTAACCGAACCGAACCCGAATCCAGACTCTGACCGAACATGAACCGAACTCAAACCCAGACTCTGGCCGAACCCGAACCGAACCCTGACTTCATACCAACCGATCTCTTGAAATTCCTTTCTCCTTCGCCAGCTTCAGGAGAAAAGAACACTTCTCTATTCAGCTATTTTTCAAAGTCTTTATTAAGATATTATGGAGAATGTTTGACGTAATATAAAGATAATAAGAACAATACACATATATATATTAGTTTTTGTATTTACATGTCTTACGGTATCTTAAACATGGACCTTAAGGAAGGAAGATATTAGGAAACTGGAGGCATTGGAAATGTGGATTTGGAGAAGAATGGAGAGGATTAGCTGGACTCAAAAGGTTACAAATGAGGAAGTCCTGGAGAGAGCTGGCACAGATAGCCATTTGATAAATGTATTAAGAAATAGGAAGAAGAGATGGATAGGACAAATTCTGAGGGGAGAAGGTCTATGAAAAGAGGTCATAGAAGGTAGAATGGAAGGAAAAAGAGGCAGGGACAGGCCGAGATTAGGTATGTTAGATGATTTAAAGACCCACTCATATGTGGAAATGAAGAGGAAGGCGGACGACAGAGAAGAGTGTAGGCGTTATGTACCATGGACCTGCCAGTAGGCAGTGCACTCTGAGACAGTATCTAACAGCATATATTCAGGTAAGGCTGGTTCCGATACAAATTTTAAAATTAATAACAGATAGCGATATAAAGGAATGATGGCGTTATAAAGGAATGGTAGCGGGAAGCGAGACAGGTCTACAAAAGATAATGGATAGTCTAAATGATACAGCATTGAAATGTGGAATGAATTTTAACATCAAAGAGACAAAAGTGGTGAAAGTACCCCATAATAGAGGTGAAGTCAATATTATAATAAATGTTACGAAATTGGAACAGGTAAGGAGTTTCAAATAAATAGGTCATACTATAACAGATGATGGGAAATGTGAGACTGAAATATATAGTAGGATTGCACAAGCAAAAGAAGTCTTCGATAATAGGAAAGCACTTTTAACAAAAAGCCTAACGAAAGACACTAAGATAAAGATGGCGAAAGCTTTGGTATGGACCACGCTATTATATGGATGTGAAACGTGGACATCAAGGAAAGAAAATATCAGGAAACTAGAGGCATTGGAAATGTAGATATGGAAGAGAATGGAAAGGATTAACTCAAAATATTAGTTTCAAATTTGAAACCCTAAGGTAAATTATGAAGGTTATTACTGGTTCAGCTGATAGTTGTAACGTGTGATATAGTGATCATTTTTCTATGGAAGTATACGTGTTTACAAAATCGTCTTATTTGACATTTTTATGTTAATGAATCGCACTTTGTCTCTGAAATATTGGATCAAATTTTAGCCAAGACATTTCCACTTAATTATAAATGTTTCTAGTATATAGGCCTAGTGACAAAATTTATTTTTAATGATGAAGCATTGTATTTGATGGTTATAATCAAGGAGAATTTTTTGTATACAGTAATAAAGCGAAGTATCTATTTTATGAACATTTGTTGGTCAATTACAATATTTTAAAAAATATTGAAATGTACAGGAATAAATGCCACTTCTCTCCTTGTTTCATTGTCATATTTTTACTCAGGTGAAAAATGTGGCAGTTATTAAAAATTAATGTATTTTTTAAGCACATTTACCATAAATCATTTTAAACATGTTTAACGTAACCATGATTATTATAAGTAATGTTAAATAATTGCAACATCATCCAAACCAAACCATTCGAACTCGAAACGAACTCTTGTGAGGTGGAAAGCAAGCCGAACCCGAACCGAACCCGAACTATAAAATTGTAAACTTCTAGCCGAACCCGAACTGAACCGAACTTTCATTTTCAACAAACCGAACCGAACTCTCAAATTGTCAACTGGTAACCAAACCCGAACCGAACCGAACTTTCATTTCCAACGAACGGAACCGAACTCTGGAAATTCATAAAATTCCCATCTCTAATATATATATATATATATATATATATATATATATATATATATATATATATATATATATATATATATCATTGAGATGTTAAAAGTCTTGTTCATACTGTACAGAATTACAAACAGTTTATATACAAATTATTGCACTTGATAAACATGAATGCTAATTAGTCAAAAACTTTTCAGCTTGTCTTGCGCATATCTTACTTTTAACTGCTTGCCTTGCTTAATTGCTTAATTAATTTAATTGCTTGTCTTGCTTATATATTGTCCCGTATATCTCAAACAGCGAAATCGAAACAGATCTGTCTTAACGTAGTCTATTTCAAACGATAATTAATCAATCTGCGTCTCTTCTTCAAATGTGATTAACTATATTAAAAACTAATACTAACAACGTCCGGCTTGATTTTGTCTCAATAGTGCTCGATGTTGTCATTGATGACTGTAGCACTCTAATTGTTGCTGTTATTGTCCTTTCTGGTAAATATTATGATGGCATTTGCTTGCGGCACGTGTAGATCATAAACGGATATGAATGATCTTAAAATTCTATGCAAGAGAAAGTATGCTGCGGCAGTAAACTAGGTTACCCTGGAGAACCGTTAACAAGTGGCTCGATGGCAAGGCCTAAAGTAAATAAAGTGAGAGAGATAATTTAGTTTTAGTGGGAAATTCACTTAAAACACTTTACTATGAAAGATGAACGTGTTACGTCTACATTAGAGTTTTCTTTGCTGTTTGCAACAGGTTATCTTATCGGATCTATAAAAGTCTCGATAGCTTTGATGATTTCTGATAATTATTATTGTCATAATTGTGACATCTTGGAGGTTACATTAATGTAATGATTACCACAAGCATTGACATCTTGAATGGGAATTCGGCTTTAAATAATAAACATGTTATTATTATATATGATCTTTATTTCACCAAGATATATGGCAGTATAAACAGAACAATAATGAAAAATAATGCACGAACCGAGCAACAGAAACCAAGGATTAACCATCAAAGAGTCTACAAATAGAGAAATTAAAACTAAAATCGCCGTTTATCTTAGGATCGGTTTTCAATAATTAGGTCAATATACCTTCAAAATAAGTCCAAACTTTATATCTTATTTTGCCAATAGTGTCATCGTTCTGAATTGCATATTTATTTTTAATATTAACATACTCCATATAATAAGACTTATCTAAATCTAGTTTACTATCCATTTACTATTATTATTACAATTGTTATTATTATAACTTTAATGCTCTGAGCTGTATAGGGCCCTTGGTACCTTACTATTATTATTTTTTATTGAAATTATAACTTTTACTAGTTAAGTTTATATATTCATCATTACTTTTTCATCTGGGAGCAATTTTATACCATTTTAATGTTAGCCTTACGCTAGACTTTCTATTATTGCCGTCCCCATTTTGGGGACGCTAGGCACTAATGGTTTGATATATATCAACTATTAACAAGTGCATTGCCTATTTAGAGTTTAATGTATCTCTTGTTGATTTGCACTTGATCAGATTTGAACCCGGAATCATTTAAACCAATCCGACAACTAATCAGCGCTCGATCCTATTCTAACTAAGTGTACTCCGCAAAGCAAATAAATTAATGATATTTACCACGTATTCGTCAGAGAATTCAGGCCAGTAAACTCGCTCCAATCATCCTTGATTGATCTTTAGGGGATTCTGAAAATACATAATACGCAGCAACATAAGTCCAGACATTGTGTTCTCCAGAACGTAAGGTCTAGACTTAGGTTGGACTTAATATTTCTGACATGGTCTGAAATATTTCATAAAAAGAATGGAAATTTCAACCTGACGCTAGCTAGACTGGGATTTAAGATAAGATGATGATGAATAGATATCCTCCATCATTCTCCAGAACACTAGATAAGAGGATATCTACATGTATGCATCATCATCTTATCTTGAATACCAGTCTAGCTAGGGTCAGGAAATGGAAATCAGGATGAAATTTTCCATTCTTTTTATGAAATATTTCAGCAATTTCTAGAGCCTAGGCTCTCTCCAACCGAATGTCCTTTCTGACTTTGGTTTCTATCTTCAACGCTTTGTCAGCTTAGACACCACGCGCAGTTCACGGCTCATCTATTCTTATGTAACTCGTACACAATACGGCTATAATTGAGAATATTCATTAAGAAATTTAAAATCTATAGTTAGAGCTGTTTCAGAAAATCAACAACCAGCTTGCTTTTCTTTCCCCTTTACTTGTCTACTAACTGAATACTTAGTCAAATTAATTTTTTGACGCTGACTTAAAGAACAGAAATTCCCCTTAAAACTCCTGAATGCCGGTAGCGGATAGTATTGGTAAACAGCAGGTAAGGTAAAGTCTAAGATTCTAGGTTACCTCGATAAAACTTCAAGTAGACTTTTGTGTGTATAAATCTATAAACTTTGACTAATAGAAGTCAATGCTTGCTTTGTCATTCTAATCCACTATGATCACTATGATGTACACGAGAACCAGCACTTAGTTTTCAAAACTGCTGCTGCAATGTTCGCATATCCTGGGTAATTAATGCGAACATTAATTAAATAATTAAATTATTAGAGCAAATATTAATTTTTCTTAATTGAAAGAGCAATACTTTTATTCGTTGTGTGCCAGAGTGGCTGAAGAATAGACCAATCGTCGACTGCGTGTGTCGTAAAGGGCGACAAAGTACGAGTATCCAAACCAACGTCAGAAAGGACATTACGTTTGTGAGCGTGTAGGCTCCAGAAATGGCTACAAAATATCCTAAAATGAATGGAAAATTTCATCCTGACGCTATCTGTTGGGATTCGAATCGATGACATCCTTCTCCTCAGTCAAGCGTGCAATCCATTTGGCCATCCATCTGGTACAAACAGGATTAATCGTAGCAATATTTGCGATATACGACGTGAACCAAACAAAAGACAGAACACATGGAGATAAGAGGAATATAAAAACAGGGTTCGCTTGACAGGGGAATGAGAAAAGGAATTTTCCATCTCTAACGATGAGGATTTGAAAAAGTTTCAAATAACATATATTCGAGGTGGGGGTGGAGAACTGCGATTAAGTTAAGTACAGGTCCTTCAAGATATGTGGCCAGCTAGATGTTGTATAACAACTTCAGAATGTCAGTGAAACTGACAGTAGATGATCAACATAGTTAGAACTCTACAGTTCGTCAACAAGCTGTCGCTTTGAGTTTAGACGCTCGTTTCAAGTGGATTTTTAGTAGTAAGGGTGCTTGGATAAAGGGGTTGACAAAATATTTAAAGATCAGGGAGACTTCCAAGATTATAGCAATGTTTATTATGAAAAAAGAATATAGTTTATGTGTTACTTACTTATTTGTTTATCTTATTTGTTTATCTTATTTTAGAATGGCGCAATAGCGTTATGGTAACGTCATGAAGTTTTAAAAGACAGATCCTGAACTCTCGTGGGTTCGAATCCCAGCCGCGCTGATCTGAGAGTAAAATCTCGGACACACTAGACTGTCTATACTGAAAATAGATTAAATTGCCTATTGGTTTAAAAGTGTGGCAATAAGAGTGCTAGATATCAACATAATTGATCATTTCATTCTAAAGCGTGTTTACTTACTTTACTTATATTTCGAAACAAGAAATAATGGCTCAAGCTTATACATGAATAAATTTCATTTTAATGATGAAAGATTTCATTTCAAAACAATGCTTGATGGAATTCTCTGCCCTCTAATGCTGTAAATGCGTCTTCTCTATAAACTCATTTAAAAAGGTGTTTGGAGGGTATTAATGTAAGCAAATACCTAAAGTGTTAAGGGATTGCTTTATATCATTCTTTTATCTTCTGTATATTATTTTTTCTATCATAGAATCTAACTTATATAATTGTCGTGTCTTAATAATTATACTACATAATCCGCTAAATCTATCTTGGCCATAATAAGGGCCTATGCTAAGGATTTAAAAAAATAGAATCACGGTAATAATTAATGCAAATGTTCGCATTTTTCGAATTTGGAATATATAAGTGCCACTTATAGGCCTTTATTTCCGTTCATCGGCTCTAAATGCTTATTATTATTATTATGCTTATTATTATTATTATTAGTTGATCATTTCACTATAATGTGTGTTATTATTATTATTATGAATGCCAATTGTGATATGCGTATGGTAAATGAGATAAATAGGCGCTAAAGGAATAAGATGTATAAGCCAATTAAACAAGAAGCAAAAGAAAAGAGTGGCCGCAAAAGTAAAGATATTTTGTAAGAGAATATAGCATTCATTTCTAGGAAAAATATAATATCTCTCTCTCCCTCTCTCTCTCTCTCTCTCTCTATTAGCTTTAGCTTGTTTAGCTTTTTATCTCTCTCTCTCGTTTCTCTCTCTCTCGTTTCTCTCTCTCTCTCTCTCTGTATTTCTTGGAACTAAATCATATACATCAAAGATTGTCAGGGACACTTAATTTTTCCATGACATGGATAGTTCTGGAATGGAAATGACTGAAAGGAAGGCAGTCTTGGGGTCCCTGTAATACTCATCACGTAGCTTTCGCCAATCAGCGTCATAAACGTCAAACACATAGAACAATTTAAGCACTTTGAGAGCAGCTTGCATAACCTTCTCGAAGACCTTTTTGCATCTTGACACTGTTATTGGTTTCACCGTTTTATATATGAAACAAATGGCTTTGGATAGACCGGCGTATACCCTCTTACAGAAGCGAATTCACACTTTCTTGCTATTATCGAATCGTTATCGATAATGGAAGAATTAGCGTGTTTGAGCCTGCCCTGATTTATTTAATGAAGCCTTGGTAATCAAAAAGCTTTACTTCAACACCTCATAACCGGCAAAGCATTACAGAGTAAATTACTATATGAAATAATTTGTCATTCTTAGATTTATACGACTAATAAAATACTTATAATCTACTAAAGATATGATTGATCTGTAATTAAAACAGCCAGTGGTGGATCGAGGAATTTTTTAAGGCGGGGACCGAAAATGTTTTGGACAGGCTCAAAATTTTTTGCTTTTGCCCACACCTTCTCCGGGATAGGGCAATTTTCGCTAACACCGCTTTTTAACTCTTATGTACATATTTACATATACAACTTGTCGTGAACACGATGCAGATATATATCTAAATATACCTAAATCTATCTCTAAATATATAAAATATATAAGAAAATATATATCTTATATTAAAAAATATATCTAAATCTATCTATAAATATATCTAAATATATATAAATCTTATATAAAGAAATCTATCTAAATACATCTATAAATATATCCAAATAGGCCTATATCTAAATATATCTAAATATATCTATCTACATATAAGATTTTAAAATTTATCGACGGGTCTAAGGTGAGACGGACCCTTTGACCACCCCCCAACCCTTCTGGATCCGCGCCTGAAAACAGCAATTGAAAGATTGTAAACCAATCAAAATCATGAAGATGATTATTATGATAATTTTCTTTTATAATCCCCAATAAAATATCTTGACTAATTAACTAGTAAGATTACGTTGTGGACAAATGGATATTACCCACTAACCATTAAATAATAAAATATAATCTATCAATTAGTCATGAAATAAAAATATTACGAACCTCAAATTTAAGTGTTACTTTGATGAATAGCAAGTCAGGGCATAAATGTATACCCGTTGTCTATTTTAAAGTTTCAAATATAGTCTATCGACGAGAGTATAAATGATCAGAATAATCCTCCTCTAATTTAATAATATTGTAAAACTTTCCGTGTTGTGTTCGAGACCCTGAAGAATATATCAACCGTTAACTACACGTGTCGTAAGAGGCGTCAAATCCAAAAAGTGAAGAAAGCAGCGGAAAACCGCCTCAGACGGGTATATTTCTACCAAGCTATAGTCCAAATAAGGTATCGCGTAGTATTTTGTGATGAGATTAACCTGTGAATCCATTGAGTGCTCTTCATGGAGCATGGAAACAGACTATAAGTAGGAGTACATACTTGTACCTTGAGCACTAGAGAGAGAGAGAAAAAAAAGAAAAGATAAAAGAAGAGGAGAGATTGAGAAGAGAAGAGAATAGTGAAACAGAGAGAGAGAGAGAGAGAGAAAAGAAAATAAAAAAAGAAGAGGAGAGATTGAGAAGAGAAGAGAATAGTGATACAGAGAGAGACAGAGAGAGAGAGATTGAGAGAGAGATTGTAAAATTTCACTTCTATTACAATAAACTTTTTTAAATTTTTGTGATGGTTTTTAAATTCTAGCTTAGTCGCAGTTTGCGATAGAAACAGTTGACTTCGAGTCATCCCTACATTGGCTGGAGCCAGTGGCGAAGTCGGTAAGACACTCCACCGCGGATCAGTATGTGCGGGGTTCAAATCCTGGGCTCGCCCGTCACTGACATCGATTTCGAGTAAGGAAACTGACTTTAACCTTAGCTTTACCAGCTTTACCAAAAGCAAACGATGATGTATAATTTAACCTTGACCCTAACACAACTTGCAGTATAAAGCCGTGATAGAACTGCTAAAATGAGCCTACTAATTAATCAATCAAGTATAAATTAACTGTGTCTAACACTGATTACAGACTACTTGAGAAATGCTAAGAAGTGTTAACACATTATTCATAACAATTAGGGAATAAGTACATGCAAAGTACAAAATACATATCAGTCAGATACATATCAATTGAAAAGCTAATCTAAAAAGCTAAAATTAACGTCAGTTTCCTCACTCGAAAGCGATGTCAGTGAGCCCAGGATTTGATTTCCGCACATACTGATCCGCGGTCGAATATCTTACCGACATCGCCACTGACTCCAGACAATTACAATTATGCACTGAAATAAAAATTATAATTATTACTAATGAGTTTTTAGTGATTAATTAATGCTGCTAATTCAAGCTATCAATTTAAAACTGGAAAATACATAAAACTGCATAAAGCTGGAAAGATGTGATTACAAATTGCGTGACTCATTACTTTTACTGGAATTTGTGCCATGACTCCTTAACTATTGAACTCAGCCGTGAGGCTCTATCAGAGTTGAGTCCAATGATATTCTCTCTCTAGTTTTCTACCAAGTGGTATGTCCAATGTTCACATTCCTACTCATATATTGATCTTACGCTTCATAAAGAGCAATCCATCGATCAACAAGTTAATACCTTCACAAAATCTTGCTCAGTCGTCTTCTACTACAAGTATAGGTTCACGTTTGGTCTATTCTTCAGCGTCTCGGGCATTAAATACATGTAAATTAAATATTATAAATTAAATTGTAAACCCAGTGATAATGAACCGTTCAAAGCGCAGGCATAAACTGCACGATATACCGATGAGGCATTGGAACGATTGTGAAACGAGCATCTAATGACTCTCAGGTGATAATATTGACTCCCTATTGACTCTATACTGACTCTTTATTGACTCTCTATTGACTCTATGTCAACTCTCTACTGACTCTCTATCGACTTTCTGAAACTCTCTGTCAGTTTCTCCGTCAGTTTCTGAGAGTTTCTCTGTCAGTTTCTCCATCAGTTTTCTGACAGTTTCTCTGTCAGTTCTCTGTCAGTTTCTCTGTCAGTTTTTCTGTCAGTTCTCTGTCAGTTTCTCTGTCAGTTTCTCTCAGTTTCTCTGTCAGTTTCTCTGTCAGTTTCTCTCAGTTTCTCTGTCAGTTCTCTGTCAATTTCTCTGTCAGTTCTCTGTCAGTTTCTCTGTCAGTTTCTCTGTCAGTTTCTCTGTCAGTTTCTCTGTCAGTTCTCTATCAGTTTCTCTGTCAGTTTCTCTGTCAGTTTCTCTATCAATTTATCTGTCAGGTTTCTATCAGTTTTCTGGAAGATATGACGTTAGTTCGATACAAATGTCGACTAACAACTTTGCAGTTCAATCAAAGGGGAGATGGAACTATTTAGGGTTTCGTGGTTCTCTGATAGATTGACAATATTCAAATGTTACATATAAAAACATCTAGTAATCGGGGCAAGTTTTATGATACTTGTTTCAATAAATGTATGAATTTATATTTTCTTAATTTATTTACGTTTCATAATTTAATTATGCATTTCATTTGTAACGATAGTCTAATCATCAATCTTGACATAGGGGTTTTACTTTGATTTTAGCATTTACGAGCAGTGCTTTTAATTATTTTTTCGTTTTATCATAAATACGTATAAACTGGCATACAAAAATAAAAACTTTTCTAAGCAAATAACTTTTTCTTTATCTAAATTGAGCCTATTAGAAATAACGTATGAGTTAAAGAGTATGATATGGTTTAACCCGATCTGGTTTCAGGAAGTTATTTTATGCCACTTTTAATTATTTAAACAATCACAACATTTGTAGGTCATTGCATTGAAGTCGGAATTTGTGGGCCTACTAAACATTGCAAACACTATAAACACTGAAAACAACGCAACACTAAATATTGTAAACACTATAAACACCGAAAATAATGTGACGACTGTAAGTAGGTGATATTTTCTAAGACAGGTAATTTTTAGACACTTTGAAATTCAAAATTTTAGTATCATTAATGCAGTCGAAGAACCATTTTGTTTCTCTTAAGACAATTTTACCAGGCGGAAGGCGGGGCAAAAAAAATCACAGAATACCGTTACTGAAAGGGAACGAAATAAATTGGATTTCTTAACATATATTACTAATGTAGGCCCTAAGCAGATAATTAAATTAACCAATCAACCAGCCAGCTAACCAAACTAATTAATTAGGCTTATTAATTAAATAATCTATCTCTTAGGGCACTGTCTACTGACTGGTCCATGGTATAATCTCGGCCTACCTCTGCCTCTATTCCCTTTTATTCTGCCTTCTATCATCTGTTTTATAAATTAAAAACTAAGTAACAAATAATACGGCTGATGCAAAAATAGTTCGCATTTCGCCATTTTCATTGATTTGTATATATATTTTATTTTCTTCATATGACAGTTTAATTTGTTTTAGTCTTCGCGCAATAAAATTTTATTAGTAAAAATTTTATGCAGACCAGCTTGCAGCTTCGCACCGGCTGGATGGCTGAGTTGATAACACGGCAACTTGTTTAAGCGGGAGGATGCGGGTTCGAAAGCTGGCCTAGACAGGATTTAAATGGAACGACGATGCTCTTATAGTAAGGAAACAGAAGATTTATATTTGATCCAGCACAGACAAAATATAACATTTAAACTAACATTATTGTAGGCCTATATAGGGAGTTTTATAGAGAGTTAAAATAACTTCGAATAGGCATCACACATCAAAAATAAACGCAATTGATTGATTGATTGGCAAACAATAAATTATATGCACGCGATAGTGGCATAGGTTAAACGTAGTTGTATGGTATTATTTGTTCACTATATACTGGTGTCTTTATTATTTTATTTGGTGCTTTAATTTAAAGAATCTTGCACTGAAATCGAGTGCAAACTACTCTTACTTATTAAGCTAAATCTTTTTTTTCAGTCATTTGTTTTAATTCAGTCCAGATATTGTGTTGCGTCAAATGCTTTCAGTGCGTTCATTAGTCGGGCTAATTTTGCTGCTGATCGTTGTATGTAACATAGTTTAGTATATAGCAGCCAAAGCATCACTATAATTTACAAAAAAATATGCAGAAAACAAATAAACCAATTGTATTTTATTTTGGCTTCTTTTCTAAGTCACTTTATTATAGCGTTAAAGTCACTTGGTATATTATTATACTAGCCTACTCTACTTAATCCCTTTCTTCAGCACAGTTAAATTGGTCCCATTATCAGCGCAGTGACATGATGTAATTCACTGACGGACGAGTGATAATATAATTGTTGAGGCCAAAATTTACCCATTGACTCATCGATGATCTAACTGTAGAATTTACTGCAGCGTGGTTGAAGTGGTTTATAACAGTTAGGGAAAAACCAAGTGAAATTTTAAGATCATTCTAATCTTATAAGTGTACACACAACCCTTATGCCTTGCAGCTCTTACCAGTGTCGAGTGCTAGAATACTGGCAAAATAAAGCGTGACTAAAATAAAAAAGAGGTTTTCTAATTGTTTTAATTCAAACACAGTAGAGAGCAAAAGTTTCAAGTTAATAAATTTAATCAATTTAGTTAACAAGTTAATCAATTCGCCAAAGTCAATGTCTTATCCATATCTTATGTTGCCTGTAGATTGTAAAAAATATAGCTTTTGAGGCGGTTTTCCATTGCTTCCTTCAATTCTTGCTTAATCGACTCTTACGACACGTGCAGTTAATGGTTGTTGTATTCTTCCGTATCCCGGACATAACACGGGACGTGAAACCACTTGGCATAATATTAATGAACTGAAGGAGGTCTCTATTTCGAATTAATTTACTGTCTGGATAGCTTAGTTAGATTTTTAATACTTTAATTTATTTTAATAATAGTTTAAAAACGTATATACAATTCTGTCAGTTTTAGTACTTTATCTTAACGTTTGGCTTTGCAATAATAAAGTATTTCAGAAATATATAATGCATATCTTGCTACTCATAATATTATTACTATAAATCGCAACAAAAGTGTTTTTACCTACCAATTAGTATTATTGTTATTATTATTTATATTAGTATTATTATTATTACTGTTATTAATAGTAATAGTAGTATTAAAATTGTAAACAACAATATGAAATAATTATGACTATATTCATATTAAATCATATAAACTTATTAATTAACAAAATATAATATTCAAATTTATGTTTTGAATCGTTTAATTCCTAATAAACGGTTCAATACGGTATCAAAGGTATCAGTTGTTAATAATAAATTTGATCTCTCTACTAAAGATACCAATTCCAAATTATCGTCATTTACTTTTATAAAGAACATTGCATTTATCGACATGTTTGTCCATTTGGTAAGCTATATGCTCGAAAATTTAGTGTTGCCATAGCTTTGAAAATGTATAACTCTTTACGTCATTTACCCGTGCCTTCTTCAGCTATTGCTTAGTCGTCTCTTGCGGCACCAGCAGTACAAGGTTGGTCCATAACGATATTATTGAAATAAACTTTCGAATTTTGGAAAAATTCTATTCACTAACTCTTCTAAAAAGAAAATTGCGTCAGACAGCGTAAAGTCAGACAAATATTTGATAGGATTATATCTGTACACGAATCAGATAGATTTCTCTGTGTAGTTCAAATCAATGGCTTCTATTTCAGTCACTTAAACTCCCTCGTGCATTGAAAACCAGTTTCCCAAAAGCCCGATGGTTCATCGAGAAATCAAAAAATTATCAGAAAAATTGCTTAACAATTAGTCAGAGTCCAAAATAGTCGAGTATTGCTTTATCGCCGAAGGAAGAGAATTGAAGCAGAACTGACCGTTAGTGATTGGGAAGAGCGACAGGTGAGGTGGTGACGATATCACTTCGGGTGAAGAGCTGGACGTTAAATCTTTAGTACATTGAATTGTATTGCAACAATGACAAAAATGTTGCAAATTTCATAAACATGGAAAATATAACACTAATTCTGTACAATAGTGTACTTGTGGCAATAAAAATCTAGACTTTAAGTCATCAAAATAGCGTTTACATTATAAATTGTGTTATTTTGAATATTGCATTTGAAATGGTCATGCTTGAATTTAATTTTAATTTAAAATTGTCTTAGCATTTTGTAATAGAATTACATTTATTTCATTCTATGCCCTTCCCTATTTGATAATAATACTCCGCAGAAGAACAGAATTATTGATATTTTAACTCCAATGTGCATGTACAGCAGTAGAGGTTACTATAATTCGTCTTTGAGTAAGAGAGAAGTGGTTATGAAAAAAATTCAAAAATACCGCAATAATGGCCCTTTATTAATTGATTGATTGATTGAGTAATGATCAGTTGATGCTCAGATGTGAAATTAACAGGGAATTCATTCATTTTCTGAGTAACGAATGTGAAATGAATGTAACGAATGTGTAATGAATGTAAAGAATGTGTACACATGAATGATAGTAATGCGAAAAATTTCATCACTAATAATCATCATTCTATAACTTGTTTAACTACTCAATTTGATCTCGTCGAAAGAGTTACTTGAATATATTATATTGGTACATAAATATCCAAATAAGTAATATAATTTTAATTAAGTTTAATAGTTTGCAGCAGCGATTAGCCGTTTTAACTTAACTAATTAATAGTTACTTACTGAGTTCTGATCAATGCAAGGCATAGTAGTAACGCTATTTAAATAAAACTTTATACCACTGATTTTGCGTTTGCTAGAATATCAATTTATTAGTCACTTCATTATCAATACTGTTTGAGTCAACCGTTCCAAACTTACCTGCTGATGCTTTTATAAAGTCATGGCTGACGTCATCGTTGTAATATAAACTATGTGCAGCTTAGAGAGCGAACGCGAATTACTAATTTAAAAAGCTAAAAGCTAAGGTTAACGTCAGTTTCCTCACTCGAAAGCGATGCCAGTGACGGGAGAGCCCAGGATTTTAAACCCGCACATACAGGTTCGCGGTCGAATATCTTATCGACGTTGCCACTGGCTCCAGCCAATTGCAGGTTTAAAAGGCAAAAGTTTTTGCTACAGTTGATACCAGTGGTAATTAATAAATGTCTAAGTACTAGAAGAAAGAACTGAATAATAATACATACCAGTATCGCTTGCTCAAGGCCATAATGGGAAGAAAATGCAACTGAGAAGGTAACAAGTTGACCTCGACAATGGATGCTGGATCTTAATAATAATAATAATAAATAATAATAAAGGTTTAACGTCCGTTTCCTCATTCAGTGTTGTTGTCATGGACGTCTTCATTCAAACTCATATAAATTATGCTCATGTAAACCGATAGGCGCCGTGATTTAAATCTCAGACATAATGCAATTTCTTTAGAATGTGTCATGGATTTATCATATATATATATATATATATATATATATATATATATATATATATATATGTATATATATATATATATATATATATATATATATATATATATATATATATATATATATGCTAGTTGCTTAGAACTCGGCGATTATGGTTATCCATAGATTGAGTAATAGGTAATAGTGGGAAGAAGTCGAGGAAGTCCGAGACATGGGATGCTGGATGATCTGATAACAAATTCAGATATATATATATATATATATATATATATATATATATATATATATATATATATTACCGCATGTTTAGAGTTTGCTTTCACGTAATTTATTATTGTTTTTTTAATTCTTTACTTATTACTCTTCTTCTCATCTTCTCCTTCTCCTCCTCCTCCTCCTCCTTCTAGTTCTTGTATATGTATATATATATATACATGTACATGTATATATAGAGATGAACAGGAAGGCTGAGCTAGATAGAATTGGTTGGAAGAGTTATATGCCATGGACGTGCCGTTATGCAGTGCACTAGAATAAAAAGAAGAAGAAGAACTAGAAGGAGGAGGAGGAGGAGGAGAAGGAGAAGATGAGAAGAAGAGTAATAAGTAAAGAATTAAAAAAACAATAATAAATTACGTGAAAGCAAACTCTAAACATGCGGTAATAAGTGAATGTGCATGTATCATCATCATCAGTTCCTTGCGTTCTGTACAGAACATAGGGCGATGTGCAGTATACACAGGTAATAAATGGAAGGAAAATTTAGTAAGCATATGACATAAAATTCCAAAGGAGAAGCCAGAAATATTAAATGTGACTCTCTCTCTCTTAATGCAATGCCTATTGGCAGGTCCATGGTATATAACTCCTCCACATATTTTTATTCTCTACCTTTCTTTTCATATCAACATATGGTAGTAGTTATCAAATCATCCAACATCCCAAGTCTCCGTCTTCCTCTAACTTTTTTCTTCCAGTATTCCCTCAATTACCTCTTTCAGCAAAACATTCCTCTCACTGCATGACCCATCCAGTTCTTCTTTCTATTCCTTATGATATCAATCAATTTTATTTTATTTTTGCTAACCTCGTTTAGTACTTCTTCTTTCGAAATTGTGTCAGTTTATTTCGTCTTCTCCAATCTATTCCATAACCACATTTCGCATGCTTTTAGTTTATAATATTCTTCTTTCTGTTTTAACTCCATACTTCATGATAATATAGTAGCCTGGCCCACACTAAAGTTCTAACAATCTTTTCTTCGTTGCTATTTAATTAACAACAATTAACAATTATATCAACTCTATGGCGTCTCTTTGAGGACACTAGAGTAGTCTCTTACAACCTTCCTCCTCCACCAATCACGTTCAAAGGCGAGATCATATACATCACCACCCGCAGGATCAAATTTAGTATCTAGCTGGTTCAGTTTCTTCACTCGAAAGCAATGTCAGTTAACTAAGTCTATGACTAGTTTACTATGTCTAGTAAACTTAAAACGTTATTATATTGTCTTATTAAATTATACTTATTTTCCATACTTATCCTCAATTTAATACTTTCTAATCTATGTTTAAGAGCTTTCCTTATTGGTGTGTAAACAACAAATAGAGTGTTGCTCTCATCCATGACAACATCGATCACAAAAATGTGTTTGCATTATGCTAATCGACTGTTTGCTTCGTCGTTAACCAGTTGATAATATAAGGAGATAACAAAATAATGAGGCAAAATGAGATGATAAAATGATAAGTTTAATTTCCTTTCCGCCGCTGGATATTCCATCACCGAGGAAGGTGCTCATTTGACTAATGACTTCTGTCTAACTTCCTCTGCCATTCCAGAATGACTTAAATTGGTTGTTGGGTCAAGACGTAAACTCGCATATGATAGATCCTAAATACATTGATATTTAATGTAAATATAATAGACCTACTTAATTTAATTTCACAGTTTAGAGGAGCCCTAAATTAAGTTATGATCAATAATCAATCAATAAGGATTTAACGTCCGGTTCCTCGCCAAACACTGATGGGACAAGGCAAGAGATGCCAATAGCGCTCGATATTGTCATCGATGACTGTAGCACTCTAGTTGCTGTTAAATGTTATTATATAATATATGTCTCAAAATAGTCTCTAGACAGTATTTTATTGTCTTAATCGTAGGCTTGTGGATCAAGGTCTTGTGCTTTCGGGTCACTGTATTGTTCTCGATCTCGGTCTTGTAAAAACTGCCTTGAGCCCATCACTGACTGTAATAAATATATGCTTTAATCAATTTACAGCTAGAATGTAAACGTCATCAACTTACATCTCGAATATTGTCAATATTAATATTAATTATGATGAAACGTCTCGTGGCGTAGCGGTAGAGAGCTCGCCTTCGTTAAGTGAAGCCCTAGAAATGCGATGTAAAATAATCGCTCTCTACTTCCTTGTTACATATAAGTAGTTTGTTTTTATAACAACACGAGTCGTAATAAACACTAATTTTTAGATCAACACTGCAGCAGAGGAGACACCATGGGTAAGCGCTCTCGTAAAGTAGACCTATACTTCAGTGTTAATAGGCTACTCAGACTGCTGTATCTTGTTCAGTGCACTGCCAAGTGGCAGGTTCAAAGTATATAATCGTACTCAAAGTCTGTTTTCTCGCTCCATAAGAGCACTCCTTAGAAATCCCTTCACAAAGTCTATGCCTTATCCATACATTATGTAGCCTATAGCTTGGGAAAAGTATGGCTTCTGAGGTGGTTTCCCATTGCCTTCCCCAGCTAGATGGATTAATTACCGTTTAATCCTGCGGGTAATATTTTATGGTGATGTAGGTCCCCTCTTGCCATCCACAGCTCCTGCTTTAGTCGCCACTTACGTACACGCAGCAGATTGTTTGCGGTTGCCCAATTCTGCAGTGGTCCAACCACACCCGAGCACAACACGGGGACTATTAAATATATGATCTTTATTCACCAAAATGTATGACAGCAAGAATAGAACGTAGAACAAGACATGAGAAACAAAAACGAAAAGAATCACTATTCGGATTTTACAAAAATTTTATTTAGGCACTCTCTTATTGTACTGCCTACTGGCAGGTCCATGATATATTGGTCGCTCATACTCCAGACTGGCAGAGTTCTAGTCGCTACACCGATTGTGGCACTATACCACCAGGCTACTTGACCTTCATTGTCCATTCAGCGCTACTGCGGCATTTAGCATAGAGCAGCACTTTATAAATATATGTTTACTATTATCAAATTATTATAGTATTTATATTATATAGAATTATATAATAATAGTAATAAAATAGTATAATATATATTTAATATAATATATTATAATATTATATATATATATAGTATATATATAATAATCTAATAAAAAATAATTTTTGTGCAATGTACAGGTTACTGTTTACGTATGTAAATTTCGTGCATGTTTTGTTTTGTATGTATATTTTGTGCTCACAGTATGTTTCGTGAACCCTGTTGAGCAATTAGCACCAACATGAACCTATCACAACGGCACTGCTTTAATACACCTGTAGTTTAGTCTGTGAATGAGATAAATATATATTAGGAGTAGCATTCTTCAAGTTTTACGTCGTTCTTGCTTAGAAGTCTCTTCAGAACACGCTCAGTTTACGATTGGTCTACTCTACAGTTGTACAATTGATCTAACTCAACTTTTAAACAGGCGCTTAGAGTAAAATGATCAAATCATTGTTCGAAGGCAATTATGTTGAGAGAAAATGTCTTCGGTTGTGTTGCAGCCTCCAGCCAGCTCATTTTCACGGCTCGGTCAGTGAGACGCGGTATGTCATAGCACGATGTGGATGATCGATAATTCTCTTTTTTACTATCTTTCCTTAGAGAGGATTAGCTGAATAAATTGTCACAATATCACCATCGCTTGTAGAGACTAAAGACTAAAAATTTAATCACAATTTAAAACTTATGAATAAAAGTTTTTAAGCATCCGAAGAATGATGCTCGGGTAAACGGCTACATTTTTATCTAGACCAATCCCAATATTCCGCAAATAGCGAGACTTGATTTGTTGAGAAAATATATAGGCACGTGTGCAGCGTGCTTTCGCTTTCAGGCTTCTGTCTGTGTAAGTTGTAATAGCACATTTTTATCATATCACAATCATATAACTGCTAGCTTATTCTGAGGGAGCGCAGAAATTGTAAAACTGTACCAAACATTTACGTTCGGTACTTCCGTTGTACGCCAGGTTGTGGTAAACCTATTCTGTGCAAATAGGTTACTGAGCAACAATACGCTGACAATATGATATTGCAAGTAATTGATATTATAGTAAGGTAAATTTCTAAGAGGGGAAGGTCTATAAATAGAGGTCATAGAAGGTAGAATGGAAGAAAAAAGAGGCAGGGGCAGGCCGAGATTAGGCATGTTAGATGATTTAAAGACCCACTCTATGTGGAAATGAAGAAGAAGGCGGACGACAGAGAAGAATGGAGGCGTTATATACCATGGACCTGCCAGTAGGCAGTGAACTAAGAGAGCGAGAATAAACTGCTTCACCAACATATATTCGTTAGCACCATCATAGACATAATCAATCTACCTTGACCATTTTTGATCACCGGACTGGCTTTCGTTTAGGACCTTACTTCTCCTCAGCACATTTCTTTTGTAGATTGGTCTGGGTGAATTGATCTGTAGTGATATGCTGTGGGGACGTCCCTGACATCATCCTTGGATGAGGAAACAGACTTTAAACCTTTATGAATTATTATTATTATTATTATTAGCAGCGAAATTCTTCTAGTGAAGTGATCATTAAAATAATTCTTAAGTCTGTTAAAATAACATAACGAACACTGGGTCAGAAAGCGCAATTGCTTGTTTGAGACCCACGCAAAAAAGTTTAAAAGCTTATGTTGTTATGATACATAATATAACATAGTTAACAGATTTAAAATATAACTTGTACTAACATATGTCTAGCTACAACAGACCTATAGAGGCCTACACATTTCCAAACTACAAAGATTAAATAGTGCGATCGACATTCAAGTCAGTTTCATAAAAGTTTTCCAAAACTTATATGAAAGCGGGTTTCGACTACTTTCAAATCTATTGTGCTAGCTAAAGCACACTACTTGTATACGATTATTGCATTTCCGTAGAAGCGACACAATTACATTTTCTAGAGGCTTGAAATTAAGCCTGAGAAAGAGCTCAGAGGCAATACAACAATTAAATACTTTATTTAATTTACCATATTTCTACAACCCAGTTCTGCTTAGGAAACGGATATCCTAATTTTATCTATTATCTATTATTTATTATCTACGGATCCATCTAAAATATGCAATTTATGCATTGGTTGGAGCCAGTGGCGATGTCGGTCAGATATCCGATCGCGGATCAGTATGTGTGGGTTAAAATCCTGGGATCGCCGTCAGTGATATCGCTTACGAGAGATGAAACTGACGTTAACATTGGCTTTACAGTTTTATTCATAATTACAATATCTGACACCCTCAGAAAGAATGATTCTTCCGTGTTTAATTATCTCTGACTCCTCGTTAAAAGGCAGAGCTGCTCTAAAAGCATAAAGAAATTGATGACACACGGCACTGAAGCATCTCTTAGATAAGGGGATAATTACCTTATACTAAATTATAAATTATGCTACATATGCTTGCGAATATGGAAATACACGCGGTTTTCCCAGTTATTGCCTCAGCAAGAGATTTTAGTGAAAGTCGTTGCCACACGACTATAATTACATGTATAGGCCTACAGATGTAACAAATAACATAGCAAAAAGTTCTGCTGCCACACGACCGGTTAATGTAAATGTAAGCAACAACAACATGACTAGCGTGCCACTATAATCCACGACAGAACCGAGCTCTGCCAAATCAAAATCGACCGAAGAGCAGAAAACGTAGGGTAAATTTAAAAAAGCGAATCAAAAACCAGAGGATCAATCTAACGAAGAGTATAATTGGAGTGGAAGGGTATTATGGAAGTGGAAGACCAGCCCAAGATTGGCATTATGGGGATGGAGGTTTAAGTCTTGATCTGAGTTTATGAAATTTTGGTGGAAGGAAAGAAATAAGAGAAAAGATTTTTACAGAATACTATGCATTAATTAGGCAACACTGAAAAGCAAAAGTTTGATAACCATAATTTTCATTGGCTGAACAAATAAAGAATCACAAGTAGGTACTTGACTAGGCCTACGATATACCCTCAACTTCTCAATCAAACCAATTACACGTGCTTGTCAGAAGTTAAACGCTTCATTTAGGCAAATAACCCTACAGGCTATAGACCCTTAAGAGAGGCCTAAAGGATATAGACCGGTAATATAGGCCTATAGGCTATAGTCACTCAAGTTGACCTATAGCGTGGAGCGATGATACTCAGTGAGTATGTTCGTGACACTGCCATAAATTTGTCACCACATGGTTGTAAGGTAATAGGACCATACTATATATGCCCGAACCTGTCGGAGGCATTAGTCATTGCGGTAGTGGTTAGCCTGTCTGTCACGTTGCTTTGAAACAAACGGCTAATTGGTGCATTTTGGGCCATTGTGCACGAATCAATGAATGTAGATAAAGTTTGCAAATGAAAATTAGCTTAAATTATTTGATCGTTAATTCGGTAGCATAGATTTCTCGCATTAGTGGCAGCGTGCATCATCGATTACAGTTACATACTAGTCGTTAGATTATAATTAGAAACAGACCGTGAATAATTTGTAATAGTAACATGTCGTATAGTTTACGAATATAAGCGGAAGAACTGGATAAGCTGTTAACGAAAACTTGACAGAAGTTGAGATTTGATGTTGAACAGATGTCTGACAAATTAGTTGTAAAATCATAGTCTAACAGATTAAACTCTCATTCTGCGGTATTACAGTGTAAACGTCTGTATATACTAGCGGTTGACGAATTACTGTCATCATAGGAATAACACTAATTCGACTTATTTCAGTGAAGTGTTGAAAACGTGATAGTGCTACAAATGGATTACTCTCCAGAGGAATGGTTTCCAGGTGAGTAATAAATCTCGAATTAAGTGACAAAATCTTCGCAGTTGCAGGCTTCACTGTATGCCCCCATTTTCTGTGATTTAATCAAATCATGTAATGACGTAATCACCGTCCAATACTCTGGTTTGTCTGTACAAATCTGTCTGTATTCAGTCTTTCAGAGTGGTCACCTATCCAAATTCTAACCAAGCCCGACGTAAATTAACTTCGTTTATGACACGCACGTGCGTGACATAACCGAAGTACTGTGATTCTAACCGAGCCTGACGTACCAAGTGCGTCAAACCCCGCCCAATGCTTTAAACCCCGCATTCCAAACTTTGTGCTGAAGGTATTATCACGTGCGCTTTTCAATAAGATATTTGCTACATTGAAGCTGCATTCTCAAGTCACATAGAGTCAGTTTTAGCATTTCACTGTATTTTGTTGATGCAGAGAAATTTGAGAAAAATTCTTAAAAGTTTAGTAAATTTTAAAATTCATAAAAGAATAGAGCGAACAACTCAGTGCAGAAAAATTTTCTAAAAATATAAATCAGAATTTAGATGAAATCACGTTAAGATGAGATTAGCTTTTACGTTGATCGATGCTATGATCTTTACAGAATTATATAGTTGATTGCTTGTCTGAATTTAATGTCATAACCCTGTCCTCCGGCAGATCTCTAAAGAGATCATTTATAGAGTTGGCGGGCTCGTCAAGTTGCATTCATTTCAATTCGGTTTTCCTAAGTACTATTACTGAGAAAGTTAATAATAATTAAAGAAAGAATAGTTCGCGTGCAATGTAATACGAAGCTAAACTACTGAAAATAAACTGATGAAGGAGACGACGGTAAGAAAGCTCCCACGGCATAAATTCTCATATTTGAGGAGCATAAGGCCAAGCTGTTCGGTGCGTCTTATTGGATTGATGGAAGAAAATTCTCTATTCCTTCGTGAATTTTAAAATTTACTGAACCTTTAAGACTTTTTCTCAAATTTCTTTGCATCAACACAAAATAATGAAATACTAAAATGAATTCTGTCGCTGGAGAATACAGCTTCAATGTAGCAGCAAGTATCCAAGTACCCACTACGTCTCTGATCTGAGAGCCCTATTGAATATATTGTGTTTTGGACCCTACCCCTGGCCGTATCACTGAGTATTTTGTATTTTTGCTTAGATGTTGACGACGACTTTATGCCTCTACTTGATGAAACATTCCCTAACCTCGAGGACATCTTGAAAAGCTTCGACTGCCAGAAGCCACATTCTGAGCAGCATGTCCATTCGCCTATGATTCCGTTAGCGGTAGAAAAATTCAACGCAAAAGAATGTCCACAGGAATATGACGGTAATTAAAAGTAATCTTTAAATCAAACTAAATTATTTGATTAATAATAATAAAATTTATTATATGAGTATAGACATTTAAATATCTCTTGCAGAATGTAGGCCAATGACGTCGTAGTACAGATAAAATATATCACAAAAAGTAAGAAATGCTCTCTTCTTAACTCGAACTTATTTGCGTACCTCTGTAATACTATGTAGAATCTATGTATTAGATAAAGATAATGAAGATCTTGGTTTGGACCACCATTTCATATAAATATTAAATGTGAAGCATAAGAAAAAGGAGGATATAAGGAAACTAGAAGCGTTGGCAATGTGTCTATGAATAAGAACATGGAAACGATTATCTGGACTCTGCAAATTTCCAATTAAGAAGCGCTGGAAAGAGTTGGTATAGATATATAGTTAATAGATAATTCTAGAAATAGAAAGAAGAGCTGGATAGGACAAATTCTAGGGTGGGATAATTTAATTAAAGAGGTAATCGAAGGAAGAATTAAAGGAAAGTGAAGCAGAGGCAAACCGAGATTAGGAATGTTTGATGATTTCTAGATTCATTCATATGTAGACCTAAAGACAAAAACGGAAGGCAAACAACGCATTATATACCATGGACCGACCAGTAGGTACTGGCACACAAGAGAGAGAGAGAGAGAGAGAGAGAGAGAGAGAGAGAGAGAGAGCGAGAGAGAGAGAGGAAGAGAGAAAGAGAGTGTGCTAGACATTAATTGTATATAAGGAGATGCATACTGTGAATTTCAATCTCATAATATTTGTGAATGAATGAATTAAGATAAAAAATACAAGTTATTTTTAAATATCTATATTATAGATATTAATAAAATTTAACTATCGCTAAATATTATACTAAATAAAAAATGTGTATATGTACTGCATAGAAAACAAATCTTCATTGCATCAGCTTATTGATTTATCGGAGTGGACTCCAAATGAAACCAGCTACGAAAATTATCCATATTCACAAATTCCCAACTTCTCTATACAACAGCAGCAAGGCCTACAACAACAACAGCAACAACAACAACAGTATTGGCCATCAATTAACGGACATTTCATTGCAGATAATACACGCAGGGAAAGCATTAGCAGCAGCGCCAGCAGTGGTTGCTATAGCAGCAACTGCAGCGGAATCAGCTGTGACATTGCTGAAGCTAACAGCTTGTGCTCTTCTTGGGATACCTCCTGCTGTGTTAACAATGGTGGTTTTGGAAGTTTGTATGAAGAGAAGGGTAACTCGGGCACAAGAAACTGCCAGAAAGCAGCTTCGCCGGATTCAACCACTCCGAGACGTTAGTACAATTTAAATCTCTCTCTCTTAGTGCACTGCCTACTGGCAGGTCCATGGTATATGGCGTCACCACTCATCTCTGTCTTCCGTTTTCCTCTTCATGTCCACATACGGGTGTATCTTTAAATCATCTAGAACATTCCTTTTGATATACCATTATTCTTGAAGGGTTCTGCTTATGACGAGGTGGGCCCCTATGCCTTCCTAAGCTTCGGGTAACATTTACTGTGCAAGAGCATCATACCCTGTGAAATAAATGCTGAAGTTAAATCGCAACTCCTGTATGTATTAGATCCATTGTGAAATTATCAAGTCATATGGTATGATATTGTCTTTATTCTCTCTCTTCAGTGTTCTGCCAGGTTGCAGGTCCAATGTACATATTTGCATGTACTCACGTGCTGCTTTCACGCTCCATAAAGGTCACCCCATCAATCAATGAGTTAATCCGTTCACAAAAATCTATGCCTTATCCACATCCTTAGGCCTATGTAGCGTAAAGCCTGTGAATAATATTGCCTCAGAGGTGGCTTTCCTTTGTTCTATAACAGTCATATTCGCACATGTCTATATTTCTGTTGGACCGGTATTCGACGACTTGAACCGATGTGATAAAGGTTGTTCTTAATTTTATCTCAGAACTCTGAAATTCAAGATTTATAGAGTTAGAATTGTTTTTACAGGGAGCGAATCAAGTATACCTCACTCAACCGCCTATAACTTAACTTGTTGGACTTATCCAACACTTATAAAATGTTTCTAACAAAGGACCCAGCCAATAGCTTATCGGTAAGTTGTCGGTGTTTGGATCCGTAGGAGAAGGGTTTAAATCCCGTATTCGCCAGTCACTGACTAGCTTTTGGAACAGAAACATGTTTCTTAAAATGGGCTCTTAGTCATTTTTATTCTTTTAACAAGTTACTAACTGCTGTTGAAGAGAGAAATCGTAAAAATTGAAGTATTTTGTAAGTTGAATGGTTGTTTGTGTTTGCTACCGATTTCTGGCAGGATATAACATTTCAATAACATAAATCCTTTCAAAAAAATCGGAGAGCCTAAATTCCATCAGACCTCCGCCATTAAATTACACTGCACTGAATTACACTTGAGAACAACACAATTTAAACTTGATTGTTGGAAGATAATTAAAGTTAGAATTAACATTGTGTTTATTATTTTAATTTAACTCAATTGTGAAATTATCATTTTCAGCCCAGGATTTGAACCCCGCACATACTGATCCGCGGTCGAATATCTTACCGATATCGCCACTGACTCCAGCCAAAATTAACATTTATTAACATTTAAGATATTTGACCTTTTCCAGGTCGCGGGAGGAGACGAAAGAATCAGCTGTGGCAGTTTTTCCTACGAATCCTGTCGGATTCCAAATACCAGGAATACATCCAGTGGGAGGATAGAGATATTGGAACGTTCCGCTTCGTGGACTCAAAGAAAGTCGCTCAACTGTGGGGATCCCATAAGAAAAGAAGCAACATGTCATTCGAATACTTGAGCAGAGCCATAAGGTTTACATTCGATTCTATTCATTCTATAACTCATTTTTATCCTAAAATATAATTTAGAAGACCTATCATCATTAGATAGTGGATTATGTAGTGAACATAGTGTTTAAATTTGATTCTATTCATTCTAAAACTCATTTTGATCCCAAATTATAATTTAGTAGACTTATCGTCATTAGATAGAGGAGTATGTAAAAACTGGTAAAGCTAAGGTTAACGTCAGTTTCCTCACTCGAAAGCGATGTCAGTGACGGGCGAGCCCAGGATTTGAACCCCGCACATGCTGATCCGCGGTCGAGTATCTTACCGACCGCAGATGTAAATGTAAACCCTACGTAATGAACATAGGGTTACATTTGATTCTATTCATTCTAAAACTCATTTTTATCCTGAATTATAATTTAGTAGACTTATCGTCATTAGACAGAGGTGTGTGTAGTGAAGAGAGTTTGGTGGGATGAGGTGTGTGTAGTGAAGAGAGTTTGGTGGGATGAGATGTGTGTAGTGAAGAGAGTTTGGTGGGATGAGATGGAGGTTAAGTTTAGGGGAGAGAGATAGATCACAACTAATGTGCTATGCCGTGACTAAGAGAGATATGAAAAGTAGGAGATTGACTGATGAAATGGTGTGTGGCAGAGATGAATGGAGAAGGTCTATTTGTATCCCGACTCTAGCTAAACAGGGATTCAAGGGATGATGATGATGATTATGATGATGCTGATGATAATGATAATAATGATGATGATGATGATGATAATTATAAGATGATGATGATAATTATGAGATGATGATGATGACGACGATGATGATGATGATGATGGTGATCGTCATTAGTATTAACGAGTTCTATTCAAAGTTAACGGTCTTCTTTTCAGCTGTGTGTGAATGCCGTCTAATGGTTAAATCATAAAGCTAATTTAACATCGTTTCCAGTCCCCTCAGTTTATTATTGCCGGTTGAATACTGGATTTGAACCCTGCGCCTCTACTGACCAGTCGACTGGAGAAACCTAAAAACTTAAAAAAACGTTAAAAACCTAAGAAAACTAAAAAGACCAAAACCGAAAGCCTAAAAACCTAACGACCTAAAGTTTCCGACTCAACCTTGTTATTGCGATTCATGTTAACAAATATTTAGCGACAATAATTACTTCTTATTGGCTATAGCTAGTTACTAATAACATAGTCATAATTTAGAAGATAATATTTGTTTTAACAGGTATTACTATCAGCAGGGGATTATGAGCAGGGTATGCGACGGTAGACGATTGGTCTACAAGTTTGGCCCAAATGCCGAGGGTTGGAGAAATTACACTGTCTGCCATGCCTAATATGATTACCCTATCGGTATTGTTATAATGATAAATATGTGCCTTTGACCTACAGTGTGATCCGTGTAGAAATTTCAATCGTAATTATGTAAAACGATTTTATTTATTATTTAAATTATTTTAAAATATTTGTAAAATTTCATGTAAAGTTTCTTGTAGAATTCGTTTATTGATTTCCAAAGTGTATGGCTATTCTTTTCTAAAAGAATTAACTCTTTTCTTCTTTTCTATTCTTTTATAAAAGTTAATTTCTATTAATTTATATTCTTGAGCTTGTCAGTCGAAATTGCAAAGTATAGTGTAATCTATTTGGAAATTGTTGAAAGAAGCGTTTTTGGAATTATTATTAGAGGCTTGATTGCAGTTTTGCTTTATATGGCTGCTTTTATCTCATTGTTGATACAAGCTGATCTGGATCACATATTAAAAATATATCTAAAATATTTGAAAACAATGAAACATAGTATCCATATAGTTATGAAATATCACTTTAACGCCAAATTAAGTAGCGTTTAGTTATATTCCTAAATTAATTGGGATTATAATTCCTATTAATATATATATATATATATTCATATATATATATATATATATATATATATATATATATATACATATATATATATATGAATATATATATATATATATATATATATATTCCCCGTGTTGTGCTCGGGTGTGGTTAGACCACTGCAGAATAGGGCAACCGCAAACAATCTGCCGCGTGTACGTAAGAGGCGACTAAAGGCAGGAGCTGAGGATGGCAAGAGGGGACCCACCTCACCATGAAATATTTTCCCCCAGGATTCAATGGCAATTAATCCACCTAACTGAGGAAGGCAACGGGAAACCAACTCAGAAGCCATACTTTTCCCAAGCTATAGGCTACATAAGGTATGGATAAGGCATAGATTTTGTGAAGGGATTAAAATGCTGATCTAAGGAGTGCTCTTATGGAGCGAGAAAAGCAGACTTTGAGTATGAATATGTACCTTGAACCTGCCACTTGGCAGTCCACTGAAGAAGATATATACATACATATATATATATATATATATATATATATATATATATATATATATATTGCTGAAATCAATTTAAAACTTTAGCTACTATCTACATGGATAAATCTTGACATAGCCACTAACTTTAACGCACACTGAGTGCAATATGCTCCGATGGAAAATAAGTTGCTCATATACGAAAGCATAAACATTTAAAAGCTAATTTTTATTACAAAATTTACTATGAAAACTTTAAGCTAGCGTTCTGATTTGACAAAAGAGCATTATATCTCTCTCTCTTCAGTGCACCACCAAGTGGCAGGTTCAAGGTACATATTCATACTCAAAGTCTGTTTTCTCTCTCCATAAGAGCGCTCCTTAGATCAACATGTTAATCCCTTCACAAAGTCTATGCCTTATCCTTACCTTATGTAGCCTGGGAAAAGTATGACTTCTGAGTTGGTTTTCCGTTGCCATCCTCAGTTAGATGGATTAATTACCATTTAAGAGCATTGTAGCAATTGTTAAAAAGAAGCGAGAGTCAATTTTGAGCTGTCAGTGCTACTCATTGATTATGCTCATTATTTAAGTTGTTTTTCGTTTACTTTTGTCTCATTTTTATTCTAAATGTCAGCGCCGCTGACTTTTTGTACTCTGAGTGCCTTGTCTTCACTGTTTATGATGAGTTTTGCGCAAATTTGTTTTTGCTAATTATTTCTTCTCGTTCTCATTCTTGCGATGGTTTCAAAAAATATTTGCCGTTTTATTTACTTTTGTACTAATTGTTCATACAGATTATTTAATCTCTTCACTTCGATGCTAATTGCTTTCGATAATCGTCTTGTCTCTCTCGCTGTCACTCCCCCTTAGTGTTCTGCCTAACGGCAGGCCCGTGGCATATAACCATTTCACCTAAATCTATCATTGTTCTTTCGTTCCATACGAATTTGTTATTACATCATTCAGCATCCTTTGTCCTGTTCTGCACGTATAACATTTTCCCCTTTAATTTTTCAGTAGTAAAACCTTCAACAACCCACCCATTTTAATATAATATGCGGCACAATTTTATATTTCTCATGGATTAATTTTATATCTCTGCCGATTTTCTCAAGAACTCCTTCATTTTAAATTTTGTATAATGCAATTAATCGTTTTGATCTTTCTAAAAAACATCATTTTAAATACCTTTAGATTCCAGAGACAATTAAATACAAATTAATTATCGTGAATGCTAATCCTCCTTCTGCCTGCTAATTGATTGTGTCGTTGTTTGTACTAATTTTTTCGTATTGCTTATGTTAATTGTTTCGAATTGTTTGTGGCAATGTCTGGATTTGTTTATGCTAATTGTTTCGCATACTTGAGGCTGCAATTTTTAGTCTTCATCTTTTTGCTCATTCTTCGTCTTCATGTTTTCTTGCTTGTAAATAAAGGAATTGATATCGTTCACTAAGCAGCTGAAAGTTTTCTTACCCTATACTATATAATATCAATGAAACAGCAGGTTATGTAATTTCAGTGTTAGTTAAACTTGAGAATCCACCATTAAACTCTGAGTACAGTATAAATGCATTTTGTAAATGTCACTTATACACTTATACTGTACTCAAAGAAGAATTGTTGAATTCTTCTTTGAGTACAGTATAAGTGCATCTTTGTGAATTATGTGAAGTTTAAAGTACGTTCTATATGGGCATTTTAAGAGTGTAGATGTTATTTTTATATATTTATTTAATAATACAATCTCAAATTGGTAATTCAAATTTTCTTCACTGTTGCATTGAGTGTTCTTCTGTTTCATTTTCTCGATTCTTGAAGGTTCAGTGTAGCACAGGCTATACTGAAAATATGCGTACTAAATTTTATAGATTTAGTTTAAAACAATCTCTGCTAAACAAGACATGCTAAACTGAAATATTCATTCTATAAGTTATTGTTTTTCATGTTTTTACAAGTATATCATTGAGACTGGTGAGTTTTATAGATTATTTTTACAGCTAAGATTTCTATTTATTTCATATTTCAATTTCAGATATTTGCATTGTAGATGTTGCTTGTAGAGTTTTAGTTAGTAGTTGTAAAGAAATTGTTTTTTGTATATTTCGTTCTTTTGACGTTATTGCATATATAATCTATGCGGTATATTCACATGTGTGTATAATTTCTGTGCTACTGATCGTCTTTTAATTTTCTCAAATCAACCGGTGAACATGTATATAGTCCACTTTATCAAATGCATCTATATATATGTTCATAATTGTCAACTTAAACGTTGTAAAGTATAAATCCTTCCAGAATGGACATTTGGCTTTAAAGCAACGGTTTTTGACATAAAATATAGCCGACGTACCCGTTTCTTAATAAAGATTTGGAATTTATTTAAAAAATACTCGGACTTTGAAAAATAAAGCCCAGAGAAAAAGTTATATAATTCCTTCCACAAATATTGCATCGGTCCTTATTGTAGCCTCAATGGGCACAACTCGACTTCTACCAACGACAGAAAGCTAATGCAGTTGTCCATCCGTGATTTGTAGCATCCAGCAGCAAATTACATGTATACAACATTCAAATATTACCTTGATCGTGTTGTTTTATTAGGCTACATATAGATGATATAATATATGCTTGATTAACCAGTTGTAATGTATGGTAGTACATTAGGTTCATGTATGTCTTTGCGATAGCGTTATTCGGATTAATACATGTATTTAATTCAGATTTTAATTAATGAATAGTGAATACTGTTTCTTGTGCTGTAATATTATGTAAATGCATATATATATATATATATATATATATATATATATACTGTATATATCTATATATAAATAAATATCTATATATATATATATATATATGTATATATATATATATATATATATATATATATATATATATATATATATCTATATAGATATTACATATATATAAATATATACATGAACACTACATATGTACGTTATTTTTATTATATATATTTTTTCATATATATATATATATATATATATATATATTACATATATATATATACCATAGTATATAATTAGTTACACTTTAAACACATAGACAATCGTATCCTCGTACCATACCAGTTTATATGCTCTATATATATATATACATATATATACACCCATATATATATATATATATACACTGCATATATATATATATACACTGCATATATATATATATATATATATATATATATATATATATATATATACTGCATATGCATGTACAGCATATACATGTATATATACATGTATATATATACTTATCTCTCTCTTCTCTCTCTTAGTGCACTGCCTACTGGCAGGTCCATTGTATATAACGGTTCCACTCTTCTCTGTCTTCCGCTTTCCTCTTCATTTCCACACATGAGTGGATCTTTAAATCATCTAACATACCTAATCTCGGCCTGCCCCTGCCTCTTTTTCCTTCCATTCTACCTTCTATGACCTCTTTTCATAGACCTTCCCCCCTCAGAATTTGTCCTATCCATCTCTTCTTCCTATTTCTTAATACATTTATCAAATGGCTATCTGTGCCAACTCTCTCCAGGACTTCCTCATTTGTAACCTTTTGAGTCCAGCTAATCCTCTCCATTCTTCTCCAAATCCGCATTTCCAATGCCTCTAGTTTCCAAATATATTCCTTAAGGTCCATGTTTCACAGCCGTACAATAGTGTGGTCCAAACCGAGGTTTTTGCTATCTTTATCTTTGTGTCTTTCTTTAGAGTTTTTGTTAAAAGTTCTTTCCTATTGCCGAAGGCCAATTTTGCTTGTGCAATCGTACTGCATATTTCAGTCTCACATTTCCCGTCATCGGTTATAGTGTGACCCAAATATTTGAAACTCTTACCTGTTTCAATTTCGTCCCATTTATTGTGATATTAACTTCATCTTTATTGTGGGACACTTTGGTCTTTTAGGTGTTAATCTTCATGCCATATCTCAATGCCGTATCATTCAGCCTATCCATTATCTTCTGCAGCCCAGTGTCGCTGCCCGCTACCATTCCTTGGTCATCTGCAAATCGTACATCTTGTAACAATTTTCCTCCTCCTATTTTTATTCCTTCTACCATGTCTTCCATAGCTTCCTTCATCGTTTTCTTCCTCCATCATGATCCTGCCATTAAGCAGTGCAATAAGTGAGATAGGGACCAGACATGGAACTAACGAAACATAAACCAATCTTCGCTATATTTTGTTTAATAACTACACATTGCGAGCTGCAATTTGAGCGTTTTAATTTATTAATGTACGTTGACTTCAAAGTCTATAATCTCCAGGCTTTGATTAGAGTTTTAGAATTATTAAAACGTTATCTATATTTCTGTGTAGCAAGATTATTTTCAATCAGGCAGCAATCACCGTCGTGTGTTCGAATACAGGTTCCGCTAGATATGCTTAAATCATGAGCTTACGTTTACATCTTTGCTGACGCTGATTAAATAAACTGTTTGTCTTATTTTGCTGGAATCCATCGAACGTTTGAATCTATTGCTTTGCTCGTATTGTTTGTTAAATAGCTCAATGCTTGTAGTGCGTCAAGTAACGTTGTGTAAAAACTCAATAGCTCAGTGCGTGTAGTGCATCAAGTAGCGTAGTGAAGACTCAATAGCTCAGTGTGTGTAGTGCGTCAATTAGCGTCTTGTAAAGACTCAATAGTCCAGTGCCTGTGGTGCGTCAAGATGCGTCGTAAAAAGACTCAATAGCTCAGTGCGTGTAGAGCGTCAAATATTGTCAGGATTCGACTGACTAGATCTGTGCATGTAGAGCGTCAGATAAATTAGTAAAATTTTGTTTTTTAAAATAGTACAGAAGATACAATTTGTAATCGACTCGCAAGGGTTCTGATCAGAGTAAAATCTCACATCAACTATATAATTGGTCTGGTAAAATTGACAATTATAACTAGGCTAACTACTTAACGCTGTTGAACTATTCACGGTATTAAAATTGGATATAAATCATTATTAATGTTCAGTTCATTAAAAAGTGTGATGTAATTTTCGTTTTTAATGTTTTTTCAAGTAGTCGTCTAAGTCGCCAATATATCAGAGTTAAAGGCTTCTATATTGTGAAAGTTACTTAAAGTAACCGCATTTCATTAAATATTGCTATCTCAAAAAGTATACCATTTCATTATTTCTGAACTATTTCCTTTTGGATCCCAATGATATCTGAGAACGTTCATTTGTCAAATACGTATTTTCTCATATAAGTGAGTATTGCATGTACTGTATATTGTTGTGTGAAGAATTACGCTATAACAGGTATTCTAATATAGTATTCTATAATAGAATCGAGATGTGATATTTCTTAAGTTGGCTTTTAAGTGCTTGAGACGTCCCTAACATCTTCGTCATGTGAGGAAATGAACGCTCAATCCTTATTAATTGATATGTAGTTACCCAAGAATAGCGTAAATATATTTACATTCGTTACGTGTCACACTAATATATCACTGCTATAAACCATTATGTTCTTTATTGTCTTCTGTTATTATGGGCATATTATATACAAGCATATTAAAAACAGTTAATTTTCATGATTTGTTGTCTAAATTCTTCTTAAAATATACGCAATAATTTAACAGTTCCATTATAGCAATTTTTAGTTAAATTAAATACCGACTAATATTATTATTTGTATTAATCCGTACGCCATAGTATTGCATAGTATTGCATAGTATTTCATAGTATTGCATAGTATTGCATAGTATTGCATAGTATTGCATAGTATGCAACAGTACTGTAGGTCATGTTATTGCATAGTATGCAGCGGTACGATATGTCACAGTACAGCATAGTATACAGCTGTAAGGTATGCAAGAGCACATCATATTATGCAACAGGACGGTATGCAAAAGAACCGAATAATATGCAACAGTATTGTAAACATTAGTACAGCATAGCATACAGCTAGTCGTACGGCATTTGTATACTAGGTATATCATGGTACAGCATAGTTTTTTTATCGGAACTGAATGCCATAGTGTAAATATATCATAGTTTGAAGCGATACCAAAAGCAGTAGTACAGCATAATATGCAATTCGGTGTGCAGCACAGTTCGCAGCAGAATGGTATGCAATTGTACAACACAGTATGCATTGGTGCGTTATACCAAAATCCAACATAGAAAGCAGTTGTACGGTTTGCCATATAGTAATGTATTGCATTCAACAGTATGGAATGCCATAGTGCAGCATAGTATGCAAAGCTAGAGTATGTCATATTGAGGTAGTACGGTGTGTCATAGTAGAGCATAGAATATAGCAGTAGGGTATGCCATAGTAGAGCATAGCACATAGAAGTACGGTGTGCCATAGTAGAGCATAGAACATAGCAATACGGCATATCATAGTAGTGCATAGAACATAGCGGTACGGTATATCATTGTAGCGCATAGAACTTAGCTGTACGGTATATTATAGTAGTGCATAGAACATAGCGGTACGGTATATCATAGCAGAGCATAGAACACAGCGGTACGGTATATCATAGCAGAGCATAGAACCTTGCAGTACGGTAGGTCATAGAAGAGCATGGAAAATAGCGGTACGGTATGTCATAGTAGAGCATAGAACATGGCAGTACGGTATGCCATAGTAGAGCATAGAACATTGCAGAACGGTATGCCATAGTAGATCATTGAACATAGCAGTACGGTATGCCATTGTACAGCATAGAATGCAGCGGAATGGTATGCCATACAAGAGCATAGAACACAACAGTACTGTATATGATAGTATATATGGTATGCCCTAGTTGAGCATAGAGCATAGCAGTATGGTATGCCATAGTAGATCATTGAATTTAGCAATACGGAATATCATAGTAGAGCATAGAACACAGTAGTACGGTATGCCATAGTAGAGCATTGAATATAGCAGTACGGTATGTCATGGTGAAGCATAGAACATTACAGTATAGAACATAGCGGTACGGTATATCATATTAGAGCATAGAACATTGCAGGACGGTAAGCCATTGTAGAGCATAGAACATACCGGTACGGTATATCATAGTAGAGCATAGAACACAGCGGTACGGTATGCCATAGTACAGCATAGAACATAGCAGTACGGTATGCCACAGTACAGCATAGAATACAGCGGTACGGTATGCCACACCAGAGCATAGAACATAGCAATACGGTATATCATAGTAGAGCAAGGAACATAGCGGTACGGTATGCCATAGTAGAGCATAGAACATAGCGGTACGGTATGCCATAGTAGAGCACAGTACATAGCAGTACGGTATATCAAAGTAGAGCATAGAACATAGCAGTTCGGTATGCCATAGTAATGCATAGAACATAGCATTGCGGTATATCATAGTAGAGCATACTGTAGAACACAGCGGTACGGTATGCCATAGTAGAGCATAGAACCTAGCAGTACGGTATGCCATAGTAGTGCATAGAACATAGCAGTACGGTATATCATAGTAGTGCATAGAACATAGCAGTATGGTATATTATAGTAGAGCATAGAACATAGCAGTATGGTATATCATAGTAGTGCATAGAACATAGCAGTATGGTATATTATAGTAGAGCATAGAACATAGCAGTACGGTATATCATAGTAGTGCATAGAACATAGCAGTATGGTATATCATAGTAGTGCATAGTACCCAGAGGTACGGTAAGCCAAAATACAGCAAATTATACACCAGTTCGGTTTCTCAGAATACAGAATCGTGTGCAGCGACATAAAATGCTATAGGACTTCATAGCACACGGCAGTGCGGTATGCCATTGTATTGCATAGCATGCAGTAGTAGGATTAGCTATATTACAGCATAGTATGCAGCAGTATAATTCCCTCTTTTCTCTGTGTGACGGCCACAAAGTGACGCACCTTCACCTTCTGTCTCCACTGATACCGGTCCTGGGCAAGATCATAGATATCACTCTGTGAAAGGTAATATTTAGTGTCTATTTGTCCTATATCTCTATTAGATTGTTTAATTAAAGTCTATTTATTTCGCATTCCTAATTTCATTTTATTATTTTTATTCTATAATTTAGAGCTTTTCTTACTGGATTATTTTCATCCAATCTTAGAATGTGTCCTATCTAACTGAGTCTTTTGAATTTTATTAATTCATTCCATGGTATTTCTTGTGTTCTGTCATATACAAGTAGGTCCGTATAGCTAATTATATGTGGGTATTTTATATTTAATGTAGTTCTCAATAGTTTTCTTTGAAATATATCTATATTACATTCCATGCTTTTAGTTATTATCTATCATTCACTTTTGTAGAAAAAAGATAGGTTTGGTATGAATATTAAGTATTTTAATTCTTATTTTCAAGCTTAATTTTTATTTCTTAGTTTAGATTTATATTTATTAAATGCCATCATTGTTAATTTTTTCCTTTGATTTGAATCTTTTTCTGATTCTAGCATACTACGTAAGTATTTAGTATTTTGCCATAGCATATCATACAGTATAATTAGCTATAGTACAGCATAGCATGCAGCAGTACGGTGTATCATTGTATAGCATAGTATGCAGCGGTGTGGCATACCAGAGCACAGCACAATACAGTTATAGATATTATAGCATAGTATGCATCGGTGCGGTATGCCAGAATACAGCATAGTATGCAGAAATATGAAAGGCCATAGCACAGTGCAGTGTGCCGCAGTACGGTATACCATGGTATTGCATAGTATTTAGCGGTACGGTAAGATATAGAATTGCATAGTATGCAGCGGTACGGTATGACACGGTACAGCAATGTATGCAGCTGTAGAGTTATATAGTATAGTATGCAGCGGTAAAATACGGCATAGTACAGGATAATATGCAGTGGTAAGATAATGCCATAATAATGCATAGTATGTAGCGGTACAGAATGCCATAGTACAGAACAGTATGCAGGGGTACGGTATGCCATAGTATTGCATAGAACACATCGGTATGGTATGTTATAGTATTGCATAGTATGCATTGTGCCAAAATATAGCATAGTATGCAGCGTAACCATATGCCATAGTACAGCATAGTATGCAGCAATACGGTGAGCCATATTACAGAATAGTATGCAGCTATAGTATAGTATTGTACTGTATATAGCCGTACGGTATGATATAGACTTGCATAGTAAGCAACGGTACCGTGTGCCACAGTTCAATAAATTGCAGCTGTAGGGTTTGTCAAAATACAGGCAGCATGATATGCAGCGATAGCATATTGCACAGTACAGCATAACATGCCGCGATACGGAATGCCATATTGCTGCATAGTATGCAGTAATATAGTGCACTATATTACAGCATAATATAGCACACTATATGGTGTGTAGCAATATGGTGTGCTATAGCATAGTATATTACATAGTATATATATTACAGCATAGTATTCAGCGGCATGTTATGCTATATTACAGCATAGTATTCAGCGGTACGGTATGCTATATTACAGCATAATATTCAGCGGTATTGTGTGCTATATTACAGCATAGTATTCAGCGGTATGGTGTGCTATATTACAGCATAGTATTCAGCGGTAGCTATATTACAGCATAGTATTCAGCGGTAAGATGTGCTATATTACAGCATAGTATTCAGCGGTAAGATGTGCTATATTACAGCATAGTATTCAGCGGTAAGATGTGCTATATTACAGCATAGTATTCAGCGGTAAGATGTGCTATATTACAGCATAGTATTCAGCGGTAAGATGTGCTATATTACAGCATAGTATTCAGCGGTACGGTATGTCATAGTATTGGAATGCAGAAGTTGGGTATGCCAAAATACAGCAGTATGCAGCTATACCATATGCAGTAGCAATGCATAGTATGCAGTAACTCGGTATCCCACAGTCCTGCATATTACTCAGCATTACGATATGCTCTAGTATTGCGTAGTATGCAGCGGCGCTTTATACAATAAAGCAGCACAATATGCTACAGTTCGATATGATACAGTACAGATAGTTTGCAGAAGTATGGTATGCCAAAGCCCAACATAGTATGAAGTGGAACGGTTCGCTTTATAATGAACAATAGAATTAGTTTGGTATGCCATAGTAATGCATACATGTAGAATGCAGTAGTATGATATTGCCATATTACATTAGTATGCATCAGTAGAGTATGCCATACCATTTTATAGCATTTAGCGGTAAAGTATGCCATACAGCATAGCATACAGAAAAAAGGTAAGCAGACAGCATAGTTTGCAGCAATTCCATATGCTAATGTACAGCATAGTATGCAGAGGTACGGCATGACATAGTACAGTATAGTATGCAGCGATACGATATGATATAGTACAGCAGCGTAATCTCTTCACACAAAAGACTATGTTTCATCCATGATATAGTGTAGCCCATAGCTTGAGAATATTTAGACTTCTGGGGCAGTTTTTCGTTGTTTTCCTCAGTTATTGCTCAGTCGCCACGTACATGTAGTTTTCAATTAGTAAATTCATCAGTGTCCCGGATACTACACCGGGACACGATACATATGATATTAAATGCCTGGTAATCAAACTAATGGTAGGCTTGGAAGACAAGTAAGACAGCATTTAATACACTACTGGACTGTCTCTGATAATATATTGTACAATACTGCTAAAAAAAAGTAAACATGCATTATATTGAAATGATCAACTATGTTGATATCTATCACTTTTAACACCACATGTTTAAACCGTTAGGCAATTTAGACCATTTTCCGCATAACCAGTTCAGTGAATGTCCGAGATTTACTCTCAGATCAGCGCGGTTGGGATTCGAACCCACAAGGGTTCAATTCACCTAGGGATCTGTCATTTAAAACTTCATGACGTTAACACTATGCTGAGACACTATAAAATTCATTGATGCAGAAGACTACGTTAAACTTAGCTCTATAAATTCAAACTAAATACTAATTCTGCATTATAACGATGCTCATTCAAATTAAAACATGCAGCAGTCATATCTATTTGTTTGTTAGTTTTATTCACACGTCTTGTAAATTTAAAACGTCATTAGACGCAGAAGTGTGTACCATGAGAATACATTGACATGCCAAGCAATACCAATAATTAGCTGATATTGACAATAATCATCTAGTAGAATAAACTAATCTGCAATACTTCAGTTCTCTAAGATCAACATCACTAGCTCATTTATTAGCTGGGTCGATATTTAGCCAAGAACACAACTTCTATAGCAAACAGAGATCTTTATAAAACCAAGGAGTTGAACAGCCCGCTCTTTCTCTCTTAGTACACTGCCCACTGACAGGTCCATATCGTATAAGGCTTCTACTCTCCTCCGTCTTCCTGTCCTGTCTTAAATCATCTGATATTCCTAATCTCGGTCTGCCTCTGCTTCTATTTCCTTCCATTCTACCTTCTAAGACCTCATTTAGAAGACTTTTGCCCTTAGAATGCGTAGTATTTCTTCATGCAATTATCTTTTTTCTCTTCTATTTCTTCATACATTTATCAGCCGCTTATTTGTACCATCCGTCTCTAGAAGTTCTTCATTTGTAACTTTGTGGGTCCACACAATCTTTTCCACTCTACTAGATATCCACATTTCCAATGCTTCAAGTTTCCTGACGTCTTCCTTCCCTTCGACTCACATCCATATGTTGGTTGGAGCCAGTGGCGATGTCGGTACGATACTCGACCGCGGATCAGTACGTGAGCCGTGCGTGGTTCAAATCCTGGGCTCGCTCGTCACTGACATTGCTTTCGAGTGAGGAAACTGACGTTAACCTAAGCTTTTTAATAGTTTGGCCCAAACCAATGTTTTCATTATCTTTATCCTTGTGGCTTTCTTTGGACTTCCTGTTAACAGTTCTTTCCTATGAGCACTCATTTTAGAATTATTGCAATATCTTATAACAAAAGTTACTAAGGTAGGTGTTTCAACTTGTTACAGAACCCTTGCACAATAATTCTAAGCTTTTTTGCAAGTACTATAACAGCTACCATTTGAATATCTCTCAAAAATAAATACGATTTGATTACAAAAGCAAATTTTAACACTCATTTCCTAAAACACCATCATGGAGGAACATCATGGAGCTTGTAAGAAGAATGCAAACACCCCTAATCAGGTTCAGGTCCTAAGTTTTCAGTGTGTTATTTGGAGAATGCTCGAAAACGGTAACAAGCGAATCTGTAGAGGAGGAACAAAGGCTTTCCTCTTCTGCTAATGTCAGAGTTCTTTGCCTGATGGTCGAATCTCCGAGACCCATCTCGTCTAGGTCTGTCTGGGTGACCTTGCTCTCAGAGGAAGTCTGTTCCAGCATGAGGTCAGAGCTCACGTGCAGCATGCGCCTCATCGACTCATTCTCTTCTTTCAGTCGAGCTATCACCTCGCTGTGACTGTTCTTAACATCAAGCTCCAGTGCCTTCTGCATCACTGCTGCCATCTCTGCAATCTTCTCCAGCCTCGCTTCGTCTATCTCCTGTAGGTGAATAATAGTGTCAATAAATCACTCATCATCATCTTCTCTTGAATTACAGTTCAGCAAGGGTCGGGATAAAAATAGAAGTTTATTTACAAAAGTTTAGAACACACAATTTTTTAGCAATTTTTGGAGCCTAGGCGCTCACCAGTCGATTCTGAAGATGGCTTGGATCGTAGTGCTTTGTCACCTATTACGACACGTGTAGTCTACAGTTGGTCTATTATTTAGCAACCAGGACATAATACATGTAAATTAACTGATAAGTAATACAAATTTGAATAATAATATTTATCATTAATGATCACTGATAAAACAATTCATTATCGTCGTCGTCGTCGTCGTCATCATCACCATCATCATCATCACTTGAATTCCAATTTAGCAAGGGTCTGGTTTTAGAAAATTTTGTAACAAATTCAATGACTAATCAGTTTAAAATAATTACGATGGTGAATATCAATCGACCATTTAATTTACAATTACTTGGACTTAACATCAAGTGCTAGTGCTTTGAGCAGCTGTGGATTCCATTAGCATATATATAGCTATAGCTGGAACAGTTAATGTTAACATAAGTTTTCTCACTCGAAAGCATGTCAGTAATGGGCGAGCTCAGGATTTGAACCATGCACATACTGATCCGTGGTGGAATATCTTACCAACATCGCCACTGGCTCCAGCCATCATCTTCATATATACACTGCCTTCGTACCCTCTCTAATGGTCATAGGAATCAGGCCTGCTCTTTTGTTTTCCAATTGCTAAATAATCTAATTCGGGCACATTTGCATATATAGACATAGGTCTAATTTATAACACCTGTCTACAATTGATATATTTTTGTGTTTGTGATCAATTTAATACAAACACACTTCTACTAGAAGTATGGAGGAGTTATATACCATGGACCTGCCAGAAGGCAGTGCACTAAGAGAGAGAGAGAGAGACTACTACATTACTTAACAAAAAGAGCTACAAAATAGGACCTAAATTTCTTCATACATTCAATTCAGGCAGATGATATAAACTGTATATTAATACACGGACAAACAGAACCTAAGTACAGACAAACGCAATCTAAGTAATTAGCTAAAAATAAGTAAAACGCGCATTATAGTGAATAATCAACTATGCTGATATCTATCACTTTTTAATACCACATGTTTAAACCATTAGGCAATTTAGACCATTTTCCGTATAACCAGTCCAGTGAATATCCGAGACTTTACTCTCAGCTAAGCGCGGCTGAGATTCGAACCCACAAGGGTTCAATTCACCTCAGGATCTGTCATTTAAAACTTTATGACGTTACCCCTATGCTATTAAGACATTCAAACACAAATCAACAGAAGACACTACCTGAGATCTGTCGTTAACTTTGCGATCCAGCGACAGATTCATGCGACTGACGTGAGCTAGCTTATTGACCTGCTCACGGTACTTGGTCATGATGAGCTCCAGCGCTGACTGATGCTCCTCCAGGGACTGGCGTAGCTCCTTGTTCTCTGCCTTCAGATCTCGTATTCTGCTGTTCTCCTGTAACACAGTTAGAATAGTGAAACTACTAAATCTTTGTCTGCTGAAAGTTAAACGTTACTGATTGCCGCAGGGAGTGACATTGCCCTGAATCCACTGCTCTTGGCTCCAGCAGCGCCTGTTACAATAATAATTGTATATCCAATATTATAAAAGAGAACATAATTAATAAATCAATATATATCTCCCTCGATAAAATAAATCAATTAGTAATCAATGTACTGGTACATATACTGTAATTAATACAATAAAACATAACAAATATACACCTCCCGCAATACAATAAAACATAATATATGTATTCCTCCAGCAATACTATAATACAAAATAAATAGACATCTCCTGTAATACAATAAAACATAATAAATATTCATATCCTGCAATACAATAAAACACAACAAATATACATCTAAGATATTAGATTATAATCTAACATATTTTGTCTCTGACTTTGTAGTCTCTTTATCATTGGACTCTTTCTTCTATTGCATTTTTCCAAAACACATCCCTCATATTAATATACCTTATCCAACTCTTCTTCCATTTCCTATCACATTTATTAACTGTCTATCTTGTTCAAAACTCTCAAGAACCTCGTAATTAGTTAATTTTAGAGCTCAAAGAATTACAAACGATTTAGTTCTTCAATTTTAAAACAATATTAATGGTTTGGAGTGTCCATGACTATTTTTCAGTAACACTTTTTAGACATCAATTTTCATAAACCTTGACAAGTTTGCTCATTTGAATTAATTACTTCAACAAATTCCAACAGAAACACGTTTACATAAATTTTATTAACGAGGCTTTATAATACATCATCTACAACATGATAGCTATCAAACGAGAATCTATATGAAAATCTTTTGAATTGTCGGGAATATATCCAACGTCATATCAGCATGTGTGGCTTTAAATCCTGAGCTCGCCCATCACTGATATCGCTTACGAGAGATATTTAAAGTGACATTAACTTCTGCTTTAGTTTAAAACTGAATTTGTTAGAAAAGCTAGTAATTCTTTAGCAAACCAAGCAGTTCTCATATAGGGTCATCAGAGAAGAGACCAAGAGGGAGATGCATCTACTCAGTATTGGTATAATATTTCAAATATAAAAATAAACTAAACGCCATATATTTACTAGTGCTAGTGTTCGTATAGGAATTAGCTTCTTGGCACAATAAAAAATTAATGGCAAGTAGCACTGTGTATTTAACATGTACATATACATATAAGTGTAAATGTCTTAAAATTTATACATATATATAAGTATAAATTTTATATATATGTGCAAACGTACAAACATATATGAATTTTTGTGTACATATTTTTTCAATAACAGCGCAGACAACGTTAATCTTTACGAGTCCAATAGATAAAAATGCATTACATATCAGGATGGTAGCTGATGCTAATCATAGTCCTAGTCCTTAAAATTACATTTTAAATTACATTTAGCATTAAAACTTAGGTAAATTAAAGCTATATATGACGAGATATATTATTCAATTTATTCTGATTATAAGTTCAAATGTCAAACCTCTGCCAGTCCAAGGATTAGATTATTTCTGGGCCGATGCTTCGCAATATCGTTCAATTCATTTAGATTTTCTTGAAACTAAAAACAATATTAAATTGAGGTTTAATATTACAATTTTATCATAACATTTTATATCCATTACACATATTAACATCATACATATATATCATTATATACAATGTGTCAACATTAATATTCCACATCTAACTACGGTATGGACCATGCTTACAATCTCCAGAGGTAAATATTAATCTTATTTTTATTTAGTTTAATATTATTGAACTCCTTCAGTAACGCAGTCTTGAAGATCGCCATGATTTCGGCCATGACATTGCTATATAAGTTTTTGTCGTTATAATAATAATAATAATAGTAACAGTATCAGCAACTTTCTTTAAAGAGCATAATTACTATAGAGTACTATTTAGATCTTGGACTTGATATCTAGCAAAACACTATCCAGAGACAGAAATCAGTATTCACCGATTTTAATTTAAAAATCAATTCATTTATCATTTCATGAACACGTAATCAATCCAACTAAGACATACCTGTTTCATAGCTTCAATCTGTTTCTGCAGAACTTGAGTTCTAATCATAACACTGTCGGCTATCACGTCTTGTTCCTTCAGTCGGCTTGACAGACGACGAGCGTCAGAAAGAATGCGCTCAACTGTGAATGCCATTTATCCGCTTACGTATCGAATAAATATTGTTAATATTGTTTTCAGCCACAACTACTTCGTCAGTTTCTACGACTTACTACTACTTCTCTAAATAAGTTGTTACAGTTTAGGATTAGGCTAAACTATACATATAAATTAGGTACTATATTTTAATACTAACAACTTAAATATTAAGAGCAATAAGATGCGTAAGTCTAAATGCTATGTATCAAGAGTTTTGACAAGAATTAGGCATATCAATTAGGCCTATCAATTTTTACATCCTCGATTAACTGAACAACCAGAAGATTTTGACGACTACTTAGCAACGTTTAACTGTTTCTGAATCTTAAAATATTGGAATATGTAAAATGTATTAAGTCATAAATTAGTTATTATCGGATTTCGGGTTTTCTAATAATAAATATTTACATTACAATCAGCCTCCATGTTAGCGAAGGATATTCTTATTCCAAGTTCATTGTTTACATTTTTGGTTATTTGGGTTATTATTTTTTCATGATTAACAAATTGTAAGAGTGGGTTAATGCAAGGGTCGACAACGAATGACGTTTATTAAGAGTCTTAGCAAATGGATGCAGTTAGCTGAAACAGAGATGATCAGAGCAACAATGAACAGAGACATATGAAGGAATATGACCATGACCGCCCAGGCTTGGAACAGGCACGGCACTTAAAGAAGAAGAAGAAGAAGAGTGGGTTACCAGATGATCATAGATAATTTCACAGCCAATAGTACATTTAGCATTAAGCGTTGTCTCCTGCCATATTACCTCTCTTCTCTCGATCCTCCGGATCTTCTTATTCCAACTTAATTCTGCGTTGTCTTCATAGTAAGCGTGGCAACACTGATGAATCATTAAAACAAAAACAAGCAAGATGGCGGCTAGAACTCCTCTAAGAAAAGTACCCATTCATCTTCAGGTTAGCATAATTCGCCTAATTCAATTGCATCTGTTCCTAAACTACATGCAGTTTGCTCTAATTTATGTACCTAAAATATTTCTGCATATTAAATAGCAAGCTTATAATTACTTTGGACTGATTTTCTGGATTTTGAAATTTGCACGATGTTGTCATTGATGACTGTCGCACTCTAATTGTTGCTGTGTTATGTTATGCTACTAATATCTCAGTTGAGCCCTGAACTTCTCTTATTGCACTATGAAGATTTTTTTCATTCTCAAATTCAAAACAGTAACAGCCTGTATCAAGCAACGCCTAAAGTCTAGCACAGAAAGCATCGCGACAAGCATGACTGCGCCACAACCTTCTAACTCTCTTGTAAGCTCTACATTGCTGTCGTCTTATTGCTTTTCTCTGCAACAAGGCAGCTGCATTGTTCTCTCAGTCATCCGGTGCGTCTGGTGGCAATCAGACCTTCTTACCAACAGACTTGTCACGAGCAACAGTAGAAGCTTTACAAATGTGCTAATGACTACCCGTGGGGCGCTCAAAGCGGTTCATGTCATAGGCATAGCTGGATAGCCGCATGGCTGCGATGAAATCATGCGAGGGGCGGCTTGCCGGATGAGGTTGCCGCTTTGAGAGAGAGAGGGCATTGGAGAAAACGCTGCTAAATCTGATGCCTCTAAAGTTGGAGAAGTCTCGGATGAAAAAGAAAAAGCTTCGTCTATAAGCGCTGAAGAGCCAGAAGGTGAAAGTTTACAATCAATACTTACTAAAATTAAATCCAGCACTGTCATCGTACGAGGTAGTCGAGAAACTAATGAAGAGTTTCACTCTGACTTTATGCCAGCAGTTCCTTTTAACCTTGTACCTGTAATAAGCACGTCCAGCCTTCAGTACTGGCCTGTCAATACGACCACCCTCAGCAAAGATACCGACCATTCCACGGTTACTGGATGACATGACTCTCTTTGCATCACGTGGCAGTTTGACTCTTGTTCTTTTCGTCTCAGGGTTGTGTGAGGTAACGGTGACTTAGTTACCAGATGTACGAGCCATTTTATTTTACGAGCCTTTAAAATTTTCTTTTATAAGTAATTTTGTAAGGATTGTAAAAAATTGCCTTAATAAAAGGAAGTCTATGTTTAATATAGTCTACATTCCAATAGGTTTGTTGAGTGCTTAATCTGACAAATTTTAATGTAGAACGAGTATTTATCTCAAATATAAATATAATTAAAATGTAAATAATAATAACAATTATAGTGCTACTGTCGTCCATGACAACATCGAGCACTATTGAGACAAATCCAAGCTTGTGGGCAAAGAGTACTATACATTCAATATACATTCATAGAGCACTATACATTCAAATTAAAGCTGCTATACAATGCAGCGTGGAATGCTGTAGATGCAAATCTTTAAATGTAGTTTTGGGAATCTTGCTATTTTGAAATATTTTGTAAGCTGATATTAAATGTTGTGAAATTAAATATTTGTCAAGAAAGGTTATTAATTAATCAGAGTATACATGTATTTGTATTTTGTAGAGTGCTCAGTCTCGACTGTTAATCAAGGGTGGTCGGATTGTAAATGATGATCAGTCGTTCTTTTCTGATGTCTATGTCGAGGATGGAGTAGTCAAGTTAGTCATTTTCTAATATTTATATAAATTTCTGAATTAAGTTATCCTTTAAAATTTTAATCAAGGATTTACTTATATCTTACTTATATCTCTTCCTACCAGAAGGCAAAGTGGGAGATGTTTCAATTCTAAATCTGACTGCATCGCCTGATCTTACACTATTCTTCAATTGATTCATGTTTTTTGTATCAGGGCCACAATTGTAGAATGGGTCAACAACTTTATTGCACTTCTGGCTGTGCACCAAGTGAGGAAGGCAAAATGTAAATTAATGTAAAGGCAAATTGGAAGTTCCTTACAGAAACAAATTTGTAACAATCTAAATTCTACTTAGGATTTGATATTTTGGCTTCACTGTTGTGAGGTGCTTTTATAGGTTTGCAATGATAAATGTTTACAATTAGTATGAACTTCGGATATGTCTATTGAAGTGACACTCGGGAATTTTTGTAATATATATATTAGTGACTCGCTAGAAACGATAAGAAATTACTGGTCTTTAGAACTTTATAAAAAGGAATTATAGTTAGTACTCTTGTATGTTAACTCAAACCTGAAAATTTAGAATAGTTTGGTGAATATCAAGATGTCTCAATATATTTCTTTCTGATAGAAATTAAATATAATAAAGTGGTTGATATCAACTGTTTATTTAACAGCATACTTTAGGATGTCATGAAATATAAGTAAAGGAGTGAATCATTGATTAAGTCATTCAGTTAGTCATTGATTGAGTCATTGATTGAGTAATTGAGCAAGTTATTGAGTCAGTCAATGAGCAAGTCATTGAGTGAGTCATGGAGTGAGTCATTGAGTGAGACATTGAACTTTGAGCAAGTCAGTGAGCATTGAGCAAGTCATTGAGTATTGAGCAAGTCATTGAGCATTGAACGAGCCATTGAATGAGTTATTGACTTTGAATTAGTCAATGAGAATTGAGGAGTCTTTGAGCATTGAGCGAGTCATTGGGTTAGTCATAGAGCGATTCATTTAGCGATTCATTAAGCGAGTAATTTAGTTAGTCATTGAACGAGCCATTGAGCGAGTCATTAAGCGAGTCACTGAGCGAGTCATTGAGTAAATCATTGAGCGAGGCATTGAGTGAGTCATTGAGCGAGTCATTGAGTGAGACATTGAGCGAGTCATTGAGTGAGTCATTGAGCGAGTCATTGAGCGAGGCATTGAGGGAGTCATTGAGTGTGTCATTGAGCAAGTCATTGAGCGAGGCACTGAGCGAGTCATTGAGTTAATCACTGAGCGAGTCATTGTCTTATTTACTTAGGCAGGTGGGTAACAACCTAGTCATCCCTGGAGGAGCCAGGACGATTGAAGCCAAAGGAAAACTGCTCATTCCCGGTGGAATAGATGTCAGTACCCACTTTCACGTCGCTGGTAAAGGACCAGCAGTGCCCTCTGTTGATGATTTCTATCAGGGAACTAAAGCTGCTCTAGCAGGGGCTACCACTATGATATGTAAGCTACTTAAAATATGTGTAATATGTAACTTGTAATATGTAAGATACTTGAAATGTGTAATGTGTAACTTGAACAATACCTTCGAATAAACAACTTATGTTACCCTATAAATGCTTTGCATAAAATACCATATCATACTTAAATGTAATTAAGAACTATAGAACTCTACTAGTATATCACTGGCACATTTACTACCTACTTGTGATATATCTCTTTAGTGCTGTCAAGTTGTTGTTGGTGTAAAACTTGCTCGAGTTTAAGGGCAATTTTCTGTAACAAAGTTTCTTTTCAGTATTGATAGTTCCCAATTCTTATCAAACTTTTACTTGACTTTATCAATTTAGCATACTGTTATATTAGTATTATTATTATTATTATTAACAACAAAAACTTCTATAGCTGTGTCATAGCCTAGAATTGATCTTCGTGACTATTTATACAAAGTATAAAATTAGCAGCTTTATTATAAGCGAACAGTTTGTAAAACAGAAAGAGTTCAATTATAATAAAAATCTAAATAGTAATTTAAATTAAATTTACCATATGGATTGTTCGATTTATTTAACAGTTGACTACGTGCTGCCCGACTCTGGTGAGTCACTTGTTGACGCTTACAAGCGATACCGGGAAGCCACTGATAGCAAGGTGTGCTGCGACTTCTCACTGCACGTGTGCGTCACGTCGTGGAGCGATAAAGTGGCTCAGGACATGGAAGCTCTCACTCAGGAGCATGGTTTGTTTCGTCACATCCATAAGATGATGTCCCTGACATCATCCTTGTATGAGGAAACGCATGTTAAACCTTTATTATTCATGATATTATTAAACTTGGCTTTGGCCTTTCCTTTCATTTGCTATGCTTGATAGGAGGTTTCATTAATTTTGGGCTCTGCGATTATGATATAATTTTATTCTTACCGTGTTGTGATATGGAAGCTCTCGCTCAGGAGCATGGTTTGTTTCGTTACGTAAAAAACTAATATTAATGTCAGTTTCCTCACTCGAAAGTGATGTCAGTGACGGGTGAGTCCAAGAATTGAACCCCGCACAAACTGATCCGCGGTCGAATAATTTGCCAACATCGCCACTGGCTCCAGCCATGTTGCGTATGTGCACGTTTTACTCCGTCTAAAAAACGGACGTCTGCTTTCTTCAAAAGCTTATTATTTGTCATGAATTTTAATTCATGGCTGGATCCAATGGCGATGTCGGTAAGATACTCGACTGCGGATCAGTATGTGCGGGGTTCAGATCCTGGGCTCGACCGTCAGTGACATCGCTTTCTAGTGAGGAAACTAACGTTAACCTTAGCTTTACCAGCTTTACCAATTATTTTCACACTACTACAGTTTATTTTATAATGATGGAAAGTGCCAATGTTTTCAAATATAACTTAACGAGACGACAAGTCACTGTTTAATTTACAATTTCCAATTCTATGTCGGTCCGTTCACTCAACTGTCATTGAAAGTTAAGAAGACTCTGAAATATTGATGTGCCATTTTTACAACAGTCAAAGTCAAACTTTTTGAATATCACAATTAAAATGAAAATTTCATTCTATGGCTGTCAGTTTAGTCAATGATGTTAAGTGAGTGGCATCTGTGAACTAATGTTTAATTAGTTATGTAATTATTAATGTAATTATTAGTGTATTTATTAGTGTAGTTACTATTGTAGTTATTATTGTGATTATTATTGTACTTATTATTTATGAGTGTATTTATTAATGTAATTATTAGTGTAATTGCTAGTATTTGGTTTGTCGTTTATGTTATGAATGTTACTATTTAATTTAAATTTATACTAGGAGGTCATTAGCTTTTTGGCAAAGTAATTTAAATATTTTAACTTTCGTTCTTCTAGAAAACTACCAGTAGATATAGGGCATCACTCAATATTAAATTCTCCTGCAATGATTGTCCTGCAATTAGCACTGTAGCGTTCATAGCACTTATGGAAAGCTCTAGAGTATTTGTACTACTTGTTAAAAACTAATATTTCGTTTACTTATTAAGAACTCTAGTATTTCATAGTACTTGTTAAAAACTCTAATATTTCGTTGTACTTATTAAGAACTCTGGTATTTCTTAATGCGCATTTACATCATATATCAAATTATCTTTTTGCAAAATTGGCTTTGTGTTTTTGAATTAATGCACACGATGCAGAAATGAGATTGTAACTGGCTGGAGCCAGTGGCGACGCCGGTAAGATACTGGACGGCGGATCTGTATGTGCGGGGTTCAAATCCTGAGCTCGCCCGTCACTGACCTCGCTTTCGAATCGAAGGAGGAAACTGACGTTAACCTCAGCTTTACCGGCTTTTTTACCTGTGTAGGAGTTAATTCTTTTCACGTGTTCTTGGCTGATAAGCATGCGCTGAAGGACGCAGAGTTGTATCAGGTGCTCAAGCAGTGCCGCAAGCTCGGTGCTCTCTGCATGGTGCACGCTGAGAATGGTAGCCTCGTTGAGGAGGTAAGTGTTGACACTACGACAACAGTTAGAGTGCTCGATGTTGTCCATGACATCAAGCTCTGTTCAAATAAATCAAAGCTAATTAGTGAGAAACAAAATAGTGCAAAATTGAAAATTAAGAAAACCGACCTAAAAATGGGAAATTAAAGTAATGGAGGCTAAAGTGCTTTCACTGTTTATGGAACAGTTCGTAGGCAAGCAAAGGTTTTTGTGATGCAGAATTAAGATAAGGTACTCTTAACTAGTTGGCTTCAAATTGTTTTTGCTAATCAACTTTCAATTGCTTTGAATATATCAGAAATTTTGTGATGTTTCATTAATATTGATTTCTGCTCTAATTTGATTGATAGTGAAGAATTTTGAACTTTCTTATTTGTTTTTTTAAATATAGAACCAAAAGACAGAATCATCATCATCCTCCCTTGAATCCCAGTTTAACCATGGTCGGGATACAAATAGACAGTCTCAAATCCTCTCTGTACCATAAGACAGAACAACTGATAGAATTTCCTGAATGTTTAAAACTTTGATATTATGTTGCTCTTTGTTGTCTTGGGTTATAATGGAAATATTAATAAATTATTTGTTTTTGTGCAGAAAACGAAGGATACCATTGAACATGGAGTCACAGGACCTGAAGGTCATCTGATGAGTAGACCTGAAGAGGTTTGCCATTGTTTTCGTATGCTTTTTGTGTTCTAGTCTTTTGTATTTATTCTAAATGTTAGGTACATATATAATATGCCTATGCTGGCTCTAGGATATTTGAGGATAATAATAATAATAATAATAATAATAATAATAACAGTAATAATAATAACAAAAATTAGAGTACTACATTCATCAATGACAACATAGAGCACTATTGAGACAAAATCAAGTCAGCAAGCAAAAAGAAGGTGCAAAAACAGTGCAAATTCCAAAATCCAGAAAATAAGTCCAAAGTAGTGTAGTCTTGAACTGTATGTATTTGCTTGGGCTGACTGGAGCAGATGCTGCTGATGTTAACTGTCTCATAAACTACAATTTGTATTTTAATTCACTTTATACGTGAGAGCAACGAAGTCTTTACAATAGGTCTAGCATCACTTTGGGCTGTATGCTCATCAATGAGTGAGATAATGGATTAAGTATTTAAATTTTAGTATCAGATCTGCACTGCAGTATCTTATACTATATCACTGTAGTATCTGTGTATCTGCCACTGAACTGATAGACATATTTTATACTTGCACTTTGCCCATCTCTGACATCGCTTTCGAGTGAGGAAATTGACGTTAACATTACATTTACCAGCTTTATCTATAATGGTTAAGAAAGTCTATTCGTATCCCGACCCTGATTAAACAGGGATTTAAAGGAAGATGATGATGATAATGATGATGATATATAATGGTTTCTTTTTCCTACTTATTTTTGGTATTTTTTTTCTATTGCTGAGGCGGAAGCGGTGTACCGCGCTATAGCGCTAGCCAGTCAGGCCAATGCACCAGTCTACATAACGAAGGTGATGAGTCGCTCAGCCGCAGATCTGATCAGTGAGAGCAGGAGAGCTGGTAAATATCTATCGCATGCTTCTAGGTTTAAAAAATAAGTAAATGCGCATTATAGTGAAATGATCAACCATGTTGATATCTCTCACTTTTATGACGCGACATGTTTAAACCGTTAGGAAATTTAGACCATTATCCATGTAACCAGTTCTGTGAATGTCTGAGACTTTACTCTCAGATCTGTTAGGAATTTTAGACCATTATCCATGTAACCAGTTCTGTGAATGTCCGAGATTTTACTCTCAGATCTGCGCGGCTGGGATGTAGCTCATCAATTAGTCAGACCTGTAACAGCCTGTAAACTAATAGATGAATTTGATGCGAAACACTAAGACTTTGACAAGCCTGTTCGTTTGCATATTAACGCATCTTAAGTGCCCCGCATTAAGCATCATGTTTTATATATCCTGCTGAGTGAATTGGTTGTTGAATTATTTTTCTATATATTTAAATATATATTAAATCTTTTTACTTGGAAAGTAAATGTGTTCTTGTTTACTCATTTCATTTAATAAAGTAGAATGGAAGGAATTAGCTGGACTCAAAAGGTTACAAATGAGGAAGGTCTGGAGAGAGTTGCAACAGATAGACGGTTGATGAATGCATTAAGAAATAGGAAGAAGAGTTGGATAGGACACATTCTACTCGGGACACATTCTAATTTATAATTTATTAATTATAAGTGCACATGTCCTATTGTTTGTGTGTCGTGCTCAGATAAGGTTGATGTGATAACACATTTATGTAATAACATACACTCACTCGTAATTTATTAATAATAAGTGCACATGTCCTATAGTTGCTTGTCGCGCACAGGTAAGGTTGTGTTTGGAGAAGCTCTGCCGATAGCTCTGGCTGTGGACGGCAGGCAGTACTACAGTAAAGACTGGTCTAGGGCCGCCTCGTATGTTATAAACCCACCGCTGCGACCAGATCCTCTCACTCCAGACTATCTAGCTGACCTCCTGTCTAACGGGGACCTGCAGCTCACCGGCTCCGACAACTGCTCGCACAGCGCGGAGCAGAAGGCTGCGGGCACGGCTGATTTTAGAAAGATTCCTCCCGGAGTTAACGGAGTGGAGGAGAGAATGTCGGTGCTGTGGGAGTGCGGAGTGGTGAGTAGAGTCTGCGGGAATATTGCAATTTCTTAGTGAAGGATAGTGACTGGTGAATGTGGAGGATGTGAGCAATTTATTGATTGATTGGTGAAACTTATTGATTGATTGATGCAACTTATTGATTGATTGATGCAACTTATTCATTGATTGATGCAACTTATTCATTGATTGATGCAACTTATTCATTGATTGATGCAACTTATTCATTGATTGATGCAACTTGTTCATTGATTGATGCAGTGGTCTTTATAGAGTGTGAAAGAATGAACTGTTTAAGGAAGTATTTATAGAGTATGAAAGAGTGAAGTGTTTAAGAATACTTACCTAAGACCACTTACCATACCTATAGAAAGACTGAAAAGGTGACAAGTCACTAAGATGCAAACCAACGTCAGAAAGAGCATTTTTTGGTGAGTGCCTAGGCCCCAGAAATAGCTACAATATTTTTTAAACGAATAGAAAAGCTTCTCACTCGTCAGGGAGGGGTGGAGAAGATCTATTCATATCCCAACCATAGCTAAACTGGATTCAAGGGAAGATGATGATGTTATACATCAATATGATGCTTATTCTCTATTTACAGGCTACTGGTAAGATGGACCCATGTAGATTCGTAGCTGTTACCAGCACTGCTGCAGCTAAAATCTTCAACCTGTATCCTAGAAAGGTAATGTGGTAACACTGTTTTTCCAATTATAATGTATTAGTAAGTATTTCAATTTGTTTCGATCATATTATCAAACTACCACTTGAAGAACGCGATAATATAGTTTTTCACATCCTTGGGCAGACGCTAGTTCTCAAATGTATCACCCACAATCTGTAACTCTTTTCCTACTAATCTTCACTCCTGTTCTTCTCTTTGAACTTTCCTTGGCAAGCTTACAGCATATAACTTTCCATCGTAGACATACCCTCTCTACTATGATCATTTTTTTATCACCGCACCAGCTTTCATTTAGGGCCTTACTTCTAATCAGCATATTTCTTTTGCAGATTGGTCTGGGTGAATTGACCTGTAGGCTAGTGATGTGTGCTGTGGGAATGTCCCTGACATCATCCTTGAATGAGGAAACGGACGTTAAATATTTATTATTATTTTATTATTATTAGTATGATAGAGTAACTAAGCTTAACGTCATGCTCATCAACCACGCTAGATGGACTCATCAACTGATGATGGAACTTGAATTATCTATGCAGTATCTATGCATCTTCAGTGACAATGAAATTATGCACTGCATTATGTACTATAGAATTACTTCAACTCTTTGGCATTGATATTTACATAATTTAGTATTTTATTAGGATATAGAGGGAGTGGCAGGCCGAGATTATGAATGTTAGATGATTAAAAAATCCACTCGTATGTTGACATGAAGAGGAAAGCGGAAGATGGAGAAGAGTAGAATCATTATTTAGCATGGACCTGCCAGTAGGCAGAGCACTAAGAGAGAGAGTATTGAATTACTGTTGTTAATCATCACTGTGATTGGTATTATTTTATGTACTACAACAGGGACGTATAGCATGGACCTGCCAGTAGGCAGAGCACTAAGAGAGAGTATTGAATTTCGGTTGTTAATCATTACTGTGTATTATTTTATGCGCTACAACAGGGACGTATAGCGGTAGGATCGGACGCAGACATAGTGATATGGGACCCAGCGGCCACGCGCACTATATCTGCTAAGAGTCATCATCTCAAGTCAGACGTGAACGTGTTTGAGGGCATGACCTGCCACGGGGTGCCTCAATACATCATCAGTGCCGGGTGTGTTGTGCTCGATGAAGACGGGGTACGTTTAACTTAAACTATCATCGTCATCTTCTTCCATTTAATCCAAATTTAGTCAGTTTGACTATTCTGGTTCAAATTCTGGGCTCGCCCGTGACTGACATCGCTTTCGAGTGAGGAAACTGATGTTAACGTTTGCCTTATAAGATTTAACTAGGGTCGGAATACAAATTGACCTTCGCCACTCCTCTCTGTCTCATATCGTGTCATCAGACTATCCCCTATTTTATCAAAAATAAACTACAAAGACTGCAAGTTCTTCATTAATTTAAGTATAAGGTTCCACAAGGCAATGATAAATCTCCTCTGAAGCCATATTTTTCCCAAGCTGTTTGCTTTTTGATAACAATATAAGTCATAGCCATTGAGAGGATTAACTTGTTGATTGAGGAGCATGAAAGCGGACTGTGGGTAGGAATATGAACCTTGGATCTGTTGCTTGACAGAACACTTAATAGAGTACATTTCTCAACTTGGATGGCTGCAATAGCTGTATAAAGAATAGATCTATTCTAATAGATGTACTAATTTGTTGGTAATATACTCGTCATCATCCTTTGAACCCCAGTCTAACTAGGGTCGGGGTTGGAAAAGTATGTAGCATTTTCTGGAGCGTAGGCGCTCACCAACTAAATGCCATTTCTAATTAGTAATATGAGAATTCTGTTAATAATAGGCTTTCTTTTCCTCTAATTAAATTAAATTCGTTATTGTGATAATTTTAATGTCATAGTTGTGTGTTTATCCCCAAATGTGACAGTTAATGTATGATTGCTGGCCGTCAATTATCGTACCTAATTTGCTCTCATCTCAATGATTGCTTATATTTCAAATTTGATTTATTGTACTCAGCAGAATGAGCCACTTTTTTATTTATCATTATTCTTATTTATATTAGTGATTGTAGATTTTTCTGCCGAGCTTTATTTAAGAACAGTGCTTATGTATGCCTTGTGCAGCTAAATTTTCTATTTATTCAATAATTAATTGATTGTCTGGATTTTGCAGCTTCGTGTTACTCAAGGCAATGGACAGTTTGTAGCTACTCCCTGTTCAGCTGAATTTGTCTACAGTAGACTGTGGGAGAGAGAAAAGGTTTCTAATCTCTGTACTTGCTAAAAGCTCTGAGATTGATTTTCTACAGTGTTTTTATAAATAAGGAAATATATTAATAATATAATAATATTGGGAAATATATAATATTTCCCAATATTTCGACGTGGTGCTTGTTGTTGCTATTGATGTTGTTGTTGTTGCTGTTGTTGTTGTAGTACATCATATTTGTGCAGATATTAAATACGTCGTAAAGCATTCAAGCGCAGTCATCCTAAGCATCCTTTTCTCCTCAGGTGTACATATGGTTGGATCTTTAAATCATCTAGCATACCTAATCTGGGCCTGCCTCTGCCTCGTTTTCCTTTCATTCTACCTTCAGAAATAAGGTAATACATTTTATATCAGTCTTGGGAACCAGTGCTAACATGCGATGATCAAACTGAGAGGAACCTTTGTCTAACACTATTATGTGAACATTTACAAACATTCGCAATAGTCTTTTGAAGCGTTCTTCAGTCACATATCCTGCAGTACAATGATGAACTTTTATTGTATTTGATGTCTTGATAATTGTTATTGTTGTTTGATGGTCAAATTTTTATACTTTATGTATTTATGTAGATCTACAACAAGCCACAAAAGATTGAACGAGAGCCGTATACCGGGCCAGCCATCGCGAGCACCACGTCGACCAATAGCGATGCTGACACTACAAAATCGACCAATGGCAGCGCTAAGGGGGAGGAGTTTCATGCTAGACCTCCTACACGTGGTGGTGGCAGAAACATGCAGGAGTCAAGCTTTGCTCTCAGTGGTGCGTCTCTGTTGTTGTTGTTGCTGTTGATGTTGTTCTTGTTGCTGTTGTTGTTGTAGTACACTTGATCATATTTGTGCAGATATTAAATACATCGTAAAGCATTCAAGTGCAGTCATCCTAAGCAATCGAGTCTATGTGATAGGTTGTCGTTCTCGAGCCAGTGTTTCTGCCAAAGCGGTTTCATAGCTCGTGAATATATTATCGAGTTTACTGGATAAGTTCTTGTTTTTGGCAAATCAGTGATTACTCTGGATGATTTAAAGATTATTCCTCGGATAGCCCTGATAGCATCATGCACAGATACATGATTAACCTTACAAATAGCTATTACGCACTGATGATGTTCAACTGATAGTAGTTGTAAGTTGCAATCGAGACATTCCTATCATCACCCTCTGGCAAGGAACTAGGCGTTAAATCTTCCTTGTAATATATTTAAATACTTGTATTGTATTGTATTTAAATACTTGTATTGTATTGTCATGTATTTAAATACTTGTATTGTATTGTAATGTATTTAAATACTTGTATTGTATTTAAATAAATGTATTGTATTCTAATGTTAAACTTAGTCCCTAGTTAAACTGGGATTTAAAGGAGGATGATGATGATGATTGTATTCTAATGTATTTATATACTTGTATTGTATTGTATTTAAATACTTGTATTGTTTGTATTTAAGTACTTGTATTGTATTGTATTTAAATACCTGTGTAATATTGTATTTGGAAATTTGTATTGTACTGTATTTAAATACTTGTATTGTATTTACACAGGAGCCCAGATGGATGATAACGCTCCGATCAGGAACAGTTCACGTGTGATTCAACCACCCGGTGGAAAGTCTTCCAGTCTGTGGTGAGAGTTGAACTGGAGCCTGTAGCTTGCAAAGCAATGCTTCTACAACATTGCTAATGACATCAGATATTATGTGGCCTTCTGTATCATCAGCTTCACATGTGTAGGGCTCATCACAGTGTTAAGTGTTCTAATGTGTGCTTTTTATGTCACGTGTCCTACTGTATTTCGCATCTTGAACATCGCCTTGGGATGAGAAATAAAACGGTAAAGTGTATTGGATTTTGGAATTGGACTTTTCAATGTCGTGATCGTATATCTCTGTGAGTATGTCTGTGCAGTTTATTACATTGATCACTATGTCGTAGTTTTTATGACTTGCCTGTTTGAATTTTTGAAATATTTGAGCTTTATATGGATTTTTACATCTTAATTTCTGGATGAGCTGATGATATTATGAATTTAAGCTGCAAAGTCACTGTAGTCAGCTGTTGAACTTCTTACACCTGGGTTACCTCTGAGTTTCACTAATGCGATATTAGATGTGTGAGTGGTCTGCTTTAATGTGAAATGTAACTTTCAAAATTATGGATTCTGTCTGATTTTCTGTCTTCTGGGTTAAATATTATATACGTCTACCAGTACTTAGCCCGTTGTAGCGATTTGTATTTGTCTCTGACTGTACATGCTGTGTGTGTCTCTTTCTGTCTACCAGACAACATTGATAAAATCTCGCTATGTGTAAGTATATTTTAAGTTTATTCTTTACAGCACTCTTCCTCTTGCTTTTATCTTTGGTTTTAACCGTAGTGGACTGAAGCTTGTCGTAATACTGAAATATAAATACTCAACTTAACTTGGAATAAATTCACTTGGTGTTATCTTTATGCTGCGGTCGTAAAGTGTAGACGAATCTTATATTTGATATAATTCTGAAGCAATAAAAGCCCAGAGCTATTAAATACTTCCTATTTGTGTGCGTGTTAAATTGAAACATCACACTGTCTTCAGCTATTTAGAAATCACAGATTAATTTGTGACATGTTTATAACTAGTAGGAACATATTTTATCAATTTTCTTTGTTAGTGACTAGCTATAATCTGTTATAGCTATAACTACTGCGTGGTTTTTACTTACGTGTCATGTTGATTTTAGCTCTGATACTGAACTCTGTGAGATATTTAAAACTGGACACTGGTGAAAATTCAACTGTTCCATTTATTTGCTGTTTTAGTTAAACTCATACTGTATATTACTAGTATTATGTTATGCTTTGAACTTTGTAATTGTGTAATTTAATGATTTCAAGTAATTCGACGATTGAGATACTTGTCTGCACTTTCACTGTTAGTTCTGCTTCATTCATGCTAAAAAACAACTTCTCAGAGACAATGGGAGACACGTGTTAGCGGTTTCCAGTACAAATTGATGTCATATATGTCGTTTAGATTAGTGATATGCAACTTCCTTTTTAGACAGAGCATCCTTCTTAAACATAGAGTGCCATTTTTGGGAGGCTTTGGATGATAAACCAGCTAGTACTATAAAAGTAATTAAAAATCGCAGTTGACGTTTGATACAGTATACTAACAATTCTACTATAATTAATAATAAAATTATTAATTAATTTACTATAATTATAATTAAATTATCTCAGTTGTGGATAATTTGAAATGTTAAATCGGTCAAGCAAAGCGCTATAGTTGTATTGCATATGATGTATTCATGTTTATATCTACTTGTACGTTGTCAGCGTAATATTTGCTTATGCTTGCGCCATGTATTTATAGATTCTTCTCAATGAGCTAGGTTAAGCTTCCTCTCTTTACACGTGCATCATGTGATTTGGTATTGTGAAATCGTTCTTAGTCATTCGTAGTCAGTTTTATTTTCTGTCATTCCCTGTTGTCTATTTTGTATTTCTGTGTTGTGATTTCTGTAATGTGTCATTTAGGTTGCAAATTCTACTCAAGAAATCAAGCTTTATATGTGAGTAGTCTGTTTGTCAATTTAACCGCTGCATAGCCAACCTGATCAGCAAGTGAATTGAAGATAACATATAGAAATTAAACAAAAGGTAATAGGCTAATGTAGACGCTGTAGTAGGCCTACATTTCCTGTAGCGTTTTTTTATTACTTCATGAATCTATTAGTTTGCAGAATTGATACTTTTGCAGTTGATAATTTGTAAAGCTGATTTTATTCTTTTACTCACAATTCGAAAATTACATATTATCTCTGATTTACCTCTTGTTAACATGACGTTTTTTAGATTAGTTTTTAGATTTAGATTTCTGCATTTTACTTCGGGATCGACGTCGATTATATTAGCTTTAGTTGAACCCTATTTTCATTCTTGAATTCTGTTAGTATCGAACTAAAGCTGTATTAGATTTTTATAGTATTCCATTGGTTTTGTAGTCTTACAATGTTTTGACCAGTGATATTTCCATTTATCTTAGTGTATTCTCTTTAGTTAAAACGTGGTTTGTATTAGTGTAATTGGTGTAATGTTTCTTTAAGTAATCTTGTGCTATGATGTACTTGATATCTGCTTGCTAGACAATATTGATGCGAGATTCTAGGGAACGTCTCATAATTAAATAATGAATGAATTATTAATAATAATAATTAATAATAATAGTAATGATAATGACCGCTGAATATAAATATTGAGAGTAGGGATTAGTGGAAGAATTCAGCTAGTAATTTGCTGAGATTTAACCTTGAAAATTTATAGTGAATTATAGAAATAAATTGCTCGTATACAAATGATGCATGGGAAAATGTGACTTCTGAAGTGATTTTCCATTTCCTTTCTTAGAATATGGTTAGTTGAATTTAGAGACACATACTTTGCACTGAGTCTATTAGATCTATTTTGAGTTAAAACTTTGATAGTTCCGTATAGCGACAAGTATGTCTGCAATCTTATTGAAATCTTGACTCCTCTGCATCTACTTAAGAATGGAACATGTAGAATATGTTAGAAGTGTAATAACGTGATTTAACGCTGGTGTTTTCATAGACTACTAGATGACTGAAGTAGATTATGTGACAGACGCTCAAGCAACTATAGTAAAGAAGATTTTAAAGTTTTCTTTCTAATATTGCTGAATTCATATTAATCCAAGCGATATTTCATCTACCTTTATAAGTATTTGCAATCATGTATTTCTATTTCAAATTTATTTAATAATTTTCTATTCTTTACATTGTCTAAATCACGATTGAAGCAGCTAAACTAAATGTATTCTGTATTTTTTATTCTTGATTTAGTCAATTTATCAGTGTAGTTTTGTATTTATTGCTTAATCGAGTTAAGTAGATATGTTTTATTTCGCTTTTAATTTTTTGTTCCGAGCATCGAAGCGCTTAGTAGAATAGAATTCAGTTTTGGCGAGAAGTTAGCGAATGTGTCTCCATGTTGTCTGAAATTTGTAAAACTTTACACTTTATTCAGATTAAACTACTGGCGCCATAAACATGTAGCTATCTGTCGTTATATTATCAGTTAAAATATATATTGTTCTTACTATCAAACAACGATCTAGGTTTATAGTCATTTATTTGGGATAGATACTTTGTTTGAGTTTCCCCGTGTTGTCTCCGGGTTGTTTGAAGAATTGACCAACCGGTGACTGCACGTGTCGTAGAAGGCGACTAAAGCACTAAGATCTATACCAACGTCTGAAAGGGAATTCGGTTGGTGAGCGCGTAGGCTCCAGAAATTGCTACAAAAATTTAAACGAATGGAAAAGTCTCAAATAGGGAATTGACTGATGATTTGATGTAGGACCGAGAGGATTTGAGAGTCCATTCGTATCCCGACACTAGTTACACTGGGATTCAAGGAAAGATGATGATGATGATGATGATGATGATGATGATGACTTGGTTTGAGTTGTATTATAACTTGCAAAAGGAAGTGCAAAATCAATTAATCAATAAGAATTTAACGTCCGGTTCCGTGCCATAAGGCAAAATCAGGGACGTCTATTGCAACATCTATACAAACAAATTAAATCGAGATAGAAGACTTTCCCTAATAATCTTCTTTCACCTATTTCTCTACTGTTCTGCGACCAGTCCAAGGTACATATAATCGTAGTAGTCAGAGTATGCTTTCACGCTTAATATAGAGATCAACAGGTTAATCCCTTCATAAAAGGCTTTGCACTATGTATACTCTAGCTTGGAAATATGGCTTCTAAGGTGGTTTCCCGTAGACTTGCTCAGTTTTCATTTTGTCGCCTCTTACGGCACGTGCAGTTTACGGCTGGTCTATTCTTCATCGTCGAGAACACGACATAGGAAATTCTCATATTTAACGAAATTGTTAAATCACCGACTGATTGATTGACTGACTTTGAACAGAATCACTTCTTTACATCCAGTGTTCGTTTCAAATACGCAAACTCCAATATCCATCCAAAATTGCGATACCTGGCAAATAGTGGACCAGTAATTCCTTAATAAAATATTTACTTCTAAAAATAATAATGGAATTATTGTAAGCCCTTACTTCAGTCAATCAATAATTAATATTAAGGGATAAATATGACAACATCGAGAAAATGAAGTAACTCAAGAGTTACTTCAGTTACAGTTAGTTGAAATGACTCAAAAGTCTACACTATTAATAGCCCAATGCTTCCAACGTCCATTTCCAACGATATTCACCGACTAATCACCATTCTTGACTCTTCCAGTTCAGAGAAAGTGTCGCTCTTCTGGAAGCATCTCTTCATCATAGGGCAGACCACTGCGGTCTTCCACACTCCACGGACGCCTATCATCATCATACTCTAACCCACCCAGGATCCTCAACCTAACCGCTTCCATCAGATCAGTCGGGATCTCTGTCCTCTTTCCAATCCTCGGCAGAGGCGGAGCTGCTGAATCTGTTCTCACGACCCTGACGGAGCTGTGGTGGACCGGCATGTGGATAGGCTCGGCGTGTGACGATGTCATCGAGGAGTGAGGGAGAGAGGGGAAGGGTGAGCGAGAGAGGAGGGTGCGGTGGAGCAGATCCAGTAGAGTGGAACGAGGTAGGGCGTCCCTCGTGTAGGATGGTACCGCTGTGGTAAATAATTCATTAACCGGATTAATGATTTAATTTCTTTATTCGTCAAAAACAGACTGGATCAAGATGCATCACATATACATTTGTACATACAGTATATATACATAAATACGCATAAGATCATGGAACAATCAAAATGAATTATAAGAAACTTAAATAGAGTTCCTACTAATTGCAGCACTAGCATTAAACGCTTCGTAAATTAAATACCTGCTTCTACCATAAGACACTCTAATGTGTAAAGCTATCGAACAATTTTTAGGCAATCTAAAACAATCACACAGTTCATCTTAGGAGTAATGATTTCTAAATGAAATTATTAAGTTATATTAAGTTATAGAAGGTCACAGAAGGTAGAATGAAAGGAAGAAGAGGCAGCCACTAATATGTGGAAATGAAGAGGCAAGCGGAAGACAAAGAAGAGTGGAGGCGTTATATACCATGGACCTGCCAGTGGGCAGTGCACTAAGAGAGAGAGAGAGAGAGAGAGAGAGAGAGAGAGAGAGAGAGATTAAGTTATAAATTAATATGTAGCTGTTATTACTTATGTGTTATCATTACTTATTTCTAACTCGAATGGAAAATTTCATCCCAACAGTGGTTAAAGTTGAAACTGAGAGCTAGGGGAACGGTTAGATTTCTTCGGCACTCTCTCCCTATAGTGTATTTACAGATCTCCTAGTATCCACTAAGGGCCTCTAGCAGGGAACGAACCTCAGAAAAAAGAGAGATACGGGATCTATGGTAAAAATTTATTAACCGGATAAGTTGAATTTTATTAATTATCTACTAATTTTCTAAGACGAATGGAACATTTTCATCCCGATATTAGATATAATGGAAATTGAGAGCTAGGGGAAAATTGTTCGCCCCTGTAATGTATTTGCAGATCTTCTACGATCTAATAATGACCCCTAGCAGGGGAACGCACTTCAGAAAAAATGACAGCTCTGGGAATTGAGTTCCCTTGCGTTCCCACCATTTTAACCAAAGCATCCCGACCTTAGTTAAATTGGGATTCAGTGGTAAATGATGAGGATGATGATAATGGTGAATTATTCACTTTCATTATGTTTCATTATTTGACAGTCCACATATTTTTTAGGTGACTGAGACTATTTGGTGCATTGTTTAGCTTTTTCAATAGAATCACCAATTAATCACCAGTTAAGCTGGTATTCTCAGTTTAAGATTACAAAATGTGCATAAATAATTGCTTTAATTACAACAACCTATCGAAGGTGCTCTATATAGAAGTGAAGCCAGAATGCTAATATGAATATGTGCTTTGGACTAAAAGTAGAGGGACAGAAATATATCGCGAGAGTTTACAAATTATTCCAGAGTTCAAATTTATGAATTACTCTTGTGCTGGGAACAACTGTTGTGTTGTGAACAACTATTGATACCAGAAGGAAAGAAATTGCATAATCGATGGCTAGAAAGGAAACTTTTAACGATATAAATGAATACTTTTTAATTACTATACTTCCTACAGAAAGTGCACAGGTTTTTTAAATGACACGATTAACGCAATATAAAAGATATCTGCATGTGTAACAAATGTTACTATAGCCACGTTGTTAGATTTGAATGTATAGTGTCAAATACATGTATAAATACAACTTAAATTGTAATATAGCCCTACAGTATAATAAATAATATTAAGCATTTCAATCTAGGAGATCTTTTCAATTGAAATGAGTCATCTTGTCATTTACAATTGTTTTTCAAGGACTCATATCATTAAAGGCTGGGATTGCATAAGCGATGACTAGAAAGATGCTTTCAGCATGATATTTAAATTTCGTAAATATAATTCTGTAAAAGCATTTATAAGTGGCTTGCGAGGCTTGATTTTCACCGCCTAAAATTATATGCATATCTCATACATATGAGTTTATGAAGAGATGCTTAAGTTCAGTATGTTTGTACATAACTATATGCAAACTAGATGTAGGCCTATGTGCATAGGTATATTCATGCTATTTGTATGTACATATATGTATATAAATATTATTTGTATGTACAAATGTATATGCATGATATCTGTATGTACATATGTATATACGCGCGATGTGAATGTACTGTATACATGTTATCTGTATATATAATGTAGTAGATAATTTCTGACGATTCCAAATCAACAATGGACATACAATATCCAATAAAATCGAATACGTAAAGTATGTCGTATAGATTGATAATGACAACTAAATATTAGTTTAATTCAAAGCATTTAAAATATTCTGTCTGTTTAAAATATCCCAGTTTAACTAGGATTGGGATTTAAAAATTTCGTAGCAACATCCCAGTTTAACTAGGATTGGGATTTAAAAATTTCGTACCAACTTCTAAAGCCCAGTCGCTCACTAACCGAAACTCATTTCGGACTTTGGTTTGAATCTTGTGCTTTGTCGTCTTTTGCGACACGTGCACTTGCGCAGTCCACGGTTGGTCTATTCTTCAGCACGGACGGCGGGATTAGCGCACTTGGTTTAGTTGTGCGTCAATTATCGAAGTTAAGCTGCATCGACCTCGGTTAGTACTTTGTGGGTGACCACCTTGGAAGACCCAGTGTTGGTAAAAGCTTAGGAAGGAAAAAATCCCAGGGTGATGGAAGGTTATTCTTAAATCCGCGCAGGCTGCAATTGATGCGCCATCAAAAGGCAACTATTACTAATAATCATGGAGAGGAAGTAGGAAATGAGTCTTAAACAAGCATCCGTGCTTCCTGACCCAGTGTGCCGTTTTGTTATGTAAGCAGTAATAAATTCAAACAATTTTTTAAACAAATATAGAATATTGCTAGAATAGAAATAAGTGTCGAAAGAAAACGGATTCAGGAAAAATAACGCTTGCGAAGAGTCCTGGTTACATATAATTAATTTAATGTCCGATTCCTCAGCATAAGGCAATGTCAGGGACGTCAGTACACGATCAATTTATCACGCTCTTGATGTCATTTTCGTTTCGTAAATAAACAAACGAAAAAAATAAATAATAAAAAACTAATATCTTAGCAATGATGCTTGGCACTACCGGTTAGTTTTTAAACTGCTAATCATAGCGATTACAGCACAAAGCTCGCCATCATCATCATCGTCGTCATCTTCTTCCTTTAAATCCCAGTTTAATTAGGGTCGATATACAAATAAACCTTCCCCAATCCGATCTGTCCCACACCGTACCATCAGTCAATCCCCCATTTGTTATGTCCTTCTTAATCATCGCATCCCACGTTCAGTTTTGGTCTACCTCTCTCTAGCTTAACATCCAGCTCTTACCTCCAAACTCTCTTCATTACATCCTCATCTTCTTTTCTCATAATATACCTAAACCATCTCAATCTCGACTGAGCCAACCTATCCCTAATCCCCTCAAAATTCAAATTCATTTACATATATTCATTTTTCATTCACCTTAAATACTACAATAAATTACAAAGAGATGAAATTTTCTGTAAACTTGGCCTGAGTTTTTCAGCTGTTTTCATTAAACCACTCGTCAATTCGTGACTAAATTAAGAATAATGGCTGAGCCACTATTAATCTACACTAAGGATAATATTGAAAACTTACCATAAGCTGAACTAAGGTAAAATATTACTCCGACTGAAAAGAGAAGTAAATTTCGTTCAGCCATTTTTAATTAACTAATTAATTAACAAATCAGATTATATTGCTCTAACAAATCAGATTATATTGCTCTGACTTATTTGTTTAGAGTTAGTTTTATTCTATTTATTCTATGTTTGGCAGTCGATACTTAAAATGAATACTACAGAGTTGTTCTAAAGTTTTTCAAATACTAGACCTATCAGGTTCTAAGTCGTCTACGTTTCGTTGAAATAGACGTGAACGTTGAGTAGAGCTTTTACGACGTGCTGGAGAGTAGTGTTTTATCATACGTGCTGATTTATATAGTCAACGAATCTTTAGAGCTCCTCAGCACCTACGCAGCAATCGACATTACATTCTACCATTTCACTTCTACATCGTAGTGCTGAAACGTTACTCGATACTCAGACGTAGTAATCTTATTTTTAGCTTTTAAACAACGATTGGTTAAGTCCTTCGTTCGTTTAAGTGTTTATCGGCTTTCTCGGTGTTTTCCGATATTGCGAAGTACAAAGAAGAGTGGGATCAAACTTGTAATTATTACAGCGCCGTGACTCAAAGTCATTCTCTTTCTTTTACTCCGACGTCGAATGTAATCACATAGAATGGACTGCATAATGCACGGGGATAGAGTCATGCCGAAAAGTATATGCTCTGCAGCTAGACAGTTACAGTATATTAAAGATTAGAATTATTTGCCCACTTAGTATATTTAGCTGTGTCTCTATGGCCCTATTTACAGTTTTATTGCTATTCGGCATGTTTAATTTGAAATAGAAAGCTGGATGTATTTGAAGAGACGACTACTAAGTAAAGCTGAAGAAGGCACTGCGAAAACAACTACTGAAGTAATTTCAAAGCTGAAGGTTGCATTTAGTTATAGTTAGAAATACAGTCTTTGTGAAGGGATACTAAAGCTTAGTATAGCCTGAAGGCAGACTGTGTGAGTAGAAATATGTGCATTAGACTTGCCAGTTAACCTATCACTACAGAGAGAGAGAGAGAGAGAGAGAGAGGAGAGGAGAGAGGGGAGAGAGAGAGGGGAAGAGATAAAGATGGGATTATATTCTAGTAAAGTATGGGCATTTAAGTCATTACATCAATATTGAGAATCAGTTAACATTTTGAAATGCACGAACTTCTACAAACTGTAAATTATAGTCTATTTCAATTTTGAGACTCAAATCTATCATGTTAATCAAAATTGAATTGTGTAAAGAAATGACAGACACATCTTGCTTACCCTTTACGCAGGCATATAATGCTGTGAAAACAGATCATTTAAAACGTTGAATTCAACCTTTAAGTTTGTTATTAGTTCAATTGTAGACCCAAGTGCACGTCATTTAAAGGTATAGTACCAGCAAAATGTCTACGGTAGGCTTTTAGTCTAATAATAAGCATTTACATTCGCACGCAAATACATGTATTTTCTAAATTTAAACTCATCCTACTGGTTATTATGCTACTGTAACTCCTTCAATCACGTGCTAACTATGGGGATTCATTGCTTAATTTCATATATACCCCCCCCCCCACAACATTTCAGCGAGTTATCCAACCCTGTCTCTGTAGCGTCAAAATGCCTAAAAATCAAGGAAACTAGTCTCGACGTCTGCTTGAGTAATGAAAGAAGAAATGGCTCGGAAAAGTCTATTTTTGGGGGCCCTGATGCAAAGATATTTTTAAATGATCATCACATTTCATCTACAACTTCAGTTTTCTGCCTTGCTTGGTGTTACAGTGTTTTAACGTCACCTATCACTTTCAACTCTCCTAAAGATTTTTATTTGGCCACCTCTAGATTGGTTTGGCAGGAATTGCTTCTGTTTAACGGTTAAAACTCCATCGAATCTGCAAAATAAATAACGACTCCCACTTCACAGTCAGGAAATTAAAAGATTAAGGCGCAATTGTTGCTGAGAACTAAGATTTCTGTCTTCAATAGGCCTACTTAATGCTGTGTGCCTATAATTAGAGAATAATGAGTAAGGTTCAGGTTCGTTGAACGATTAGAATCAGGCTACGATTCTACACAAGGTCATGACATTAGGCTACAGTTCTTCACAAGTTCATGCCATTAGGCTCTGGTTCTTTTCAAGATCGAGCCATTCGGCTAGGGTTCTTCACAAGGTCGTGCCATTAGGCTAAGGTTCTTCACAAGGTCCTGCCATTAGGCTAAGGTTCTTCACAAGGTCCTGCCATTAGGCTACGGTTCTTCACAAGGTCGCGCCATTAGGCTATGGTTCTTCTCATGGTCACGCCATTAGGCTGCAGTTCTTCACAAGGTCATGCCATTAGGCTACAGTTCTTCACAAGGTCATGCCATTTGGCTATGGATCTTCTCATGGTCATGCCATTAGGCTACGGTTCTTCACAAGGTCATGCCATTAGGCTACAATTCTCCACAAGGTCATGCCATTAGGCTATGGGTCTTCTCAACGGTTCTTCTCAAGGTCATGCCATTAGGCTACGGTTCTTCACAAGGTCATGCCATCAGGCTACAGTTCTTCACAAGGTCATGCCATTAGGTTATGGTTCTTCTCAAGGTCGAGCCATTAGGCTAAGGTTCTTCACAAGGTCATGCTATTAAGCTAAGGCTCTTAACAAGGTCATGCCATTAGGATACGGCTCTCCACATGGTCATTCCATTAGGCTAAAAGGTCATGCCTAAAGTTCAGACTTGCTTTCTCGATTGTTTCACAAGGCAATAAGAAGCATATTATTGTCAGGTTCAGATTTAATTTATATCGAAGTGGAACATTAGTCTTTGAGTTAAGAGTTTTTGTGCATATTGCTGACGAGGACCGTAGATCTCTATCTAATTTTTTAGAATTAGATAATTAGATAATTATGTAATTTAATTATTACCTTACTCATTTACTTACGACTCCTATTGTGTCTTGGCTGTCGAAAAATAGATCAATCGTGGACTGCACGCGTTGTAAAAAGAAACAACGTATTGAGATCCAACACAATAGTTTCGATATTTAGCAGTTAAAATGAAACACAATTAATGTGAAACACAAAGTTTAAAATATTAAAGTTAAACACATTTAATTTTAAGCATAAAGTTAAGCATAAAGTTAAGCATAAAGTTAAGCATAATGTTAAGCATAAAGTTAAGCATAAAGTTAAGCATAATGTTAAGCATAAAGTTAAGCATAATGTTAAGCATAAAGTTAAGCATAAAGTTAAGCATAATGTTAAGCATAAAGTTAAGCATAAAGTTAAGCATAATGTTAAGCATAAAGTTAAGCATAATGTTAAGCATAAAGTTAAGCATAATAATATTAAGCATAATGTTAAGCATAAAGTTAAGCATAATAATGTTAAGCATAATGTTAAGCATAAAGTTAAGCATAATAATGTTAAGCATGATGTTAAGCATAAAGTTAAGCATGATAATGTTAAGCATAATGTTAAGCATAAAGTTAAGCATAAAGTTAAGCATTATGTTAAGAACAACACTAAAGTGGCACAGAATTATTACTTTTAATACCACATATTAAACCATTAGGCAATTTAGTCAATTACACAAAAAGGTACCAGTCCTGTGAATGTCTGAGTTTTGCTTTCTGATCAGTTCTACCGGGAATTGATCTCAGGACTTCAGGTTCAGAAGCATTCTGAGGTATTCAAGAATCTCCCTTATGGCGCTGCTTACTGGCAGGTTCATGGTATATAGCGCCTCCACTCATCTCTATTTTCCGATTCATCTTTATGTCCACATACAATTGAATCATTAAATCGTCTATGACATTTCTTTTGATTTGCCATTAAACTTGGGGGATTCTGCTGAAAACGAGGTGGGGCCGTCATAAGCAGAATCCACTTTTAGCAAATATAATAAAGAAAGTTTTCGCTAAAGAGTCTAACTCAAAGAAGGGGGCTGTAGTTTTAAGATAGTGTCACAGTAAAAACTAGTTAAAAAGAATCGGCGGATACGAGTAGCATAAGTTCTTAGCAAATGTTTTACCTTTTTCCTTCAAAAATAATGTCACGACATGTTTAAGCCGGTTCTACCCGTGCGACGTTCTACTGATCCTTTCTGCCTTTTCGAATAAATTTTGGGGAGCACAGATGTCCAAAGAGGGGGCACCCAGCGTCATGGGAGCAAGTGCCTCCCCCTCCCCATCGCCCCTAAATCCGCTCTTGGAGAGACTCCACTTGATATTTTTTTAGTTATTCTAAAATAGACTACTATTTCTACATCTACTAATTCATTTCACTTGTAGTATTGTGTGCTGCGCCCTGGTGAATGGTGAACTACGTTCAAGACTGATGCAGTAAATGAGATGCGATAAATACACTGCGTAGCAAGAAATCTAGAAATATATACTTTAGTCATTTTTGGTATTAGATTAAAAAATTAAAAACTGATTAAAATAAAAATCTTGCAGTTGCCTTTTTGAAAGATTTGACATTATTTGCTAAAACAACACTATCTGATAAGGAGTTCCATTAACTAGTAACTATACCGTCGGATGGATTGAATGAACTTGCCTTATAACGAAAATACGTGAAATGTTAAATTGTCATCGGAAATGTAGGCCTATTTGAACTACGTCCACATACAATTGTATTTATGCGAGCGTCCCCATAGTTTCTCGAAAAAAATAAAAATTGCCTCCCTCAATATTAGCATTGATTACATGATGTGTCATGTCGAAAACAAATTGATAAACGTATGTTTTAAATATTTGTAATACTGCATAGTATGTAAATTACACGTTTACAAAAAGCAGCCTTAGATAAGTTATGTTTTATCTTTAATATACTCTGATGAATTAGGTGCATTATTTTAAAATTTTCATGTTTCGTGTTAACTGATCCTTTTTCTGCTCACCGATGTGCTTGTCCGTGCACGTTGTGTTTCTTTGTGTCGTTCCTATTCTGTCTGTGGATTTATACTACGAATAAAGTAATTTTTTAATAATAATTTATTCTACGAATAAAGTAATTTCTTATTTATCATATTTTATTATATGAATAAAGTAATTTATTGTTTTTAATAATTTATTCTACGAATGAAGTACATTATTATTATGGCTACGCCAAAGAAGTGAATTCACAAAATATTCAATATAAATTATCGTTATGCCATGTACCGGAAGTGCATGGTGTCATGTTTTTCCGGTACATTCATCGTGCTTAGCTGTGCAGGTGCTAAATCCACGAAGTTGTGATCTCTAGTATACATTCGATTTATCCAATTAACCGATCCAACAAACCGTGACGGGTTAAATGAGTCTAACTACTCGAGATCAAATCACAGGCTTTCATTTTGCAGTACAGATGTAGCGAGCGATAGTATACGCGTTGATTGCTAATCGTACTGCAGAAGCCATAAATAGCATACTGTATAAATACAGTTTGTCTGGTGGTAGTTAGTTAGAAAAGGCTGGTAAGGCTAATGTTAACGTCAGTTTTCTCACTCGAAAGCGATATCAGTGACGGGCGAGCCCAGGATTTGAACACCGCACATACTGATCCGCGTTCGAATATCATACCGACATCGCGACTGGCAATGTCGAATTTCGAAAGAAAAAAATATAGAAAGAATTGCGATTGAAATAGAATTGAAAATGATTTTTTTAATTACGATATTTAGGATTCATGATTCTTAAATAACATAAAACAAACGCAAATATTAAATTTGTAGAAGCAGAATGCTCATGCCATGTGGGGAATTCTTTGCCGCAGAGCTCCTCCGTTGAAATTTTGCTCTACCAAATGGTTGCTAGCCCCGGGTGTTGATCGAATCAGCATGTGTTTGAACATGATGGAAATCATGATAATGCGATACAGTCTGCATGGCTAATTAACTAGAGTAACTTTGATTCGAATGATTGTTGATTAAATTAATTCTCTAAGGCAATATGTAAGTAGTAAAATTTGCTCATTATTTTACGCCTTTGGAATTTTGGATTACTTTGAAACGTTCCCTTTCTTTCGCTTTTGTCCTCAGAATCAATTAACTTGTAATTCATAATCATCATCACCATCATCCACCCTTGAATCCCAGTTTAACCAGGGTTGGGATACAAATGGACTCTCTCAAATCCTCTCTGTCCTACACCACACCACCAACAAATCTCATATTTGAGACTTTTCCATTCGTTTAAATATTCGTAGCAATTTCTGGAGCCTAGGCGCTCACCAACCGAATGCCCATTCTGACGTTGGTATGGATCTTAGTGCTTTAGTCGCCTTCTACGACACGTGCAGTCACCGGTTGGCCAACTCCTCAAACAACCCGGACACTACACGGGGAAATCAATTAACTTGTAATTAATTAATTAATAAACGTTGCACTAGAATGTTATATCGAATTTAGTTTTCATAATGAAATTTAAATTATATTCCAAGATGATATTTATCACTTTTAAACCCGAATATTTAAATCATTATGCAGTTTACACTCAATTACTGAACATTATACCAGTCCTGTGAAAATGCGAAATGTTACTCTTTGATCAGCTCGACCCAGAATAGATCCCGCTACCTCTGGAACATCATCATCATCATCATCTTCCCTTAAATATCAGTTTAACTAGGGTCGGGATATTCGAATAGACCTTCATTTTTTTATACATTCCTCTAAATTTCAGCAGCAATTTCTGGAGCTTTGCTGCTCACCAACCGAATGCCCTTTAATGCAGTTGGTTTGGATCTTATTTTTATTTGGCCTTCTACGACACGTGAATATTTACACGGTTTGTCTATTCTCCAAGCAACCCTGACACAACCCGCTACCTATGAAACAATTATTTTAAACAATTATTTAATCTCGTTACCTAACGCTCCATACACGGATTTGTTAGACATTCTAAAATGTAGGCCTAATAAGAAATAGGTTGTAAGTAATTCATTACTTTGGTTAAAGTAATGTTAAGTGATTAATTAAATAAATGATATCAAAAACTTTAAAGTACAAAAATTTATTTAGTTTCGCTATTATAAATATCAACTTAATCGATGGACAATGAAAGCTACTGATGTTATGCAAGTTTAAATAAGAAATTAAATCGATTACTTCTTGATCTCTATCTCTCCATGCAATGTTCCTGCACATTGTATGTCCATTGAATACTTTTCTACTATCTACTATCTAACTCTCTAAATAATAATATTATAATAATCTCTCAAATCTCTCAATAATATTATAATAATCTCGTATATTATCTATAATAATAATATTATAATAATAATCTCTCTAATTTAATCCTATCAACAGTCGTGTTGATTGCATCACAAGGGTTATACCTTTACTAAACCTTTACGTATTCGTTATCTTGGGACTTACACGACTGTTCAGGTCGACTGTTGTGGATACTGCAAGCCGTTTCATAAAACAACGCTATAACATTTGTTTAAAGTTGCAATGAAATTTGCAGTCACCTGGACGCAATGCGGCTAAGATCAGTTCGAGCTCGGTCGGTACTTGGAATTCTAGATTATTTGATCACTTGTCGCGCATGGATATGAAAAGAAAATGAGAGGTCCACGACATGTAACTGCATTACTACATATTTCTATCCTCTTAATGTTGTTATATGTCATGCACCCGCCAGCTGGCATCTTACTAAGAGAGAGAGAGAGAGAGAGAGAGAGAGAGAGAGAGGAGAGAGAGAGAGAGAAGAGAGAGAGAGAGGAGGGGAGAGATAGAGAGAGAGAGAGAGAGCGAGATAGAGAGAGTTTCTCAATAATCAGAACTTTATTGTACAAAACCATCAATAAAAGGCTAGCATACAATTTTGTAAGAGTGTGTCACTGTTGATTTTGTATTCTATTGGCATGATGTCACGCTTAACTTGGATCGATCATCTTACGCAGAGCTTGTTTACACAATGAATGCAGGTATCGGTAGCTTCATTTCATTTTCTGCTATTTTAATGTAATAAAATGAAATCTACAAAACATGGTTCTGATTGCTTCTCTTAAGGAAGGATTAAGCTTGTTTGTTATTACCCTTAGGTTTTTATTGTTAGTTACGTCTCTGATATATCCCTCTCTTGTGAGGGAACTAGCGTTAAATATTTATTATATTATATCGTACAATATTCCGCAGAGAATTGATTGTAGAAGTAATAGGTAAATCAGTAAGCCATCAATTGTAAATCAAGATTCCTCACAATTGCATGTTCATCATGAGATTGCTAATAGATGTTTAGAATAGATAAAATTGATGAGCTTGCTAATAGAATGATTGATGAGCTTGCTAATAGATGAATAGAATAGATAGAATAGATGAGCTTGCTAATAGATGAATAGAATAGATAGAATAGATGAGCTTGCTAATAGATGAATAGAATAGATAGAATAGATGAGCTTGCTAATAGATGAATAGAATAGATAGAATAGATGAGCTTGCTAATAGATGAATAGAATAGATAGAATAGATGAGCTTGCTAATAGATGAATAGAATAGATAGAATAGATGAGCTTGCTAATAGATGAATAGAATAGATAGAATAGATGAGCTTGCTAATAGATGAATAGAATAGATAGAATAGATGAGCTTGCTAATAGATGAATAGAATAGATAGAATAGATGAGCTTGCTAATAGATGAATAGAATAGATGAGCTTGCTAATAGATGAATAGAATAGATAGAATAGATGAGATTGGTAATAATGAGAAACTTACAGAATTGTTAGGATATATTAACCATGTTTAGCGAAGATTTAATTTAGGCTAAGTTTATTATAAAAAGTAAGATTTTAAATTTAACTATAGCCAAGTTTAACTTTTATTATTTACAATTATTTTATGGATAATTCAAAAATATTAGAAAATGGGTAGTACGTTATACAGTTTACAATGTAGTTATAGTTAGTTTTATTTTAATGGAGTTCTATCATCAAACTGGATGCCAGAATTCCATGATATCTGTCATGGTTGAAGCTTTCATTACGAGAGCAATGACGTCCAAAGGTAGCTTGATGCTAACTAGTAACTACACTATTCAAACAGAATCATGCTGAGATAAAAAAGTTAAATGGTGACTACGCTATCCAATCCAAATCCGTTTAATCTTTTCTCTTTGAACATAGCTACAGAATTCAATACAAGGTCAATAATGTTAATGACAACTTGATACAAACTATGCTATTCAATCGCACGAATACAGGTTTCTAACATTTCGGTGCTGACTATGCTATCCATTCTAAAACCATAATCCATTTAATCTTTTCTTTGTTGACTTGGATTCAGAATTCAAAAAAAAGACCAATAAATTGGCAATAATGTTAAATGACACTTTGATACAAACTATTCTATTCAAACGCATGAATACAGGTTTCGAAACTTTCGATGCTGCACATCTTGACAATTTTGACTAAGCCATCAAATCAAAAACCAAAATCCATTTAATCTTTTCTCAGTTCACACGTGTCGCTGGTCACATCCCTGGACCTGCACTTGTCCGCACACGGATTTAATTTCATTCATGATCCTGTCAGCATGCAGCCAGTGACAAGTGGTGAATATGATGAGTTGAGGCGTGGGATTAGTAGCACATGATTTCCGTTGTTCCTCAAAATCACTGCCACCCAGCCCCCGGTGGGGGGGCTTTACCTACAGCACTGGCGACCCCCGATATTCATTCACTGAAATATAGGCCTATATATATAATTTATATATGTTTATACAAATATATATAAATATATTGACTTTTTATTGAGCTGACATTTTCTCTCCATTTCATTTACGATAAATGGTTGTTCAGTTTCATTAAAATGTATCTACCATGATTTTTAACTAGTAAACGTTATTTTTAAATGTTATGAAATTTATAAGCTAGTTAGTTTTAGAAGGTACAATAACCTCAGCCTCTGAACTTTTTGATTAAACTTGATCTAGGTTTGATTAACTGTTAAAAGGAGGGACAGGAAGAAGTAGCCCTATCAGCAGTTTTGCAATCAATATCTTAGCCTCTCAAAAGGTACAATTATTCCAAATAGCCTATCAGCTATTTCTTTTTGTCATTATTTCAGTATTTAGAATATATAAATAAAATATTACAAAGTTTAATAACATGTAATAGAAGTTGTAGAGTATTAATTTTAATTTTAAATTTAATTTATAACATATCGGCATCTGTTTCTTGTGTCGAAAGCATATCACTGACGGGGAAAGGACTGGATTTGAATCCTGCACCAGCAGATCTGCAGTCGAAAGCTTAATTGATGTAACATACTACCGGTTAAATTTACAACTGCATCTTTAAAGTAAATGTTGTTGTATCCTAGACATTCATTACTTTCTTACAATCGTAGGATTTTCAAATGACTAAAGTAATAGGCCTATTGGATTAATAAATGCAGTCCATGGGTCCTTTTTGTTTTTCAATTATTTGATTACTATGATAATTCTGTATTATAATAATATTGTGTACGTTATCGTTATCTCTGCTTATTTACCTCTATTCTATTGCATTAGAAACAACATTTTATCATTTTTAGTTTTATTTTAACTGAATCTTATCCATCTTATTTCCTAAGTCTTCCAAACTCCCCTCCCCCCTCTCCCCGCTCCTCTCCCACTTCGACCCCCCACCAGAATAAAACCCCATGCAACATAATCCCTCACGGCTGGAGCAATCAAGCAATCCAATGAAGCAAGTGTTTGACCCGCACTGACACCAGCGGATGTCACGAGCAATGGGACTCTCTATCCAGTTCACGCGACAGTCTTCGGACTCTAAGTCCTGGTCACGTGACAATTGCCGGAGTCTATATTACTTTAACCCGCAGGACACGTCAGAAGATTATCTAATGTTAGACTGGTGTCTATGCATGTGCCCGGTCAACCTGGCAACATTAAATTTAATAAATATTTTATGCTACAATTTAACCGGCAACGATTAAGAAATATTTAATAAGCAACTTTAATTCTTAATTTTTAAGAAATATGTTATGAGCAAATTTAACATGAAACTTTTGAGCAAGACTTGAAGTTCAAATTTAACAAGAAAACTTTTGAGGAAAGGTCTATATACTTAGCCTAGCAACATGTAAGAAAGATGTCATGTTCAAATTTAATCTGGTAACATTTAAGAAATGTTGTGTGAGTTAAATTTTATGTGCAACATTAAATAAAGCTTTTACACTCAAATTTAACCTGGCAACGTCTAATAAAATATATAGAAATTAAAACTGACAATATTTCAGAAATATTTTATGAGCACATTTAACCTGCAACGTTTAAGAAAGATTTCATGACCTAATTTAACCTGGTAACAATTGTAAGAAATATTTAAAAGAAAATTCAATCTTTCAGCATTAATAAACATTTTAGGCTCAAATTTAACCTGCAACATTCGGTGCGCAGTCGTGTTATATGCGTGGTAGCTTCACGAGTAATAGAATCACTTAGTAAAAATGCATAAAATGAATATAATTCGAATGGCTATCTAAAACAAATACTAATTTTAAGAGAAAATGCTAGCTTTAATAAATTTATGTCTTCAGTCTTCAGAAATACCTTAGCACATAAGATAGCTTATGATAAATCATAATGCAATGAAACTCTGAAAAATTTCCATTGCTACAGGAAATTAGTTCCTTGCCTTAGCCTAAAGTATTATAAGATGTATTTTAGCAGCATAAGATTTATTTTATTAAATTATTTTATTGTACATTTGAGCAGGAATTTGACAATCGGCTGTTGTTTAGTCAGACTTGTAGATCTATGCGATCGACGAGGAAATTAGTTTCTGTTGGTATAGAGGGCAAGCGCTAAGCGCTAGACTGCACTTAAAATCAGTACTTTATAATTTATTTTCACGATTACACTTTAAAGCATGACAACATGGCCTATTCTAAAGCTTGCTCTAAAGTTTTGAACAGTACTCAAGCTATGGAGTTAGTTTAAAGCTTCGAAAAATATGCAGAAGGCTCGTATGGATTGCATACTATATAAATATACTAATTTGTAAATAAATATGCTAATTTGTAAGTGTAATTCATTTAGTAAATAAGATATTATCTACGAAAAATATTAAGAAAAACTCACAAGCGGAATTCCAGTGACAATAGCTATAACTGAGATAGGAACGGCGAGAAATAAAATAACGATGGAAAATGAATTGTCCAGGTTGTAGTACAAGATGTGAAGCAAAGTTTAACGTCTGTTTCCGTATCACAAGGGACCCTGTCATAGATATGCCATACAGCTGGGATTCTAATACATGGCCTCCAGTTTCTCAGGCAAGCATGCTATTCATTTAACCATTTAATTGCTACAGTTTTAATTTAAGACAATTAAGTAAATTCTGATTATTTTATCTTTTTCCTGGTGTATATTATAAGCTATTTCATAGATAGGAAGATTTAATTGCTCAAATTTCACTAATTCTATGTCACAGAGAAATGATTCATAATTTTGTCGTCTCTTAATTTAAAATTCACTAATTAATATTAACTTTCTCGTTATTCATATTTTAATTCATATCAATACTATTATTCTTTATTATTTGAATTTATTTAAATTTATATACCACACTAATAACAACAATAGCATGATAATTAGAGTCCCACTGTTGTCCACGACAACACTGAACACTATTGCATCAAATCCAATCCAATGAGCAGAGTGTAGGGTCCAAAAACGGTGCTAGCTAAAATCTGGAAAATTAATCCAAGAAAATACAGATATTATATAGATAATAACACAAAAAGGCAAAGAAGTTTTATTTACTTAACTAACGAATATAAAAGAAATCTTAATAGCATTTGAAGATACAGTTGATATTACATAATTTTGATGAAAAAGATCATATAGGCCTATTAGAAATTTAAGCTACTGAGAGAATAATTGTTTTAATAATAAGCTAATCGGATCTATGCACAAAGTAGGCCTATTATTGTACATTTTCAATGCTCGTCTTGAAGAAAACAGGAAATTTTGTATGGTTAAAAAGCACATTTTTAAACAGCCTTCAATACATCATCATTGAATTTTGCTAGTAGGCCTACATAGCATATTCACTAACAATTATATCTACTAGTCTAGTAGCCATATTGAGATGATATTACTGAGTTATTAAAAGATCCCCGGCATGTGTAAGGTCAGGGGTCAGATCTGGAGCACAGTGTCCTAGTAAAGAGAAGTGGATATCTTCACGCATGCATGAACCTACACTTCATTCCACAACAATGTCGCCACAAGTCCAACGCTCCTGACACCATTGTATCCGCTGATGACTTCATTCTAAACGTTTTCTCCTCAGGTTCGTGAAATGAGTAGCGGCTAGATGGTCACTGATTTGGACAGAACTATTTGCATCATCGGGGACTATAATTTTGAGTCACTTTTTATTCAGTTAAGTTTTACTAAATTTTATTAGTTTCTTAGGAATATATTTAGGGTTAGGGTGAAGGGTAGGGGTTAGGATTGGGGATGGCTTAAAAAGTTACATTAAAATTACAAATTCCCGTGATGATGTAAACAAGAGCCCGCGATGATGCAAATAATTCTGTCAAATAAGTGACCATATAACCGTAAGTCGTGAAATGCTGAGGGAGTAAGAGATTTGGGTAGCTCAGTGTCAGCCTACGAGCGAGAGCAGCTCTCTGTTGTAGCACAGCGACATAGCCCGAACTGCCATATGACCTCTATGCCTGACCTATGACCTCACCAGGTGGTGTTGTGAAAGTAGAACGGGCTGTAATTACTGCCATTGCGTAGAGACGAGAGATTTAGCTTAGGTACTGACTTATGTACAGTATGCATTCATCATCATCTTCTTCCCTTAAATTCCAGTTATTAAACTAGGGTCGGGATACGATTAGACTTTCTAAATCCATTCGTTTAAGTTTTTGTAGCAAATTCTGGAGCCTAGGCGCTCACCCACCGAATTCCCTTTCTGATGTTGATATGGAACTGGAACAGTACAGTTGGATGTACAGTTTGCATTGCAATTTAGATAATAAATATGCAGTCCACATAGTATTAATACCAGTATTAATAACAGTGAAAGTAAAACACACATGCATTATAATGAAATGCACAACCATGTTGATATCTATCACTTTTAATGTCACTTGATTAAGCCGTTAGATAATTTAGAGCATTTAGTCCGTATAACCAGTCCTGTGAATATCCGAGTTTTTACTATCAGATCAGCGCGGCTGGGATTCGAACCCACGAGAGTTCAATTCATCTCAACCTTCCTGATAGTGTTACTATTAATACGATGTTACTGACAGTCTGTCATGCGCTTGATACATTTGGCGCCAAAAGGCTATGTGAGACTGGTTTACTACCTCCCATGAAAAAACTCATTTTATTAAATTTAAATTATTTTATTAAACTTATTGTACATTTTTATTTACTTTATTATTCAAGCTGTTTCTGCAAAGTAGTAACGAAAACAAATTCAGGCCATGACACTGCTATATAAATTTTCGTTGTTAGCAAATAAAAAGTAATAGAATAATAGCGACAATAATGACTATTATGATTTTAACTCACGTTTCATCAACAGAGGATGACATTAGAAAGTCCATCAGACCTTGATCGGAACTAGTGACCTCCTAAAGAACAGAATGGGTTGTTATCAAAAGAGCTAATTAATCGGAAAGCATTGTGCAGTAGTTCAAGTGGGAAATTTTGGGCATAATTTATATTAAGTGTAATTTTGTGTAATAACCTTACAAATCTTATTTAAAATATCCTCGAAACATGTTTTTTTATATGTTAGGCCCATATCTTGGATCTTAAACGTTATGTTATATTATGTTTTATACTATATATGCTTTTCATAATTAATCAGAAATTGGGAGTACAAATTTTCTTTAGATCAGACCTTATAATCGTAAAATTAAATAAGCAACGCAAAATGCATAATGCTATCAATTTATTGATTTATTTCTCGATGATAATTGTCCGACAACAGCGTGATTATGATTCTTTATCCTCTAAACAAATGAAATAGGCCTATGTAAAATGAATTTTCATCAAGAGGAATAAATAAATTTTAATGAGTAAATCATTAAAATTGATTTATATAATTTAATAATTTATACCAATACATAAATTTAAAAAGAATGAAATTATAACTTAAGTTGTGATTTTCGTTAGGATCTACTCATAAAATTAAATAAAAAGTAATTATTAACTAACTGGTAATAATGAAATAAGTCTAGATACTTTCTTTCTCACTTGCTCTCTCTCACTCTCTCTACTCCTATCTCCCTCCTCTCCCTCCTCTCCCTCCTCTCACTCTCTGTCTCTATTGCTGTCTCTCTCTCTCTCTCTTTCTCTCTTACATTTCTCACGTTCTCTCTTTCTCTCTCTATTTTCTCCAACTAGTTATTGTCCCCAACTAGGGCATAAAATGGGGTGTTACGGTGTTATACATTATCTAAATATTCAAATATATCGCAGCAACCTTAAGTAATTAATACAATAACAACATCTGCATTCTGTAAGTCGACACCTAAAACTGAACTTTCTTATACTGGGTTGATATATTATGCTTTCTATTATGCGAATTTATTTAGTCCATTCAAGAATTATTATGTCGTCAGAATTACGATGGTTTAAGTTGTTTCAATAGTTGCCTACTAGTAGTTTTGAAGCCTTCGCTTTATTTAAGTTGTTTGATGGGCCAAACATCCACTTTTCAATTTACTGGTTTATTCTGAAATTTATTCAAGAAAACCACGAAAGTAAGATAAGAGGGATGTTATTGACTTTTCCTAAACTGTTCACAAAATATATTTGCAGACATTTTAAATTTATAAAACGTCTTTTCCATTATTTCGATGGAGTAGTAGCGACGTGTGAAAAAAGCTAAAAAAGCTGGAAAGGCCAATATTTATACATACTAGAGTCTTGTAAAGCTAAAAAAAGATAATGTTAATGTCAGTTTCCTCACTCGAAAGCAATGTCAGTGACGGGAGAGCCCAGGATTGAAACCCGCACATACTGATCCGCTGTCGAATACCTTACCGACATCGCCACTGGCTCAACTCGTAAAACACACATGCACACAGGCACACAGTAACATGATATGTGTGTGTAATATTATAAAATAATAATTTGAAAAATAAAGATTTAACTTCTTTCTCTAAATTCGTTTATGAAGTTAGGGACCTTGAAATGTTTGATCTACCTGATCTTGCAAACTATAGCTCACAATAAAATACAAGTTATAAAATAATCATTTTAAAAATAAGATTTAACTTCCTTTTCTAAATTCGTATATGATGTTAGGGACTTTGAAATGTTTGATTTATCAGACCTAGCAAAATGTTCAATTAAAAAGAAATACAATATAGATTTAACGTCCCCAATATCTATGTCAGTTTTATCACCAGTTTTCAAATTTCTTTCTATTCTATATAACTAGACCAGCAAGTTAAACACTTGTCCAGCCAGTGGCGATGTCGGTAAGATAGTTGACTGTGGATCAGTATGTGCGGGGTTCAAATCCTGGGCTCTCCCGTCACTGACATCGCTTTCGAGTGAGGAAATTGACGTTAACATTATCTTTTTTAGCTTTACAAGACTCTGGTATGTAGTGGTGGTATCAGATCCGGTGCCTGTTGGTAAGTTGTTCAAGAGCTGGTAATTAAGTAGGTGCGTGGTTCAACCACAGTGCCTCACCTTGTCACTGACTTGCTATCGAGAGGAGACTGACGTTAAATTAGGCTTTACCCTTTTTAGTAACTCAGTAAGTTATCCTTTGTAATAATGAGTTATCCTTTAATAATAATAATTAAGGGTAAGAATGAGTTACCCCTTCTTAGTAACTCCCGTTAGACAGAGAAGAGTAAAGGCGTTATACACCATGGACTTGCCAGTAGGCAGTGCACTGAGAGAGAGAAAGAGAGAGAAAGAAAGAGAGAGAAAGAGAGAGAGAGAGAGAGAGAGAGAGAGAGAGAGAGTAACTCAATGTTGAAGCCAGTAACTTGGCGGAATACATGACGAGGTATTTTAAGATTCATCTGCTTCGTAGAGACCGATTCATCGTAGCACTTCTGACACAGTTTCTGTCATCTAATGACACCTTGCGTTACAAGCTCATGATAAACATCGCTACCTGAGAGTAGCTAATAAAAGTTAACAAATACAGTGCTACTGTCGTCAGCAACAATATCCATAGCATTATGGAACGAAGTTATATCGACGAGCAAAAATGAAAAAGATCCAAGAAATTTTGGAAAATTCAGTATCCGAAAAACTAGTCCAACGTTTAGGAATTATGGAAAGTAATGTACTATATGTAATAGGGCCTACATTCATAGCCTACACGTATATTATAGACAGAAACATTAGAGAAGCGATCGTTCATGATAAATTCAGCACCAATCTATCTGCTTAAATCGATAAATGTGTAGTTAAATAAATATTTTCTGATTAGTTTCGAATGGACAAAACTTACTTCCTGATTGGTTAGCTAGGTAATCGTGCTCGTTGTTGTCATGACGACAGTAGCACTCTAATGTTGTTGTTTTATTTGTTAATCGAAATGAACAGTAGGTCAAAAGTTTCTCTTTATAATAGTATTTTTTACATACCATGTGTACGGAACATATCTCTAAACTGAGGAAAAATATCTCCAGTATAATTGGCTATTCTATTGACAATTTCATTGGCAGTGCTGCATTTTAGTCCCCTTAAATGACAATGCTGCATTTTAATTTCTTCAAATGAAAGACATTAGGCTTCAGCCAGTGGTGATGTCGGTAGGATATTTGACCGCGGATCAGTATGTGCGGTATTCAAATCCTGGGTTCGTCCGTTGCTGACATCATTTTCGAGTGAGGAAACTGACGTTAACATTAGCTTTATCAGCTTTTTTACAGTTTTATTTATCAGCTTTTTTGCAGTTTTCGAACTTTTCTTATTAAGATTTAAGAAATCTCTGCAGCACAATTCTCCAAACTGTACTTGTCTGTACAACTGGGCCTACAGCTGTGACAGTTGTAGGTGAATTGATGATCATTTGAGGGCAGTTTTATCTATTAACCTTTATTATTCGTCATGAATGGATGTATCAAATCTCACCTGCTTGCAGTGAATCTATGGCAGACCCAAAGAATTCGGTCACCCAGAAGTGAGCGTATTCATATAGTCGTTCTAATACTCCTATAGTCGTTTAGATCTAGTTATGCAGAAAACGCGCTGCTGCCCAGTGTGAAATTTGAAGGCCAGCTAATATGAATTGTATAAAGGATTCCAATAAAACCTACATTTCTTTATGTTATAGTGCGGTAAACCACAAACATACTGATTTATGCGCTGCCTATGAATGTACGCTGTAACGAAATTTTCTGACTTTTAGTCCCCTTGCATTTTTAGCAATCTCACTACTAAAACCTTCAATCTAGCTATTAGCCCTTATGGTCTTCTTAACCTACCCTAATCCTAAATTTACATTATAATCTACCATAATCCTAAATTTACCTTACAATCCCAACTTTTGATTATATATATATAATAATAATTATGCTCGTACTCTCAATCCTCGTGCATTTTGCCTCATTTACTTTGATTTTTTAAATGCTTTCACGGTCAATAAAATCTTATTCTACTTTGAACACACATGAGTCTACTCTTGGAAGATTATAAGTACATCCTAAATTCCCTTTAATGCTATCGTTGAGACTCTTTTAAAGGCACCACGCAACTATTAGCGAATGGTTAAACAGACTTATTGATGAACTGCTAGTTTGACTGATTTTATGGCTAATCGGTCGATTGAATAAATTTACGTTATTGATTTATAGTTTCTAGATGTCTAGACATTCAATACCACCTGCAATTTTCTGTTTAAATTTGTCTGCAGAAACCCACCTGGCCGAATGCTTTAGATACTTGATGCGTTCTCTCGTCCATAACATCACCTGCCGGTAAAATTAAAAGATTATTTTCTATGTAACGTAATAAAGAATCCCACTGTTATCCGTGACAATGGTAAGCAAAATGTAGCTAAATTCAAATTGAAGATCTGAAATAAAACGGTTAATTAAATGATACTAACGTCTAAAGCTAAATTGGGAAAATCATTGTCAAATGATCCAATTGTGAAGGAACTGAAATTTATGCATAGTTCACAATAGTACAATGCGTAGGAAATAGAGATAGATAGAGATAGATAAATAGATAAAGAGAGAAAGAGAGAGAGAGAAAAAGAGAGAGTGAGAGAAAGATACAGTGAGAGAGAATAAGAGAAAGAGAAAGTAAGAGAGAGAGAGAGAGAGAGAGAGAGAGACAGAGAGAATATGAAAGAGAGAAGCAGAGAGAGAAAGCAATACGTATGGCCAACTAGAGAAAATATGGACAGGACAGAGTTAGGCCATCGTCTAAGAGGCCATTAATTAGTGGAAGAAGTAGACTGAAAGTCTGTGTGTCAAGAGAAATCATTTCGAACATTTACTTTGAAAGTCAATGACATATGCCAATAAGAAATGTGATAATAATTGCAGCATATTACGCTGCATTTTGTAAAGTTTCATGTAGTTCTGCTGAAGTTACTATTGCTACGGCAACTGATAGTCCTGTCTTAAGTCCTGGCAATATTTGTTCTCATTTATTGTAGTCATCGATTAATCTTGGTGCGAAGTTTGACTGCTCTTCGAAAATTAATTTTTGGGACATCTCATTTTACAGCGTATATACTGTACTTAAGTTTCTTAAACTTCTGCAGTTTAGGTAAGGCTATTCTCAAAATCTTTGCTCAAATTTAGATGTCTACGAAATATGTACATCTGTAGAACTAAGTTTCTTACTCAACTGCAAGCAGAAGTAGCCTTAGCGAATAGCAGTATTGATGTACATGTAATTGTTACAGATAGCATGGTGGCATAGCAGCATTGACAAAGAAGCTGTAGCATAAAGTCGCTGAAAGAAAAAGTACTGAATAAACTTTCGGAGAATTGAGGTGGTTGAGTTGTGGAATATATGAATTATTTCAAATCGAAACTATAAGATGGAATTTATGAATGCAGTATTTTATGAAACATTCAGTCTTTGTTTGATATATATATATATATATATATATATATATATATATATATATATATATATATATATATATATATATGTATATATATATAACCTTTATTCACCAAACAAGCGGCAGTAGTACAAGAAAGGAAAATAAGACTACATAAAATAAAGACTGAGTCAGGTAAACAAAAGAAATACAAAATAATAAGGTATACCCGTGAATTAACTACGGTCATTTTGCTATACATGTATATAATAGAAACATCATAGCGGCAAAATACTTTCAAAATAATTCCAAAATTTATTAAAGTGATAATTTAGATTTCTCAGCTTGATTTCAACCTGACATCGCTTAATTCCCGTTTTGTATCCCCGTATTGTGTCCGGGTCACTGACTAATTGATTAGAATTAAGGGGCAACTGAGCAAATACTGAAAACGACAACTAAAAGCCACATCAAAAGCTATATTAATTTCAAGCTATAGAATACACTAGTAGAGTGCATGGTGGAAAGAATTTTATGAATTGATCAACATATTAACCAGAGGATTGTTCCTAAAGAAGCGCTAAGCAACATTTGACTTAAGAACCTTTGCATTGACGTCCCTAACATCGTCCTTGTATGAGGAAACAGAAGTTAAACCTTTATTATTATTATTATTATTGTTATAATTGTTATTATTGTTTTATTATTATTATTATTATTATTATTGTTATTATTATTATTATTATTGTTATTATTATTATTATTATTATCTACAATATTTAAAAGTTCATGACGTTACCCCTACGCTATTGAGACATTAAAAAAATAGAGAAGTATATAAGAGAAGTATATACAAAGTCTCCCAAAATTCTCTAGGAACAGCTATCCAGATTTCAGGGTCGTTGACATCTAAAAGCGGTTCTCCCAGCAGAGTTCTCACAAATGCCTCATCAACGCCTATTCAGCGAAGACACCGTCGTGGTGGATCGATAACAGATGAAGTGGAGACGGGCGCTGCTGGAGCCAAAACCAGTGGATTCAGGGCAATGCCACCCGCTGCTGCGATCAGCAACGTTTAGTAATAATAATAATAACAATAATAATATTCCTCATAATGTTATTATTATAATATTTGTTGTTATTATTATTATTTATTTTACTCAAGCTACACTTCCTTTATTATTATTATTATTATTATTATTATTATTATTATTATTATTATTATTGGAAGGTAATTTACTTTTAGTTATTCCATTATATTTCTCTGAACTAAGCTGTGTGGGTGTGACAAAGATCGTCCCATAAATTTCTTAATTCAATTGACTAAAATTGATATTAGATTGATCGCTAAGTCGTCATAAGCAGTGGCGTAGCGGTGGGGAGCAGGGGGGCGTGTGCCTCCCCAAGATGTCATGTAAATTTTTTATTAAGACCAAAATATAAGTGCACACATTGTATAAAAGTATGCCCCCTCAAAGTGCCTCCCAAGACTAAATTCTGGTTATGCCACTGGTTATTAGGTAGCTGAGCCAGAAGTAATACGCTGATTTAATTTCTTGTACGTCCATTGTTACGCCGGTGGTACCCTCTCTATTAACCTTGACGAATTTCAAATTTATTCGTGCCTCCTTTTTTGTCAAATTTTGCCAAATTTGTTGTGCCAAATTTTGCTTTGCTAAATTTTGCCAAATTTTTTCGTGCCTCTTAGAATAACATCATCAACCTGGTCCATTTAGTTGGGTATATATGGGATGATCTTTGTCACCCACACAGCTTAGTTCAGAGAAATATTATCGAATAACTAAAGGTAAGCTATCTTCCAGTGCCTGCATATCTTAACTCACGTGTTGCTTTCACATCAGCAAGATGTGAAGATCACAACAAGATGGAAGATTAGGCTCACTTGAAAAGCGTAAAGATTAATAAACATTAAAACATTAGACATCCATTATAGTGAAATGATCAACTATGCTGCTATCTATCACTTTTAATACCACACGTTTAAACCGTTATGCAATTTAGACCATTTTCAGTATAACCAGTCCAGTGAATGTCCGAGATTTTACTGTCAGATCAGCGCGGCTGGGATTTGAACCCACGAGGGTTCAATTCACCTCAGGATCTGTCATTGAAAAGTTCATGACGTTACCCCTACGCTATTGAGACATTAAAAAAATAGAGAAGTATATAAGAGAAAAAATCGTTCAGTTAAAAGTTTGTTGATGAAATTTTGACTTAACAAGCATACATTTGGCCCGGTTAACCTAATGCCATCAGATATGATTTTGAAACTTAGATCTGCTTTCAATTCTTCGTTGTTCAAACAATTGGAATCCAGGAATAGACTTGTAGTATTCACATCAAGAGTTTCTTGCCTTTGTGAGCATAAAGTACGTCTAGCCGCAACCTTTTCAAAGCACTTTAATTATTAGTTATCATAAGTTAGAATCTGCAGAAATGTAATATAAACTCGTTATAGTACGAAGCATAAGATGATGGCATTCTTAAAGTTGTTTACTCTCTAAAGCATATTTATAAATGTACTGGAGTAAGTTCAGAGGTAGAATTGTAAAAAGAACTTCAACTGTGAATAGAATGTTGACAAGAATGTTCAAGGCGATCGAGGCTTTTGTTAGTATTCTAGTACAGTATAGATACTTTTTGCTATAGTTCGCATGTATGTATGTATATATATATATGTATATGTGTGTGTGTGTGTGTGTGTGTGTATACGTCTACATTGTACATATGTTATAACAGCAAAGTGCAACCAACTTTTAATATTTTATTATAATAATTATTGTTATTGATATCTACCTATACAACCCTCTACAATCTGCAAGGCTTGACATATTTTAATGAATACAAATTACATGGATCATGCACTACTGTACAAGTATATTCCCTCTGCAGGGTTAACTGCCCAGCATTATTGACCCAGCTGCATAATCTTTAAGACAGCCTGTTTGGGTGTCCTTGAAATCTATTTAAAGTAGGCCAAAGTGCTACTAATTCTCTCTCTCTCTCTCTCTCTCTCTCTCTCTATATATATATATATATATATATATATATATATATATATGTGTGTGTGTGTGTGTGTGTGTGTGTGTGTGTGTGTGTGTGTGTGTGTGTGTGTATACGTAAAGTAGGCCAAAGTGCTACTAATTCTTTACATATCATTTTAGATTTCATTTGATGATAGGATTTGAATCTGAAGATTCCCATTTAATTTGACTAGAGTACAAATTTTTGCGGCGAAAAGATTATTCAATAGCTGATGTTCAAATATAAACCGCAGATCGTGCCGATCGCAACGATAGCAAGTTTGAAGAATTTGAAGGGTTAAGTTGGTAAGTAAACTTCTATGGTTGAGCTAGCAGCATACGGCTTGAATAAAGAGAGGTTTCTTTATGTAAAACTAAAATGCTGGATGAGAAATAACAACATTTTAAACCTCTAGCAGAATAATGGATAATTGACAGCATGATTATCAAATAAAAATGGGAAAAAATCAATAAAATAAATTTTAAGAAAATAATTGTAACTGATTTATATATCTGACGAATAAACTGAATAATGGAAGATTTTCTCATTATTCCGAAGTACACGTAGGTAAAAGCTGATAAAGATAAGGTTAACGTCAGTTTCCTCACTCGAAAGCGACGTCAGTGACGGGCGAGCCCAGGATTTGAACCCGCATCAACTGATCCGCGGTCGAGTATCTTACCGACTTCGCCACTGGCTCCAGCCCATATATTAAACAAATTTCTTAAATTTAGTAAATATTTAATTTTTATTTTACCCTAGTTAATATACCAGGGTTATAAATATATAGAATTATAAATATATAATATATTCTCTGCCAGACTACAACTAACAAATATATTTTTAAAATTAATAACAAGACAATAATCTAATAGAAAGTAGGACATGATGCTACATTTTGTTCCGCAACAGAAATCTTATTGTGGCTGAAATGCCATCTGTGTCATTCGGTTCAACTGACATCGTTTGCTGAACAAATACTGAATTTTGAATAAACCTTGATGTTGTCGTGACTCTCTGTCGGCAACAAATTGATAGTAAATCTTCAGTTAAGCCTTCTTGCTCGTAACTGAACACGCGAGTAATGGATTTGGATTTATGAAGACGTTGTTGCATGTATTATGCAAACACTTAGCAATTGATGCATATAAAGATATAATCCGTTTATGTGAGCATTTACTTTTAAAATTAAACTATTGTATATTTGAAAACAAGCCTCCCGGTTGTAATTCATCTACTAAACAAATATTAGCTTAATATTTAGTAAAAACTTGTCAATAGCCAGATGGTGTAAGAGAGTATTAACTATTTAATCACAAAATTGTTATACTTACATTTTGTATTAATGTTAATATTGGCAATTTTGACAACTTTGTTTCTAGTATGCACAATTACTAGCAATTTTCTGATTAAGAAATACATTAAAACCAACTATCCTCAATTTATTTAACTGTGTTGGAATCTGTAAATCTGTGTATATGGAAGAGGCTTATTTTAACTTAATTCTTTTAATAAGAAAGCCAATATTATGCGTCTTAACAATCTTTTTAGTAGGAGTATTAAATTGTTACTTGTTCTGTTATTAGAAAAGTTGTAGCCTATAAACGCGACATAATAGATGTGTAAATGGACTACATAAATCTCGTATTACAATATGGATTGACAAGATCTGGCAATTAAATGATTTAGAAGAATTTGATTTCGCAATTAATTCAATTTAATTAACAAATACTTAATTATAATTAATTATTAATTAATAAGTAATTAATTATTAATAAATAATTAACATTTAATTCAATTTAAATTTATTTATCAGAATTAGTATTATTTGGAAAATTCTTTACCTTAATTCCTAATTTTAGGACTAGATGTTTCAGATTTTTGTTTCGTAGGATTTATTGGACCTCTTTGATCTTTTAGGTTTTTTAACGTAGATTCTACTTATGCTCTATAGTGCTCAATGTCATCGCTAGTAACTGACATCATAGTTGTTGTTGCTGTTGTGTTGAATATTGATCTGGACGTGTTTTAACGCATAGATGTAAATTAAAATTAAAAATACAGGATAAGATACAGCAAATACAAGTAACTGTAATTAGTAAATATCTATCTACTTTAAATAAATAATTTATACTAGTATAATAGAAATTAATAGATAATTTGCAATTAAGAATCAAGCCATCTGTTTAATTGAAACAAAACATGCAAAGGAAGTGTTGTCATATAAAAATATTGCATATTATAGGCTTAGGTGTTGTATTATTTATTAATAGTGATATTACGAGTAAAACTAAAGTATATAGCTAAACTGGGATTCAAGGGAAGAAGATGATGATTACTAGTATTATTGTAACTTGAAACTCAGAATAACATTACACTTTTCTTGTCTTTGCCGACCATTGACAAAGGCAAATTCCATTGGAAACGCTGAGAACATCTGAAACAAGCAAACGGCTGTTCTAAGCGTAGCAAACTATACACAATACATGCAAATACATTATACCTACACTCTATACAATGCATTCTTTGTCATCCTAAACCTTGCTGCGTCTCCAATCGCCCATCTGTTGGCCGCTAGAACGGCACTTAAGTATAGATCTCTATGGATTTAATCAGATTAACAATGTAATATTGTTATACAAGTATTCAAAAACGTTTATTCAATTCAGTTGCACAAAAACTGTACTAAATTATAGTTTAACTTTAAACTTTTAATAAAATGGGTCCAGGGGGCTTCGTTTTAGATTTTATTTTTGAGAAGGGTTTCCTTTTTCATGGTATAAAGTATAAGGGTACTTTAAGAATAAGAACTATAAAAACCCCCTTCTGATAATTTTAAGGTCCATGGCATAAAACTCTTACATTTAATTCGATCCTTTGAATTTGTCACCTCTATATAAGCATTACATAATGTATTAACACTCGTCCAATAATCTTTGCCTCTGCCTTCCTCTAATTCTTTTCCTATTTTCTTCACTCAAATTCCTTGTATTACGTCTTCTATTAACCCATCGAAGGTCGAATAGAGATCATAGAAGGTAGAACGGAAGGAAAGAGAGGCAGAGGCACGCCGAGATTAGGTATGTTAGATGATTTAAAGACCCACTCATATGAGAAAATGAAGAGGAAAGCGGAATACAGATAAGAATGAGGCATTATATATCATGGACCTGCCAGTAGGCAGTGCACTAAGAGATAGACTAACTCATCGCTCTATCAGGTGCATATAGAGTTTAGATTTAGAAAATACCGAATTTAATTAATTCAAAATGGTGATAATTCTTTGTACATAAGAAACGCAACAGAAATGATCTAGAAATAATGAAGGTAGTGCGTGGACTGAAAGGTCTGGTGATTAATTCACTGAGCAATAACTTACGACCCCACAACCTGCTGTGATTGGCCGAGAGGTTAGAAGGGCGGACCTGGGCCGCTAGTCTGGCATTCAACGCTCGCCACAGCTATGCGCTGAGCTATGCGACTCCTGCGTTATGATCATTACATAGCTCATCGCCTGGCTAGTCAGTAGAACACCAGTGCTCAACTGTTCAGTACTGACTTACCTGTGTACTGCCGTGCAGTGAATAACTCTTAGGTTCAAAGTAGATAATCTTATAGGTAGAAAATTTAAAAGTTAGAATTTTTGTGATATTTTTGATTTAACAAAAAAAAATAGATGTTTAGCAGTAATCGGTGCTAGAAAGACTCATTGGATTCAGTGAAAAGAAGTTTATTATCCAACAATTTACCTACTAATAATAGAAAATACTTCAGCCGTAGACAGTCAATTAAAGTGAAAGAAAATTTAATATTTAAATACCTCGTAGATCTAACAAGAGACATAGGAGAATGTTGAAGCTTGTTGAGAAGAAAGGGTCGATGATATCGATAAAGAGATGTCCACTAACGGCTGGACAGATGGTGTCTCGTAGGTACAGGCGAGCTCAGATAAGAAGAGCCGAATACAAAAGACTTAAAGCCATCGTACCTTCAGTGTCAACGAGAAAGAAAGTCAGCAAGGTCTGTATTTCTACGATACCTATCATGCTTTAAACGTTATATGTAATCAGTCGAATTTATATCTGAGTTAGTCGGATTATAATGATATGAGACGTATTATTTGAGGAAATAATTTGGACATTCTATATACATACATACTCTGATATACATTACATATACATACATATATAGATGCACACTTGTGTATATATACAATTGTGTATATATATATATATTATATATATATATATATATATATATATATATATATATATATATATATCTCCAATACATACATGTATATATATATATATATATATATATATATATATATATATATATATATATATATATATATAATATATCGTAACTATCATATTCCCTTAAATCTTAGTTTAACCTGGGTCCGGATACGAATGGACCTTCTTCACTCCACTCTGTCCCACACCTTATCATCAATCAATCTATTTTTCATGTCCTTCTTAATCACCGCTTTCGACGTCCGTGGTGGTCCACCTCTCTCTATTTTAACATCCCATCTCATCCCTCCAAAATCGCTTTAATACTTCCTCCTTTGTCTTTTTCAATACATATAGATATATTATATAAATATAAAGCTAAGGTTAACGTCAGTTTCCTCACTCGAAAGCGATGTCAGTGACGGGCGACCCCAGGATTTGAACCCGCATCAACTGATCCGCGGTCGAGTGTCTTACCAACTTCGCCACTGGCTCCAGCCAATATATATATATATATATATATATATATATATATATATATATATATATATATATATATATATACAGGCTGCGCATTAAAATTATCCCCCTAGCACAATTACGATATCTTAGCCAATTATTGATATTTCGCCTTGAAATTGTAAGGTTCTCTTGTGGAGGAATATATGTGTATGTATATATATACATATTATATATATATATATATATATATATATATATAATAAGAAAAATTCACTTATTCCAAGACGAGATATTTTGCATTTCTTGTTTTTAGCCAGTTTACTATTTTGTGATCTAGCTATTTTGCGATATTCGATATTGTACTTTAAATTTTAAAAATTGCACTTTATAGTTTATACTTTCACTTTATATTTGACACTTTATACTTTAAATTTTATACTTTATAATTTATATGTTGTATATTATGTATTTTCTACTTTATCTTTTACATTACTTGGTGTGAGTTCTTTCGCAGAGATTTTCGTATCTTAAGACATTAGTCAGTTTAAAATTAAAATAAAGGCAAAGTAGTACCGTACTTCAACAAACACTAATGTCTCAGACACTTACATTCCTACAAGCAATGTTGACAACTCGCATGAACAGGACAAAGTACTGCCATGTTATTTAAAAGTCTTTATTTGTATTGGCATGAAATTTGATAGCGAGCGTCAGTAGAATGGCATAGTTTGTGTATGTATATTGTATGGTATTTTATGCATAAATAATTTCGCATTTCATTAAGTTTACATCCTTTTTACCTCTGGCCTATTTCTATACAGAACCTGTTGATAATGGGCATTGCTTAAAGTGTCACAATAAATTAAAATCCGCAGTCTAGGCGGTGCGATTTTATTTGTAAGCGCGTATAACGGCAAATACTCTTTGTAAAGCTAGCCGCATATCTTATAAAGTTGATCTCTCGCCTTAGGCAGCTTTTAAAAGCGTGCTGGAATGATTAACGATTCGTACGTTGAATTTTATTCTCTAGTTTTGCTGTCATATTCGGCGCTAGTGATTTAAGGTTATGACAACACACGCACCTGCTTTGCGCGATCAATAATGCTTTGCGCTGGTGCCAAAACCATTATTGATTGTAATGTTACATTTCAGCAACAACATTATATTGAAATGAACAACTACGTTGATTTCTATCATATTTTAATGCCTCATGTTTAAACCGTTGGGCAATTTAGTCCATTTTCTGTGTAACCAGTCCTGTGAATATCCGAGATTTTACTCTCTGAACAGCACTAAACGATGATTTTAACGACCTAGCACAAATAAGCTCAATAAACGTTAAAAAAGCTTCTGCTGCTAAAACGGGGAAAATAAAACTTTGCACCAAATGCAGTAGTTCTTCCTATAAAGCTTTTGAATTAAAGCTTACTTCTTTTGCTAATTTTCACTATAAGAAAATGGGAAGAAGAGAGTAAAATAGAATAACTAATTCAAGAAAAGAAATCATTAGAAGGACGCACAAATTTACTAACGTTGAACAAAGAGAGTGAAATGAAATGGTGACGATAAAGTCAACTATTGAATTGTAGAAATATGCCAGAATTTACCAGAACTGCTACCATCTTTTGTTATTCCAATCTTTCTTCAAACTTAGGTAGCAGGAAAACGGTAAGAAAGTCAATGGCTTACTTCAATTCCCAATCATGCATGATTACAACATTAGAAAGACAAAAATTACTCTATCATTAATAAAAGATCTTCATTAATGACTTTAACTACAATTAGCTCAAACTGCCTGAAGAATCTGTGAATGGATTTATTACAGTAGACTATGGAAGATATTATTTGGAATGGGCGGACAGCTAAGGAAAGGGGAAAGGACAGTGTATAATTAGTTGACAACAACTAGTGTCCAGATATCAACCTGCCTGCCGCTTATTTGAACCGGTCGGTCTCCGCTACCTCCCATTCATTCCCTCCTTGTGTCACATTTGTCAAATAGTAGGCTGAACTCATTGTCACACTGCCTGTGACACCCTGCTGTACAGAATTACAAATCAGTAGAAATCAATACTGCAGACAAAGCATTAAGGACATTTAAGTTACAATGGGCAGACATGCCAGAATTTTATTGTTTTATTGAAATTTAAAAGCACTATACGAACTCGTCTTTTGAAATCATTCTATGAAATAGAGATATTTCAGTCTCTAACTTGCGGCATTTTATTTCGATGATACAGATTGTTGTACGGTTGGCCACACTACGTTTTGGTAAAGACTTGGTCTTCTCCATGAGATAATCTAGTTAATCATATGAGTGCTCATAAGTGAGCGATACGTGAGCGATACGCAATATTGAGTGAAATAATATATTTCGTAACTTTTTGTATTGTGTTCGACAGGTGACTGTCATAGAAGAAGCAATCAAGTACATAGATGAGCTGCACAGGGCTCTCTATTCCAGAGTGCCTTTGTTATCAGGTAATTACTGATTCTCTTTTCCATCCTCTCTCTCTCTCTCTCTCTCTCTCTCTCTCTTTCTCTCTCTCTCTTTCTCTCTCTCTCTCTCTCTCTCTCTCTCTATCTCTCTCTCTATCTCTCTCTCTCATAGCACTGCCTTCTGGCAGGTCCATGGTATATAACACCTTCACTCATCTCTAACTTCTGTTCCTCGTCATGTCCACATACGAGTGGATCTTTAAATCATCCATCTATTTGATATACCGTTACTTTTGTGTGGATTCTGCAAATGGTGAGGTGGGCCCCCTATGCCTTCCTCAGCTTCGACTAACATTTACTGGGCAGGGGCGTCATTTCCTGAGAAAACAATCCCATTTACCATTTCATCCTATGTTTATAATATTAGTTAAATAAATTCATTTATTAGCGTGAATCTGATTTTATTTAGTTACTGGAAATTCATCATTAGGGAAAAGTCTATTAAAACTAGCTTAAAAAGCTAAGATTAAATTTTCTTTCCAAAGCGAAATACAATCTATAAGTCGCTATTGGCAATCCATTTGGTATCAGTACATAATTACATACCCAGTAAGTTTCTTGTAGAACGTTTCATGTAGAACTTTTCCGTCACAATTTAAATCCATGAATAACGTTGAGTTTCAACATAAAATACCTGTATTTCTAGAGCATTTTGTATAATAAAGTGTTAACAGCAAAATCGAATGATTCCTATACTCTAACCTCTTTTTTATACTCTTCTTTTGAATTATAATTCTTTTCCTGACCAAAGTTCAGCAGTTGCACTTCATTCGAATGCGCTTCATGCACAGAGTTGCCATACATTTGAAAATGTGGTTTTAAATTGCGCAATTTTCTAATATAAGGGCTATTTATATATTAATTCACTCTTGTTACCCGTGCTTTGTCCGGGTTGTTGAAGAATAAATCAACCGTGGACTGCACGTGTCGTAAAAGACGACAAAGCACTAGGATAGAAACAAACGTCAGAAAGGGCATTCGTTTGGTGAGCGACTAGGCTCCAGCAATTGCTACCAAAATTTTCTAATTCCGAACAAAAGTTAAACTGGGATTAAGAGAAAGATGATGATGATATTATAATGAAAGCTCCTACTGTTTTCGGGAGGAGTGAATGCCTACAAATTCATTTCTACGAGGCGATTGAGAATCTTTAAATAGATTTAAAATCTGGAATAAAAAGTCGCTTTTGATTGTTAATAATGTCTTCGATGATGATGAGTGAAATACAAATTTGTTGACCTTTTTGAGGGAGAGGGCAGCGAAACGAACTCAAATTTCACCTCCTCCTACGATATAGAGATGAATTCAATCCACTGTGTGTGCATGTGTTTATTGTTGAGTGTCTACTCACACCCGTAACGAATGAGCCGCATGTGTTTTACTTGATCGATAGACTGACGAGTTAACTGTGCGTGCTGTACATGTTTGATTATTTCCAGGTTGGAATTGACGAGCCAGCTACATGTGTTTTATTTGTTTTATTATTCCAGATAGCAATTCTGTACCGTCCTTTCTCCACATGTCTCCGCATGCAGTCGTAGCTCATATGTTGCGCGCTACACCCTCGCTCACGACACCCAAGATCAACTCCTGTACCCGCCAGGCAAACCCCACCTCCCACCAATTCCCCGCCGGGAAGTTATCCGGGGTCCGAGCGGAGGAAAGACTTCACCGATCCGTCAGGACGCCGTCAGTGGTCGCTTCCAGATTCCACCCCGCCGATAGTCGATCGTCAGTCGGGATGTGTAACAGCAAACAGCTGTCTGACGTTAGGTCCTCAAATTACAGCGAAACGTTACTGACTGGCAGAAACAGTGACTTTGCCGTCGTTCCTGGTTCAAATCCCGCAACAGCCGGTCCGACACAACAGCGATTTACGTCAAACATCGCGTCGTTAGGCTCGTCTCTGTGTTCATCGCTGTTCACGGGCGAGAGAACTTTTAATGGGTTGCATTGAAGTGTTGTTGCTTTTTTAGTCATCTTATTGGTTATTGACTGTAGCCGAAATCCAATTTCTAATTGTTGTACATACGAATGCTTGCAATTTACTTTTGTAATCGTATCAGGATTAAGTGCATATCAGGATTGTACATTATTGTAATAGGTACCAAGTTTTTAATTGACTACTAAGTATTAAGTACTGATTGTATTAAGTAAATATCAGGATCATAAGTACATATAGAATATCTTCCATTTATTTCTATTAAATCAGGATTCTTTTTCTGAAGTTCCAACCTTTACTGTAGTTCGCAAATTTGAAAGGGAGAGAGAGAAAAATAGAGAGAGAGAGAGAAGGAGAGCGAGTCATCATTGATCGAAAGGGTGGGAAGAATAGAAGGTGTCAATGTGAACGAAGTACATTTATAAATATAAATTGAAAAATCTTGGGAAAACTTAATGAATTTGAGGAAATAAATATAGCTTAACGTCGGTTTTGGAAAGTGAAGTCTACGTAGACTATTCATCTGCTCAGATTCGTGGGCTCCCGTTGATTTGGGAGTTAATTGTAATTAGCTATTTTATGAGAATTGGAGTGTTTTTGGAATTTTGTGGTGTTTATTTCGTAAACATTTCGTATTTTTAATACTGTAATAAAATTAGTAAAGGAATTTCGACTCTGCTTTTTTCAGTAAGCCTAGTTTTCATATGTTTCATGTTGAATTTTTCAAAACGCATTATGATACACAACATCATCACAAAGCAGATTATATGACGTTGATGGTTCTGCAACACATTAATGCATTTTTAGAAAATTTAATAAAATACACTTGGCAATAAGCCGCTTTATAAATATTGCATCGAATCTTTCTCTAATTTTATATTCGATGTCTAAAAGCGGCTCATGTCGATCAAAATTCGCTATCCCTGATATCACGCTATCAATCAATAATTTTACTATTCCTCATATAAACTTCGTGTTTCCCGTGTTGTGTACGGGACGCTGAATAATAGATCAACTGTAAACTGCACTTGTCGTGATAGGCGACTGAGCAAGAGCTGAGGAATGCATTGGGAAACCATCTTAGAAGACTTACTATTTCCGAGCTATTGACTACATATATGGTGAGGAGAAGGCAGAGCCTTTAGTGAAGGGATTGACTCACTCTAATCCATGGAGTGCTCTTTATGAAGTGTGAAAAGAAGCATAAGAGTAGGATTATCTACCTTAAACATGCCACTTGGCAGAACACTGGAGAAATATAAAGCTATAATTCGAGGCTTAACTGTTTCATATTACAAGGGACGTTATCGTGAACGGTCCTGGTATACAAGTATACAGAATAAACCAATATTCGCAGATTCTCTTAATTTAATTTTAATCAGACTCTCAGTAGTAATTCTGTGTACATACATGTAGTGCACCGTTGACTCGAAATCACTGAAGTCAGGAATAAACTTTCCAATTTTTAAAACTGTTTGGAAATAGCACTCAAATTGAAATGCGCAATTTCAATAATTTCAGAAACTTGACTTTAATCCAAACATCACGTTAATGAAAAATCAATCTATAATTGAACTTAATTTCTTTGGCGGAAGATTAAGTTAAGGCCACAGGTGACATAAATACATGTTAGGCTTTTAAAATTCATCGTAAATTCTTCGTCAATTCTGTTTAAATTCAACTATTAAGAACCATCTTGAATAAATAATAAAGGTTTAACGTCCGTTTCCTCATCCAGGGATGATGTCAGGGACGTCCCCAACAGCACACATCACCACAGATCAATTCACCCAGACCAATCTGCGAAAGAAATGTGCTGAGGAGAAGTAAGGTCCTAAACGAAAGCCAGTCCTGTGATCAAAAAATGGTCAAAGTAGATTGATTATGTCTATGGTGGGAAAAGGTAAGTTTTAAGCCTGCCAGAGAATGTTGAAAGAGAAGAACAAGAGCGAAGATTAGCAGGTAAAGAGTTCCAGATTGTGGGTGCTGCGTAAGAAAAAGAACGTCTGCCCAATGACGTGAGAATATTTGGAACTGAGAGAAGATTGGCATCGGTGGAGCAAAGTGCACGTGAGGAACGACAGGGAAGAAGAATTTCAGATAAGTAAGAAGGCTTGCCAAATCGCAGAGTTTTGAAAGTTAATTTTATATTTTATGCGTTGATTAATAGGGAGCCAATGAAGACTGCGAAGTAGAGAAAGAGAGCGAAGTTGAAGTCGAGAGGACTTACAAACAGCACGTGCAAGAGAATTTTGGACGTGCTGCAAACGATTGAGAGAAGAAGTAGGCAACCCATGTAATAATGAATTACAGTAGTCGAGCTTTGAATAAACTATAGAATTAGCAAGGATAGTGGCTGAATTTCTAGTAAGGGATGGACGTATTTGCCTAATCTGACGAATCTGAAAGAAAGAAGCGCGACAAACAGAAGAGATATGGGATTTAAAGTCAAGGTTTTCATCAAATATGACTCCAAGGTTTTTGGCGGATCGAGTAGGTGAAAGAGCAAGATTCTGAAAATTAACAGTGCTATAGGTAATTTTACTTATTTGCAAAGGAATGCCAATTAAAAGGTATTCAGTTTTGGAAGGATTAACAGCAAGACGGTTAGCACAAAACCAGGAATAAACCTTATCTAGAATGGATGAGAGATGAGCCAGTTTTTGATCAGAATCATGATTAGTAAAGGAAATATATAGTTGTGTGTCGTCTGCATAGAAATGAAAATTCTGGAGGACTGAGCAAGCAGGTATCTAAGAGGAGTGATATATAAAGAGAAGAGCAATGGACCTAACACTGAACCTTGAGGAACACCGCGTAGGAGGGGTAGTTCAGAAGAGCGATTTTGACCAATAACAACAGATTGTGTGCGACATGAGAGATATGATGTGAGAAGGGAAAAAGCAGAATCAGATATGCCAAAACAAGATTTAAGCCTATTTATTAGGATACCATGGTCAATTGTATCAAAGGCAGCAGAGAGATCTAGAAGAACCAAGGCAGAAACCTGTTTACTACTTATGGCCAAGCTAAGATCATTATGAATACGAAGAAGAGCGGTTTCAGTAGAATGTAGTTTTCTATAGGCAGATTGATAATGAGAGAGAGAAGGGAAAGAATCAAGATGAGTGCATAAACGGGTATAAATTATCTTTTCAAGAAGTTTAGAGATGAAGTTAAGATTTGAAATAGGACGGTAACTGGAAAGATCATCTTTTGGTAGAGAAGGCTTTTTTAGCAAAGGAGATACAACTGCTTGTTTGAAGGAGGTCGGGAAGATACCTTCTGAGAGTGAGAGGTTGATTAAGTAAGTAATAGGAGCAACTAAAACATCAATACAGGATTTCAGTAAACGTGTAGGAATAACATCAAGGCAGCAAGATGAGTTGGTAGAGCGAAGTATAAAATTGCGTATTTCTTCCGGTTTAGCTGGTTCAAAACTAGAAAGTAGTGGTGGTTCAGGCATATTTACAGAAATTGAGTTGTCCGTGTCAATGGAGTTGGAGGGTATAGAGCTCCAGAGTTTGGCTATTTTGTCATCGAAAAAGTTGAGAAAAGAGGTAGCAAGAGAAGATGGTGAGGTGGTAGAGGGGAGTGACTTGGGAATGTTGCGATCAAGCAGAGAGTCAAGTGTTCCCCATAATTTATTGGGACAATTTTGATTCTGCGAGATTAGATTTTGATAATACAAGCTTTTAGCAGAACTAATCATTTTATTTAATAATTTTCTTTGTTTGAGGTATTTGGACTTAATGTCTGGATTTTGTAGTTCAGGTGGATTTTACAGATCCTTCCTGAACTTAGTTTCTAGTTTTGAACGTTCAGATTTTTGAAGTATACCATTTTCATGTTAAGTGTAGCTTTACAATTTTTCTCAGCCTCACTCAATCTCTGTCTCTTCCCCCCCCCCTCTCTCTCGTGTTCTGCCAAGTGTCAGGTCCAAGGTACGCATTCATACTCAGAGTCTGCTTTCATGCTCCGTATAGAGCATTCCATAGAGCATCAAGTTTAACTCTTCACAAAATGCTATGCCTTATCCATATCTTCTGTAGCCTATATACTTGGAAATTTATGGGATTTACCGCCTTAGAAATAATCTCTCTCTCTTTCTTATTGCATCGCCTACAGGCAGGTCCATAGTATATATCGCCTCTGCCTTTATTTCCTTCCATTAAATATCATAGGAGTGATATATGACATGTATATTTAATATAGGTCTGATAATCATATGATATTTGGAAATGGGCCTTATTTGACTCTGGCGTATTGTCTAAGTTATACATACATTTTTATAACAACCCTAGGCGCTATCAGCCGGCAGGGAAAGTTACGAAATTAACGTTGAATTTGTGTGCCTCTAGGTGTAATTACCATATGAAATACATTTAAGGCAGGCATGAAATCTAATAGCGCACTTGATGTAGTCCGGGTAAGGTGGGTGCGTACTTCAATACGCCCCTATGTTTGCCATCTAGGATTCTAATTAAACTGAACCGAAGGGTTTACTAATCAATAAGGTTCAGAAGAGGTGTATACCAGTATAGTTATCAGCTGCAATCCCTTTAACATACAACCTGTAATAAACAGAGATACCATCAGCTGATACCCTAATGAACATCTTATCTGTCCATCTCAAATAGATTAACTGGGCTTCCGTCAGATATAATTTACTACGAAAAGGCGCTAGAAATTTTCTGCATTTAAATGCATTACTGAGAAAATTCAGTTCAGTTGAATACGCAGTTCAGTTGAATGCGAGGGTCAATGAGCGCCTAGTAATCTTTTCTGGAGGTTCTGTAAGAAAAAAGTCGAGCAATAGCACTGATTTTATCTTTTGTACTCAACTACTTAGTTCCATGTTTGTGCGAGTAAATTATTGACGTTACTTGGAGTAAAATGGTCAAATTTTTAGTGAACTATATCGACTCTTACAGACACAAGCAATGGACAACGGTCGATTTCTAATCTCTGAACTGCTCATCTATTTCTAAGGGAAGCCCTGTGCATTATAGCATTGGGTTTATGTGAAGATTATTTATCACCTAGTATGAGCAAGCCACCATTAGGAGTTGAACATCTCTCTCGAGATCTACAGTAGAAATTTATGCCTCGAGACAATTTAACACTAAACGCTTAAATTTTAATTTACAAAATATTTACTGACATGAACCGCAGCTCTTAAATTGTAAACAGTACAAAAATGACAGTACAAATACATGTAAACTGTAGCTCTTAAATTGTATACTCTTAATTTTTGTTAAAAAAGCTATTGTTAACGTCAGTTTCCTGACTCGAAAGCGATGTCAGTGAAGGGCCAGCCCAGGATTTGAACACGCACATACAGATCCGCGGTCGAATATCTTACCGACATCGCCACTTGCTCCAGCCAGGTGTACAATTCGCACAAGTTTACACTCTTTAGAAGTGCCAGCTTGACTGTTAAAAGCTTCTCTGATTCCTTTTGATCTGATCACTCTCGTTTATATGGTTTTAACTGGAGAAAAGTTCCTCATACTGTTTCTGTCCACGAGATGTCAAAACTTTTAATTCATCAAATTGGAGCGTTATTTTACAAAATTTATCTGTTTTGGTTTTTGGTTAGCTCCAACTTATTTATGCTTATACATTCAAGATGCTAATAAAAATCAAACAACGGAAATTAATTCTCAAATTTTCATCATCATCATAATAAGAATCATAATAATAATCATCATCATCATAAGAAGAAGAAGAAGAACTCTTCTTCTTCTTCTTCTTCTTCTACTCTTCTACCATCATCTTTAACTATTAATACCATATACAATATTTTGCCCAGCTGAATAAAGAATTACGACAACTTGTCGAATAGTAATTTGGGTACTAAAACATTTGTAGATAAGTCTGCACTCGACGAATAAACGCCTCCAAATCTGTCAGGTGTTAATGGGAGTTAGATTCCTGGGGAGTAAACCCCCACAGCTGTTGATTTAGTAACAGCTGTAACTATCTAGAGACGCCCATCTCTACTGTATAGCACTGTTAAATATATTAAATATGATGATCTCGTTGTAGGAAAGCCTTATATAGCAACTTAATTCTGTGACTATTTTTAGTAATACATTCGGGGTTAAAACATGAACAAAAAGAGTTAAAACACGATAGAAAGGGTTAAGCTTGAACAAAAATGATTAGTTTGAACAAAAGGGTTAAGCTTGAACAAAAAGGGTTAATATTGAACAAAATGGATTGAACTTCATTACAAAGGGTTAAGCCTGACAAATAGCGCTGAACTTGAACATCACTGTCCAATATGTTCACAATGGGCCTACACGTACCTAAAGTACATGTATTATAAAATCTAAATGAACTAATATCAGATGTTCTTGTCGAAGGCTAAGCCACCCAATAATTCATACATAATTGTAGAAAATTAATTATAAAGCAAAACATAAATAAATGAAGCAAAAACTAAACTGAATCAAATTAAAACGAACTAAATTTCAAAACAATTCTATATATCAGCGGGCGACCTAGATGGTAACACGTTTGCCTAAGAGAGTTATAGATTCGAAACTCAGCCCTGCCGTTATTACAGTGTTCTTGTGCTACAGTCGTTTATCTGAGCTTTACTTATTTTTATTAAATACTAATTTTATCAAATACTAAAATTTGTTTATTAACAAATTTTCTGACCGATATAAAACTAGAAAGCCCAGTCTAAGTCTAATATCTTCATATTGGCCAGAAACAGTCGAATCTGTGACCTATCACTTTTTCGACGTGAATGTATCAATAGCACAATGGGTAAGCGCGTCAGGTAACGCCATGAAATGTCAAATGGTTGTTTCTGAGGTCCTGGGATCAAACCCGGTAAAACTCCCTGTAAATTCCGGGTAGAACTGATCAGAGAGTAAAACCTCGGACATTCACAGGACCGGTAACACGGATAATTGACTAAAGTGCCTAACGGTTAAATACGTGGTTTTAAAAGTGATAGATATCATCACGGATGATCATTCATTATGGCGTGTGTTTAAAGATTTTTATCATATATCAGGCACGTCTGTTATCTTCTCCATCGCACAAAATTCTTCTAGCGGATTCTGGTGGAATTTAATAGCTTAGTGTTAATCTGGAGACGTCACTGAAGATATTCTTCCAAAAATATAAATAATAAAAAGCTTCTAAGTTGTGAAAATATGATTGATGTCATGCATGATTAATTTATTATTTGGTCATGTTGGCCAATATTTAGCTAATATAGCTTAGAAATTGTATCGATGTTTTTAATTGGTAGATATAATAAACTACCTCCTTCGAGGTATAGATATAATTTTATACCGTACGTATAGAATGGTTTATTGCTTGCTCCCAACTGATTTACAAAAATGCTAATGTAAACTTGGCTCTGCATCGCATTACAGTGATTTTCTTATTCGAACTTTTCATGGCAGCGTCAAACTTTCTTTCACGCTGTGAAATAAGGTTTAACTTTACAAAATGTCACATCTCCTTCATTAAAAACTCAAACACGGCTCGATTAACGCGTCCTGTTCGTTTATCCATCAGCGCAGTTGGATACAATATGTCTGGAAGACTTCACGGGATGTCCAGGTTCTCAGAGTATGGACTGTCTTGAGTACGGTTGGTCAGCCATATTTGAAACCTTCTACTGGGTTTTGATTCCAAAACCTCAGGAACAGCCATTAATTGCGTTACCTATCACGCTTAAACACTGAGTTTTACACACTTATATACTTGGTATTGTGTATCGCTTATACACTTGTATGTTTGGTATTTCTAAACTTAAAGAAAGGGAGAAATAAATGTAGAAACGGGTTGGAGAATGAGAGATAGGGTGATATATCATCTATTGTATCTAATATAATTATTAAATGTCTCAATATAGTAGTAGTTAGAGGTGTAGATAGTGTCATGATATTTAAATGCCAGATGCTAAGTTGATTTGGACTCTAGTGGATTCGACCTGCACGGGAGTAAAATCTCGGACATTCAAAGCATTGGCTATACGAAAAAGGATTAAATTGTCTAACAGTGTTAACATGTTTCTAAAAGTGACGGGTATCAACATAGTTAATCGTTTCACAATATCGCTACTGATTATTATTGATAAGTTAAAGATTCGTCTAGTTAATATAACATCCAGGCTGCAGCTTCGGGGCAGAATTTCCATATCTCTTTATCTGTTGATATGCCATTTATAATCTTCCACCCGACAGCTAGGAGCCGATGACGATATCTCACACAGACATTGGTGTTAATAACTGGATTCAGATAAACACGTCTCTTATTTCGTTTCATATATTACAAATGAGGAAGTTCTGGAGAGAGTTGGTACAGATAGACAGTCGATAAATGTAGTAAGAAATAGGAAGAAGTGTTGGATAGAACAAATTCTAAAAGAGGCAGAGGCAGGCCGAGATTAGGTATGTTAGATGATTTAAAGACCCACTCATATGTAGAAATGAAGAGGAAGGCGGAAGACAGAGAAGTGTGGAGGCTTTATACACCATGGACCTGCCAGTAGGCAGTGCACTAAGAGAGAAAAATTAAGAAAGTATATATTGGGTAAACAGGATTGTTTTCGCAGGGAATGACGCCCCTGCCCAATAAATGTTAGTCGAAGCTGAGGGAGCCCGCTTCGTCATAAGCAGAATCCCCCATGAATAATGGTTATATCAAAAGGAATATCATAGATGGTATAGAGATCCACTCGTATGTGGCCATGAGGAAGAGAACGAAAGAGTAGAGAGGAGTGCAAGCGTTGTATATCATGGGCCGGCCAGTAGACAGTGCTCTAAGAGAGAGATACTAAAATAACAACAACAGCAATTAGAGTGCTACTGTCGTCCAAGACAACATAGAACACTATTGAGAAAAATCCAAGCAGGTGACAAAAAGGAAGGTCCAAAAACGGCGCAAATTCCAAAATCCAGAAAATCCGTATAAAGATATTACATATGTCTGTTACATTCAGTTGCACCATTGCAGTCTGGCTCTAATATTTGTTATAGATTTTTTTTAAAATGATTACGACAAAGGTAAATCATTTAAGAAGCTAAAATTTTCTAAGCTACGGGCTATATTAACATTTGACGAAAGAATATTTGTTAATGGAATACGTTTTTGAAAAGTGGGGCACACTTTGTGAATGTGTGGAGAGACTGCCTGTAGGAATATGTGCATTGGTCTTATCGTTAGGCCAGAGCACTTAGAAATGAACATAACAGTTGTGTGCTTAATGTACATATTGAAAAGTTAAGTTTTTATTGATTAAAAAACCATTTTATCTTTCCCGCTGATGATTTTGTTTTAGCAATGTAGTGCTCAATGTTGTATTAAGAATATTAAGCCATATGAGACTATCACTAGAATTTTGTTGTTTTAAATTTAATAAGGGCATATTAACAGAACTGCGTGTGTAAAAATACATTGCTTTCATACAATCGTAACAGATTCTCTTCTTTAACAGTGAACGTTTTATCTTTTGACTCTTTATTTTCTATTTCGCACTTAAAGGTGCCATATAATGCATCGTTGTAGTGTCTTATAGAAAAAATACATTATAGTGAAATGATCAAGTATGTTTTTATCTATCACTTTTAATACAACATGCTTAAACCGTTAGGAAATTTAGTCCATTTTCCGTATAACCGATCAATAATGTCCAAGATTTTACTTTTAGATCAGCGCGGATGGGATTCGAACCCACGACGGTTCAATTCACCTCAGGATCTGTCACTTAAAACTCCATGAAGTTACCCCTACGGTATTAAGTCATTCACGTTATTATTATACGTCCCTGATAATACCAATACCGAACTGGGCGCTAAAATCTTACATTGCATTGCTAAATTCATTGCTAAGAAATTCATGCATTTCATTGCTCTGTGCTAACAGGTCGATATATAGCATGCTGAGCGCAAGGCATTTACGACAGGAAGTCTATTCAGTTTGTGTAGCAGCTGCATACAGTGCTTTGACTACGTTGAAAGAAACAGCCCGGGCAGGTGTTTGAAACTTGAACGTATAAAGTACTGGCGGAAGAACCACCTATCGAGTTCTGCTTTCATCTTAATTTAAACATTCTTTAACTCGATCGTTGTCCTTCAAAAATCGCATTTCCTAGCAGATTCCGCTGCAGCGATTAGCAGAATGTTGTCTAGTAGTGCACTTATGCCAATCAATCAATAGAGCACTTACACCAAATAATCAATAGTGTATTTACACTAAACCAGTTCAGTGTACCTTAGACCTGACACTTAGCAGAACATTAGAGAGAGAGAGTGAGAAAGTGAGAATACTTCTATGATTTTAAATTTATGAATGAAGAAGTAATGAAATTTCTAAGAAAGTATGAAAGTGACTTAGGAAAATTTAATAACATATGCAGCATCAGATACATAATAATTATCAAGATTAATTAATTACTTGTTTACTATTTAACTGTCGCTATTAATTATTAACGATAAAGATAATAATGTCTTCTGCTCTCTTGGCACATTAAATTATAATTCAAACTGAACGATTACCAATATCAATGCCGCGACACTCGAGATTTTAAAATTTTAAAAAGAAAGTTAAAATAATAAAATCAAGTTTATTAAATCATAATAATCATTATTAATAATTAATCATTAATTAATTAATTATTATTTTTAATTTATATATGTATAATTATAAAGCATGTTTAATTACAAATATAAGTTAACCTATGCTATAGCATAATACTTGTCATTATTACAAGAAGTATATCCATATTTCACCTCCTCCTTATCCTGTTTGTTGAATTAATCCATCCATCAACATATGGCTCAAATTAATTATTCCGTTAAAGTTTTACACGTACTCTATGAGATATCTAAAGTACAATGAGGGCTAAATATCTTCACTAATTAACCTACCGGTGTTCGATTAATCCAAATCAGTGTTTCATAAACATATTTTGGCTGCCGCCCCCTTTTGGCATTTCCTTCCGAGCCACCTTCTTCGCCGATGATATTACATTTCCTGACAGCCGTGTGAACACTTAATAGTTCAAAACTGTACTGACGAAGTTTTCTGATTTGCGTTAAGCATTTGATAAAGATAAGGTTCAACACTGACCGAGGTTCAACATGTACCAGGGTTCAACATGTATCAGGGTACAACACTTACCAGGATTCAACACTTACCAGGGTACAAAAATTACCAGGGTACAACAAATACCAGGGTTCAACATGTACCAGGGTTCTATATGGCTTTGCTTTAATGCCTGTACCAGGTATTTAGGTGATCACATGATCAACAGTGATAATTGAAAATCTATCATCAGTGCTGTGCGTTAGATTGAGAAAACCGTAGATCAGCCAAACATACTGGTGCAACCGTATTACGCCGTTCGACCTTCGTTGTGATGTTTGGTCCAGGAGGAGTTTTATGAATTACGCTCTTCGTTACTTGTTGTACTGGAATGGCTGAAGACAGTGGCGAAGTCGGTAAGATACTCGACCGCGGATCAGTATGTGCGAGGTTCAAATCCTGGGCTCGCCCGTCACTGATATCGCTTTCGAGTAAGGAAACTGACGTTAACCTTAGCTTTATTTTAATCAGTCTCTGTCTTTTTCGAGTCTAGTTTAACACGCCTTGTTTACGGTTGGACTATCTGACACTTTTGTTAGTTATTGGAGCACAATCTAATCCAATCTAGCGCAATCATTTTGTTATTTTATTAGTGTTTAGTGTCTGTTTTATGAAGAGACAGTGATTTCACTGTAGTCGAAGATTTTTGACTCTGACCGGCCTTTTGTTTGCAAAATTAACTTTGAACTGTACAAAATTACAAACTAATAAATGTTCTTTTCAGAAATAAATGTTCGTTCCTTTCTTCTTCCTTTCTTTCACACCTACGATTCAACCATACCATACCGTATTCTTGATAAATTGGATGCATAGAAGATTGTCAGCACTAACTAACTAATTGACTGGTTATGAGGTATGACTGGTTGATATGCCTAGTATGTAGTTATATGCATGCTTGCATATTTTTGTCTGTAAGTTCGATGTGTGTATATGTGAGTGTATTCTATGTGTATATATGTAGGTGTATGTATAAGTGTGTATGTTTTGTATATATGTATGTGTATGTATATATGTATATGTGTATGTGTATATGTATGTGTATATATGTGTGTATATGTGTATATATGTACGTATGTATGTATGTATGTGTATGTATGTATATATGTGCGTGCATGGGTATGTATGTGTATGTGTATATGAGCATATTTATATGGATATGGGGTACGTATATGTAAATGCATATAAGTATTTGATAAGTGTATGTATGTTTATGTATGTGTGTATGTGTATGTGCATGTGTGTACATACATGTACATGCATACACATGCATGTACATGTATGTGTGCATGCATGGATGCATAATGTATGTGTATTTGTGCATAGTTGGGTACCTGTATGTAGGTTTATATGTGAGATGGTTATGTGTGTGTGTGGTATTTTGGTGAGTGTTTAGTTTTTTCTTATGTTCTTCCTTTGAAGCCTATCAACTTATCAAGGTTTGTATCTTCTGTTTCCTTTACGGTTTCTATGTATAGAGGTATGAAATTACATAGAAAAACTGGTGTTACAGGTCCTTGTGACTTCCTTGACCAGTATAATTATGTTAAGTTAAGTTTAGTTATGTTAATTAACCAACTAATCATCTACGCAAACCAAATCCTTAATCAACGCTAACTGTAAAAGAAAGCGCTACCGTCTTTATTGAATACGCGTCGATCGAATTTGTTTCAACAGTGAATGAAATAGGCACTAGTTGATTTATTGATTGATAGGAAAATTCCCACGTCTTGAAGAGACGTCTAAATATACATGCCGGCTCTAATCTCAGCATGGCGTTTACTTTGTGTTGCCGCATCTGCCATCAAATCATCGCAATTAATGTGCGAACTGCGCATACACGGTCGTTGTTACGTGCAGAGAGTTAGTAAAGGAGAACAAGCAGTAATGGATTGCTGCCCTTATATAACGAGCAGTAATGGATTGCTGCCCTTGTATAATGAGCAGTAATGCATTGCTGTCCTTGTATAGCGAACAGTAATGAAATGCTGCCCTTGTATAATGAGCAGTACTGGATTGCTGCCCATGTATAACGAGCAGTAATGAATTGCTGCCCTTGTATAGCGAGCAGTAATGAAATGCTGCCCTTGTATAATGAGCAGTACTGGATTGCTGCCCTTGTATAATGAGCAGAAATGAATTGCTGCCCTTGTATAACGAGCAGTAATGCATTTCCGTCCTTGTATAGCGAGCAGTAATGGATTGATGCCCTTGTGTAACGAGCAGTAATGGATTGCTGCCCTTGTATAGCGAGCAGTAATGGATTGATGCCCTTGTATAACGAGCAGTAATGAATTGCTGCCATTGGATAACGAGCAGTAATGGATTGCTGCCCTTTTATAACGAGCAGTAATGAATTGCTGCCCTTGTATAATGAGCAGTAATGGATTGCTGCCTTTGCAACTCGCCGGAACTAAATTGATTGCCATAACAGGTTGAAAAATTCAACTTACGAAAGCACGCCGTTCTATATGTGATTAATTTCTTGGTCTGTCTAGTTTAATATTTAAAATAGGCCTACATGTGGATATTTTTATCATCATCATAATCTTTCCTTGCCTCTCAGTTTAATTAGGGTCGCGATTAGAAAGCTTTGTAGCAACTTCTGGAGCCTTGGCGCTCTCATCCGAAAGCCGGGACATTCTGGTGTTGGTTTTGATCTTATTGAGTTATCACATTTTACGACACGTGCAAACCACGGTTGGTCTATTATTCTACAACCCGTATGCAACACGGGTAATATAGATAGATTATAAATGAGATTAATAAATATTGATTTTCCCTTGTTGTGTCCGGGATGTTGAAGGATAAATCAGTGAAGGTGGATTAAGCCGCGATATTTGTTACATACTTAAAGTAATTGACATTTTAAATATACCTTAATGTAAGTGACTGAAAATTTAATGTAAGAAGAAGTAAGTAAAGCTATAATGCGTATTTTAACGTAAGTTTCATCTTTCGAAAATGGAAATCAATGATGGAAGTCCAGGATTTGAACCCCGCAGGGCCCGCAAATATTGATCCGCAGTCGGATATATTATCGACATAGCCACTGGCTCCAGCCAGTGAGTGACAATTTGAGTACCTGACATGGGTTTTTAATTTTTACAAAGTTTAGTAATTTTGTAGATAAGTAAAAATAATTTTTGAGTGTCTTTAGTATACAGAACTGTGGATGGGCAAAAGAATATGTTTCGTAAACACTTTGTTGTTGGAGCCAGTGGCGATTTCGGTAAATATTCAACCGCAGATCATTATGTGCAGGGTTCAAATCCTGGGATCGCCGACACTGACATCGGTGTCGAGTGAGAAAATTCACGTTAACATTTAACATTAGCTTAGATGTTTTTACATTTAACTGTATATTTGTCCACATTAATTCTTGAAAGAAAATAAAGGCACACAGTAACTGTAAGTTTACTAATCCTGCTATTAATCTGAAAAATAAAAACAAGCGACTATATATAAACTAATTACAATTAAAGATTAGTCAGAATACTCTAAGCAATCGATATACTAACAACTGGCAATTAAAGATTAATCACAAAAATAAAATGACAAATTTATATAGTCATCGTCTTACCATAATCTTCTTTCCTTAAATCTCAGTTCAACTATGGTAGGGTTAAAGTTTTACTTTCGTTTTCGAAAAGTTCTAGTACTTTCTGGAGCCCCGAAACGAACACAATAATTAAATTAGAATTAAAGATTGAGAATGATTGAAAGAATTTTGATAAAAAATGCAACTTAGAGAGATATTATAGAAGTACAGATTAAAAATATACATCCAATAGCTATCATTTAGTTTTATTAACCACCACGTTTTATAATTAGTCACCAATTATATTTATTAGCAACCACTCATTTTTATTGGCCACCACTTATTTTTATTTACCTTCACTTATTTTATTAGCCACCACCTATTTTATTAGCCACCACTTAGTTTTTGTTTTTGTTTTCTTCTCTCCACCCGTGTCAAAACGCTTACTCATTAGCCAATTCATTTCGGCCTTGCCTGCAGATAGCAGTCATTTTACTAGTCGCATTTTGATCTTTTCTGATGATAATATACAGCAATAAACAAGCTAAACTTTTTCTATTTTCTCATGCGCACTTTACTCAAATAATATTCTAACAACCCGTTCTATTGTAGCCAAATCACGTACATATGCGTGCATAAGTCGGCTTTCTGCAGTGACTGGTAATTCAATGATTGCACAGTGAGGTGAGTTGACAATGAAGAGAGGTATGACAATGTCCACTTCGTAGTCTCGTGGGAATCGCTTTCGATTCTCGAACGCCATTGGCTGAGACTCAAGAGTTCTCTCTGATTACTCAGCTAACGATCAAACAAGGCTTGTCAGCTTTTGGACAAGTCAAAACTTTGCTGGGAAAATCTGAGTGCTGTGCTGAGGAGTGAAAGATAGTGAAATAAAAATATGGTTGTAGATGAGGAGATGAAAAGTGTAGAGATGACTCGTTAACAATCTCTGTCTCTCTCTCTCTGTCTCTATCTATCTCTTTCTCTCTTTGTCTCTGTCTCTTTCTCTCGCTCTCTCATATTCTCTCTCTCACTCTCTTTCGCTCTATCTATCTCTCTCTCTCTCTCTGTCTCTGTCTCTTTCTCTCGCTCTCTCATATTCTCTCTCTCTCTGTCACTCTCTCTCTCGCTCGCTCTCTCTCTCTCTCTCTCTCTTTCGCTCTCTCTCTCTCTCTCTCTAATGCTCTGCTGAAAGCAGGTCTAAGGTTCAGATTCTTGGACCAAAACTCACAGACGTTCTTATCTCTGCAGTGAAAACTAATGATATAAGCAAAGAAAACTTAAATGGCGTAGGCGGACATAGTGCAAAAATAAGATACAAATAAACCCCTTTCAAACTTTTTGGAACATTTCAACGTTCCGGAAGGTTTAATGTACATTTTTCTACCCACTGTATGCTTTCATTTCCTTTACAGAGGAATCCGTCGACTAATTACAGGATCATATTAAATATCTTCGTATATTAAATTGTATTATAGCATCTTGAATACAACACCATGCGTCTTCTCGGATAGTTTTCCGATGCCTTCCTCAATTATTGCTTGATCGCCTCTTAGGGCATGCACAGTTTCTATTAATCAGTCCTACAGCGACCAGGAAACAGCATCTCAGATACATTAACTACAATTAGTAATTATAATTTTATATTTTCAGTTGAATTTTACTAAATTTTTCTGCTTTTTTCTTCTTTGTTTTGAATCATATTTTACATTTTGTAATACATCTTGACGCGTCTTGTCGAGTCGTTTAAGAATATACCATAGTGGCTTCATAAAACAAAATAAACAAAAGGTACTGATGACAATTGGAAGCTTCGAAAAGGGTAATTTTTGTCCAACTTTATGCCATATTTACATGTTTGAAAAAGGCAGAACCATCTTAATAGTGATAATTTTGGTTCCATAACTCAGCTGACAGTATACTGCCTGCGATAGCATGTAGTCACTTTTTAATATTACAAACTCTTTAGCCCTACTGAAACGAAACAAAAACATTTTTCCAAAATGTACGTAGAATTCTAGTATTTGCTTTTGAAGAAGGATCTATAGATATAAACTTTAATATTTGTTTTCTGGAAGTCTTTATAGATTTAAACGTCAGTAGCGAAGATTGAGAAAATTAAATAAATGTATTTAGCGAAGGTGGAACGTTACGTCAGCTCGGATTGAAAACAATCAGAGCTATCAAATGTTTGTTTGTTTGGTCCTGATCTATAGTGGGAACCTTTGCGAGCTACTCTTGTTTCCTGGGAATCAAATCTTCTTCACGGAGTGTAAACATTGAAAGCGTGAGATAGTCTGGAGAAAGTAATAAAGAAAGAAAGAGAGAGAGAGAGAGAGAGAGAGAGAGAGAGAGAGATCTAGGGAATAGAGTGCAAGAGAGAAATGAGAGAGAGAGAGAGGAGTTTCGAGGAAGTAGGTGCCTAGATGAATATTGATAATTTCTTTAGAATATCATATGAAGTAGTCTACAGTCATCACCATCAGCATCATCATCATCTTCCCTTGAATCCCAGTTTAACTAAGGTCGGAATATGAATAGACTGTCTCAAATCCTCTCTGTCCTACATCATATCACCAGTCAATCCCCTATTTGATACTTTTCCATTCGTTTAAATTTTTGTAGCAATTTCTGGAGCCTAGGCGCTCACCAACCGAATGCCCTTTCTGACGTTGGTATGGACCGTAGTGCTTTAATCACCTTCTACGACACATGCAGTCACCGGTTGGTCAATTCTTGAAACAACCCGTTTGATCAATTCTTCAAACAAACCGGACACAGCACGGGGAATGAAATAGTCTACAGTAAAATAATACAGCTTTGATCAAAAAAGTTGATTCCACCACAAAATCTAAGCTTTTTCCAAACAATAGTATAGCATCTATAGTTTGGGAAATTATGGTTTTGTGATGTTTTCCCATTGATTTCAATAATTGCGGTAAGACGCCCTTTTGGACACTTTTAACGGTTTATCTATTCTCTAGTGACAAAATTCACTAATACTTTATTTAGTGTACTAGATATGAAAGAAAGTAAAACAAAGCTACAAAAATTCAAAGGATAACAACAACAATACATAATGTTAAAAATTTCTATTATATTTTTTCCAGTCTTTACCACGGATAGAGGTGCAACCAACGTCGAGGTTATATTAAGTCAATATAAGTGTATGCAAATGGTTAAGATATTTCGATTGAAATACACGAAACTTTTGTGCAGTAGTTATTAAAATGATCTCCCTGATTGCTTACTTGCATAAATATTGCCTTTTAATTTTTTCTAAAAATTCATAAAATACTTTTTTACTGAGATCTTACTTTATTGAATGCTCAAATAGCAAGAATGTTTTACATGCATATTATATTTTGTAGGCCTACACGTTATCGAAGTGACGATCTCAGTCTAAAGAAAATATCTTATTTCTAATTTGTCTTATTCATGAAAGGCAAATCGTTTGAGATGTAACGTCATTAGATAAATTCTCATTTCAATTCAGTAACATTGCAACAAATAATTCAATCAAGGCGCGGTGAAGAATGACGTGCCTCCACTGGTGAAGGCAATTCTCCGGCATAACTTCAAGATGGTGGTATCTTGTAGGCCCATTATAGTACTTCATAAATCACAAGAGGGTAGTATTTGCCTCATGCGATGTCTAGAGCTTTATTAATGGCTATATGACCAAGTAAAGTTTCTGAAAATCTCTGTCAAAAGGCTAAAGCCGCATTTAACGTTAGTTTCCTGCTGGATTAGCTTGCTTGTGATGATCAATTAATAAATATGTGTATTTACTAAGGGCTAGAGTTAATTTCTAAGAGAGCGAATTTGATAGCATTCGTTCGACAATGAACGACACTTCTCAAAACTAAGGAAGCTTTGTATCCAGTGGTGAAATGGACGAATTGCAGCATTTTGCAAGGTGTTTTATTCTCAACAGTTCAGAGCAACAGTTACTAGACAGATCCTCTACGTATTGATTCAGCACAAACAGCATTAATGATAGAAATTCGCAAAAAACTTCATGCATCCCTTCTGCCAGTATTACAATATAAAATTCTATGAAGTTTTAAGATATACTAAAGTAACAAAAACAAAAACTTTAAAAAATAATTAAATAGAAAATAATAGTGGCTAAAGCCAATGGAGCCAGTGGCGATGTCGATAAGATACTCGACCGCGGATCAGTATGTGCGAGGTTCAAATCCTGGGCTCGCCCGTTACTGACATCGCTTTCGAGTGAGGAAACTGACGTTAACATTTAGCTTTACCATTAGATTTATTTTTAAAGAATTTTAACCTAACAAAATAGCTCCCAGTGGGTCCAGTTTACGATCTATAAAAGCGGACTTGTTGTAATCGGCAGCAAGAACGCATCTTACCATAAAGACTCCATTTAAGGAGTGACTTTTCGTGTCTATTTAAAATCCAAGCAGATGTCGCATAGCTGCGTTCCTCAAGTTCCTGCTATTGATATGATCTATGCAACAATTCACATTCAACAGGATCGCACCTGCTGAATGCCCCCCCTCTCCCAACTCCCCTCCCCTGAGACCCTCTCAAGCTTTTACCTCTCCGAGCAGGTGTGTTTGAGAGTCTCTACCGTGGGAACGTTTGCGCTGAACTGCAGAGATTAAAATGCATTGCTTACACTTTGAAGTATTTACAAAATTATTCTAATGAAAAATAACTTAAATTAAAAATGCTATTAATTCAAGATGGTATTAATTCAAGATGGCTGCCGTTAATGACTTGCTAATGATTCAATTCAAAGTCGTCATTAGAAACCTGTCCAGAGAGTATGACGTCTTTCATATGAAGAAATTAAAATGCAGAATTGTTACTTAAAGTGGTTAAAATGCAGCACAGTCAATGATATTGTCAATAGAATAGCTAATTATTCTGGAGATATTTTTCCTCAGTTTAGAGATATGTTCCATACACATGGCATGTCAAAAAATTAAAGTTGAACAAAACGAAATCGAATGGAACCGTAGTAATACTTTCTGCATTAAATTAATTTTGCTCTAACTTCATCATATGCAATTTTCTTACTATTCTGTTTTACAATTCACACTCGAAACTGGACAGAGTTCTTCAAATAACTAGTAAATTACATCACTAAATTATTTAATTATTAATCATTAATTATTAAATTATTAATTATTAAATTATGGTGATGTGACAAAAGTGAGCTTGCCCAGACTCGGTAGGCGGCTTTGATCCTGTAACCTGAGGCTCAGAGGCAAGAGCGCTATTAACTCGGCTACCAGTAGATACAGTCGATACCTGACAGTCAATTGGTACTTGACAGTCGGTAACATTACTGACATTCAGTAACTGACAGTCGGTACCTGACAATTGGTACCTGACAGTCGCTATATGACAGTTAATGCCTGACTGCTATGTTGGTTGCTTTTAGACTGATTTAAGATTTTCTAAAAACTTCAGTGACTTCAACGGCTGCTGGTTTCATTTTCCACGAGTCACAGTAAAAGTGTGCTTGGCTTGGATTTGAGCATGAGATAGAGAGAGAGAGAGAGAGAGAGAGAGAGAGAGAGAGAGAGAGAGAGAGAGAGAGAGAAAGAGAGAAAGTATAAGTAGTGATCTTCGTTGGACAACACGTTTATCGTGATGTCAGGAAGGAAATGAGAAGTAAACACTTACGCAAACAATATTACAAGACATTCCTTACCTCAGTAGCGTGGGCGTTGTTAACTAACAAAAAAACCTGTTATTCCAGTCAAGCTGCAAACTACGTTCAAACAATTAATAGTTAATTTAATTTCCGCTTTGATATTAACATTATACTGTATTTGCGACGTATGAGGTTGCCCGTGTTGTGTCCGTACCCGTGATGTATCCGGGTTGCTGAAGAATATACCAACCTAACAGTGGACTGCACGTGTCGTAAAAGGCGACAATGAATTAAGATTCAAACCAATGTCAGAAAGGCATTCGGTTTATAGAACGCCCAGGATCCAGGAATTGCTAAAAACTTTCCTAACCCCGACTCTAGTTGTTGTCGGATCTGGCAAATGATGATGATGATGATTGTGATGATGATGACAAAGACGACGGTGATGGTGATATAAGAAAAAATTTGCAATAACTGAAAAAGGCAAAAGGAAACCATCACAGAAGTCATATTATCTCATGCTACAAGATACATTAATGAGGCAGACTGTGAGAAGGAATATGCCACTAGACGTAACACTAGGCCTATAGAGATAACTAATTGTTACTGTAATAAGTAAAAAGTGTTTTCTGTAATAGGGGCTATTTATCTGATGTGCACAGCTGGGAGTGATTTGCTATCACGAGTTCTGGACAAGTTTCTGTTTATGGGAGTAACTTAACTACTTGGAAGGGACGTTAAAATGTACATTTATAATTTTTATATTATTTATTTATTTATTTTAAGCCACTATATGTAATAAGTATTAACCATGGACATATAGATAATACGATAATCTTGTCATTCTAATTAGTTAATATTAAAGAAAAAATACTTGATTGAATGTAAGATAAGTCGCTATTTTTGAAATGCTATTATGTTACAAGAAGGACACAAGACTCAAAAAGTCGCTTTTTTGCAGCACGAAAGTCGAAAGCTTTCTCACAGTAAATCTACATTAACATTCACATGAAATCACCGCACCACTAATACGATATGATAATTAATTTGTTATTATTGTGGGAAAACACCCTTGAAATCTGTCACTACGCTTCCCAGGTAACTCTTAAACTAAAGTATCTAATGACACTTGTTTGGAGATGGCATTTAGTGCATGGGTCGAGAAGCATGGGAAAGTTAAACAAATTCTAGAGGGCCTTGATTCTGCTCAACAAGGTACGGGACTGACTTTGCTGTTGCTTTGACTTTAAGAGTATAATTTCGTTAATTCCAAAAATGTGGTACTCCAATAGCTTATTGGCAACTAATGTCTGCAATTACATTTTTGACTCTAATCCTGGGCTCGCCCGTCACTGACATAGCTTTCGAGTGAGGAAACTGACGTTAACCTTAGCTATACCAGCTATGCTATAATATGTTCGTAGTTTCATTGACTACCCACGTGGCGTGTTATATAATCACGTGGCGTTTATAATCCTAGTAAAAAATTTCAACGATATGTAATAAAAGTTACTTATAGTAAAATTTGATGACATTAGAAACTTCATTTCTCCATTCTTACAATAATGCTGTTATTCAAGAAATAATATGGCTATAGTAAGTTGATTTTCGTGCTTTTCTTCAGTAACTGTTTGATTGGCTTTTTTAAACAATTGTATGTTTGGTTGAACATTCTTGACCTAACGGGTTCTGAAATTCTAAACTGTTTCAAGCAATGACAACCCACTTCCAAAATAAATAATTCTAAATTACTTTTTAAAATGTCCAAATTCAGGAGCCTCCATCCCCCTAGAGCAACGACGCATGCGCGCATGCCTCCTTCTAGCCTAACTCAAGATACACAACTTGTCCACTCCCCCTCTTTTAATCTCCTTACCTTTTCCACTTCCATCTCTTCCCTTTTTTCTTTTTCCCTTTCTTTCGTTACTTACGCAACTTACGTTGCTGTTAACATTAGTTGGACGGCCCTGGCGAAATTAATAAATGACGTAATTTGATTCGATTGTAACCGTACCAGTTATTAATCCGTTGTTCATGTGCAAGCTGCTTCCATCTGCCGAATATCATATATTTTATTCTGAATTAAATTTTTATGCAGAATTTTGATGGTTGCCACTGAATTTAGGCCTAAAATTCAAACAAATTTCATAAGAGGCATTTAATGGAATTGTAGAATCTGCAAGAGACGTCCCTGACATTGCATTATGGCGAGGAACCGGACGTCAAATTTTAATTGATTGATTGATTGAATTGATGTGTAAATGAAATTTCGTTTTATAAAGGGTTTTAATATTGATAAGGTCACTTATAGGCATCATCCTCCTCCTTTGAGTCCCAATTTAACCTGGGTCGGGATTACAATTTTTTCAAAGTAGTTTCTGGAGCCTAGGCGTTCACCTACTAAATACCCTTTCTGACGTTGGCATAATGTTTCTTATATGATAATTTTAAAAAAATTATGCCTAGTACAATATTAGTCGATTATTATGAAGTGTTTGGAACTTGACTAAACTTTATCCAGGGAAATCCTATTATTTAGTGTGACATTTAAACATAGTGAAAATTATTTCGAATTGTCATAGCTAATGTTAACCGCTAAATTAGGTAAATGCAATAATAGACAAATTAAATAATTATCAGCTCAGGAACATCTAGCCTAAAGTAATGAGTTAGCAAAGTTGATTTGCTAAGACGTTTATTTGAAACAGACGGACTGCTACAGTAGTAATACAGTAATAATGCAATAATTAAATTATCTAAATCAGTGGTTAAAGTATAAATATTCTGGTATGGCATTTCTAGATATCTCAGGGCCCCTAACATTTATTCCCGGCCCCGAATAATCTATACTAGACTGAATTTAACAAAATTGTTGTGGCCTTTATTGCTTAAATTTAGAGGACCCAGGATCGTTTACTTTAACCACAGTGACAGTTCTGATGACTTTAACGCAACGACGACTTCCGGAGCAATGATGACTTCAGGAGCAATGATGACTTCAGGAGCAATGACTTAATGAACTATGATGACTTCAGGAGCAATGATGACTTCAGGAGCAATGATTACTTCAGGAGCAATGATGACTTCAGGAGTAATGGTGACTTCAGGAGCAATGATGACTTTATGAGCAATCCCACAGTATATTGACGATATAGGTAAGTGTGCTCTCATCAGTTGGCTGATTCTGACACTGAAACAACAACAACTGATATTTCACTCTGATATTGCGCCTTGTCCAATTTAACGTTCATCGCTCTAGGACTTTAAAAGTTCAACGTAATATTTCTAATTTTGGCGAAGCCAATCTGCTGCAAAAAATTCAAAACGCTAGGACTTAAACTATCAAAACTCTGAAACGTCTTTTCTTTCACACTGCCCAAATAATTATTTTTAAATAATACTTTCGCTCTTAACATAATCATCATTATGAAGAAATCCCTAATTCTGTGGAGAAATAATCAACAACAATAACAGCAGAATTAGAGTGCTACTGTCGTCCATGACAACATGGAGCACTATGGTGCCAAATCCAGTCCGATGAGCAGAGTATGGGGTCCAAGAACGGTGCAAGCCAAAATCCGGGAAGTCTGTCCGAGGAAGGGTAGTGTAAGGGTAGTGGAGGTTTACGGTTTGGTCTCAGTTCCTCTGCAATGGCTGAATAGGAGAGGTCAAAGAGAGAAGCCTTCAACCGTCTATGAACTGTTCACACAGAAGGAATGGCTGATCAGGAGAAGATGAGGTGGTGCGCAATGTATTATTATTAGTATAAGTAATCAGCATTAAAATACCATTTGTGAATTGCCTGATTGAAACTCATAGGTTGAGGTTATATCAGAATAGATGGGGATCAACCATTTCGACTCTCCAGTATTCGTAGCATTCTGCACAAAATTCATTACATTTTTTTACTTAAATATGCTTAGAGTAGATAAAAACGTACATTCTAAATATATATTACAATATTTTATAATGACTACATTAAAATACATTACAACAATGCAGTAGACTATAATTTAAGAAAATGAAATACAATGTGATTTGTGATGCAGATTTAACGTCCGATTCTTCTCCCGGATGGGAGTAACGTCTACAGAGTTTATTTCAACCTCTAGAATTGCATATATGTAGGTCGAAGACTGGAAGTAAGCAGTAATGTACATGTAATGAAGTCAGATGTAGTTAGTACAGAGAGACAAATTAGAGAGTACATACCATAGATGAAAAAAACGTTCTTACCAAAAATAAGAAACGTTAAAAAACGCCTTTTTTCCCAAAAAATAAAAAACGTAAAAAAACGTTGAAAAAAACGTTAGTTGCGTACACGTAGCTTGCATATACTATATTACCATGCCTTCATTCCAAAACACTAAACAATTTTATACAACTAGACTTGATCTAAGGTTCTAAAGTTCTAAAGTATGTCCATAGACTCCACACAAATATAAACAAATACTTTCAGGTCACATACAGCCGTTCATCAGTTGTTCATAATTATCAATACAAGAAAATTTAAATCCGTAAGAAATTAAGAATAGACAATGTCTTAAAAATTAGAACATCTGCTAACTAGGAAAATAAAAAATGTAGTGAATTACCTTTTATATAGTGATGTTTATGGCACGAAACTAACGGCAATTTCTCAATATTTATGTGCAGTCCACGTCAAACCATGGTTTACGTTTTTTACGTTTTTTATTTTATAAAAAATAAAAAACGTAAAAAAAGCGTTTTTTTCAAAGATATAAAAAACGTAAAAAAATGTTTTTTTCATCTATGGTACATATCCAAACTTTCAAACTTAAATAACTCTAAATGTACACCATTGAAGGTGTTTTATTTCAAGCTATATGTTCGGATTGGATGGTTAAAAATTAGATAAAACGGGTTTAGTTTTCGATGCTTCCTTTTGGATTATGTCATACATATTAAAATAGGGAAGTCAGGTATGCACAATTTAGAATACGACCACGCATTAACATCAAAATAACTGTATATTGGTATCGAATAGGTAAGAAAAAAGCAGAAGCTAAAGCTGGTAAAGCTAAGGTTAACGTCAGTTTCCTCACTCGAAAGTGATGTCAGTGACGGGCGAGCCCAGGATTTAAACTCGCATCAACTGATCCGCGGTCGAGTATCTTAACGACTTCGCCACTGGCTCCAGCCATTATTAGTATCATTAATATAAAGAAAATTGAGATATAATAATTCACTTCATTCAATCAAACAAGATACGTATATAAATTTGTAGCAAAAGTTTTTGTCAATTAACCAACTTCCAAATGATAGACAAATCGTTCATTACGTAATTAAAATTCAATATTTAATTTATCTCTTTAATATTTTGATTCAGACAAAATTATAGTCAGTTGAAGATGATATTGAAATAATGTCACAAGATTAAAGAACTACGTTTAAAATAAGTTTAAGCAGGCCTATACCAATTGTTGAGCGATAGAGGCAACATTGTTGTTGTCAATAGTGGAAGCATTTGAGCCACAGGTATTGGCAAGCACTGCAGAGCAATATAGTATATCCTCCGGCGATCCTCTGTTCATAAATACATTGCAATAGCTAAACTATGTAAAACTCAGTAACTCTTCAATAATACTGATTTTCTATAATATAAATTCCTAATAAGCATTTAATATCTAAAGATCCACTCATATGTTCACATAAATAGGAAGACAGATAAGAGTGGAGGCGTTATATACCATGGACCTGCCAGTAGGCAGTGCACTAAGAGAGAGAGAGAGAGAGAGAGAGAAGCATTCCAGAGATAAGATTGTACAACGAGTACAGTAAGTGGGTGAATAAGTCGTATGTTTTCCTATTGGTTTCATAGGTTTGTTGAGAAATTGTTCAAGCGTATATTAAACCTAAAAGGCTACTAAGGAGCTGTCGAGAAATGCATTGGCACACCTCATCAGAATCCATGTTTTTCCTAGACTAGGGAAACACTGTGTGGAGAAGAATGTGCCATGGATCTGTCAATAGACAGTGCACTAACAGAGTGATAGAGCAACACGAACAATAGGCTACGCTTAAATATTTGTTCTTAAATATATTCTAAATATACCTTAAATATACTTTAAAATTATCTCAAACATATCTTAAATATACCTTAAAATTATCTCAAACATATCTTAAATATATCTTAGACATATATTAAACATATCTTGCATATCATGTGCTTAATATCAATGCAGAAACGTGTATTGATAAAATATATTTCTAAAATGTAATTATTACAATTATTAGAAAACTACAAAAATAGCAAAAACTCGATGCAGATCGATGCACGAGTGAACTTTGCTATGCTTTTTACCATGAGTATGAAAATTGAAATAAAAATATTAATTCAACTAATAAAAAATCAAAATCATACATAAACTGTAGAGTGAGCTGCGAAGGAGGAGTGCTTTTATCATTCAAGGTGATATTGTATATCACCTTGACAGGAAGTACTATGACGACGTCACACTGGCTTGTATCGTTGTAGCAAAATGATGACGTAGGCACTATGCTCTCGTTGAGTTCAGGTATATATAGGTCAACATTACTAAATTGAGAACTAGAATCTGTACCTATAGAGAATGATTTACAATTAATCAATAAATAAATTTGTAAACTAATCGAACAATCGTAAATTAGTAAGTAAATCATTCTATAAAGAATAAATGAATAAAGTGAATAAATGCATGAATGAATGAATAAATAAATAAATCGATCAATAAATCAATCAATCAACCAATTATTCAATCGATCAACCAATCAATCAATCACTCTTTACTAGTGTGCTTTTAGATATGAAATTATTCCGCTAATCAATAAATATGCGTATGATACTTTAACTTTGGATTGATTTTCTGGATTTTAACATTTTCACCGTTTTTGGACCTTCTTTTTTCTCGCCGGCTTGATTTTGCCTCAATAGTGCTCTATGTTGTCATTGTTGACTGTAGCACTCTAATCGTTGCTATATTATTATACGAACTACGGTACTGCTTAGCTAAAAACTAAATTCAGAAAACGGAATGTTTAAAGCAGATTAAAAATATTTCTGCTACAAACTCTAGAACAAGTCGGTTATTTCTATTGGTCAAGTGGCTTCACTTCTAGGCTACTGTACACATTTATTCATTTATACATTTATTCATTCATTCATTTATAGATTACATAAAATACATTTAGCAATTTTAATAATGTTTCTCATGCAACTAGTAGATTGAAAAAGTTCTCAAATATAATTGTTACTATCAACAACGAGATAGATCGATACGATATATATATATATATATATATATATATATATATATATATATATATATAAAATGTATAAATGGATTCAGAGATAGATATAAGTTGTGTAAGCTCATTCAAGAGTAAGGTAAAAATTTCTTCGTCTATACATTTACATGTAGTGGCTACACAAGTAACTGAATTAAACTGGTTTAAAGGCTCAACGTACTACCTAGGGCCTATAGTTTATACCTCTGGCTATTATTCTTGATTTTGTATTTTACATTGCGCTTAGGAAATATGAATTTACATTACAATAGAGTTTGGAATAATTAAATTGGTAGATGTATGTTACCATATTGACTATAAATGTCCAGTGTACGTCGAAGTTTAAATAGTACTCTTGACTGGCGCAGATTTATAGCAAGAAACCTGAGGACTGACAGAGTCTGAGTAAAGTTAAGTGAACAATAAATAACTAGAAATTGTATAGATGAGGTTTGGGATAATATGTATAATTCTGTCTTATTATACATGCAATAATATGCATGTCACACATATATTCTGTATTTGCATATAGAATATACATGTATGTGTATAAAAATAAGAACACTGAAAACAACAATGCTGCAGATATGGTATAACACCAAGCAACGAAAAGAGGAATTTATTTATAATTTATGTAAGATAATCCTCAGAGAACTTAGACTTGTATTATTGAAAAATAATTTCTGATTGTCCAACAAAAGGCTAGCTTTGCAGCTTCGCCAGTAGTAGAGTAAACTAGTACAGGAGAAAATAAGAAATGAAGTAAGATAAGATCAAATTGTTTGCCAAATAGTTACGTTTAAGATGTGATAGTGATGTGATAAACACGTATCCGTTGAGATAAGTTCAATTAATTGTTACTGGAACCTATATTCAATGATGTGAATACAGTGTGTACAGGCTGTGAATATAATAATGATATTCATGAGCTCTGCTGTAATAATGATGTTGAACGCTGGTATAATGCCTTACTAACTGCTAGCTATAAATTCGTGCCATATAAAAGTGCTAATATTTACAAGCAATGGTGGGATGATAGCTTAAATATTTTAAAGAATAAGTGCATGGAATCGCACCAGATATGGATTGAAGCTGGTAAACCTAGAGGTGGTCCAATTTTTGAAAAGAGAAATCTAGATAAGAGACTATATAGAGATAGCATAAGAACTCGTAAGTTAGAGGGGAAACTGAACATGGCAGACTCTTTATTAATTTCTTTGTATAATGGAAAAACAGCAAAATTCTGGAATATCTGAAAAAATAAGGTATGTGACAATAAATATTCAATGCCTACTATTGAGGGTGCAAAAACTGAAAAATCTGCTTCAGATTTATTTAAATCATATTTTGAAAAGGTCTCCAATTCGAATGATGTAGGGTTTAATACAGATATGTCTAAAAAATTGAAAAAGTTATTATCATGCAAGATGCATGATCAAAAACTTAGTCAGTTAAATCAGGCGAACATGGCGTCCTATAATGCATTCCTAATAGATATGTCAGTTTCCAAGCTACATAATGGAAAGGCTGTAGGTGTAGACAATCTACAGAAAGAGCATCTAGTTACTAGTTAATGCTCATCCGATTTTATATGTCATTCTGTCTAAACTATTTTATATAATCACCAGGTTAGTATATGTACCGAATCAATTTTGAAGGGGAATGCTTATTCCTGTACAAAAAGATACTAGTGTTAAAAGTTTGCAAAAAAGATAATTTTCGTGGAATAACCTTGAGTCCATAATTTCCAAAGTCTTTTAACATAGCATACTCTTTCTGTTTGGCAAATATTTCAATTCAAATGATAGGCAGTTTGGTTTCAAAAAGAATCTTGGGTGTGCCAATGCAATTTTTTGTGTAAGGAATGTTATAGATTATTTTGTGGAGAATGATTCCACAGTTAATTTGTGCTGTCTAGATATTTCAAAGGCATTTGATCGAGTTAATTACTATTGTTTATTTTATAAATTGCTACAATTAAATGTACCTCTATATATAATACACGTCTTAATAAATTGGTACTCAAAATTATTTTCGGATGTAACATGGGGTATTGCGATATCTGAAGAATTTAAGATATCATATGATGTTAGACAAGGTGGTGTATTATCACCTACATTATTCTGTATCTATGTGGACAATCTTCTTTCAAAGTTATCTAAATATGGATGTACACTTAATAATATATCATATGGTTCATTCTTTTATGAAGACGATTTAGTACTCTTAGCACCTACGGTGGCGGAACTTCAACGTATGGTATTGGTATGTTGTGCTGAGCTTGATACAATAAATCTGAAACTTAATACAAATAAATCGTACTGTATTAGAATTGGCAAAAGATTCTTTGTAGATCGTCCAAAAATACGTATATGTTGTGATAACGGTGTAATTGCTTGGGCTAAGGAAGCTAGATATCTTGGTATAGTCATTGAAAGCAGAAGACGATTTAAGGTATCCTTTACACATGTTAAATGTAAGTTCTATGCAGCTTTCAATGCACTGTATTCTAAGTTAGACAAATTGCCTGATATAAATGTTACTATTCATTTAATAGAATCAATAGCTGTGCCTAGTCTGTTATATGCTCTTGAAGCGCTAAATTTAAATAAATTAAGAGCTTAGAATTTAATTCGGAAATTAAGAGCTTAGAATTTACTTTCAATAAGGCTTTATTTAAACTATTTCAGGTATCTAGTATGAATGATTTGGTGTTTTGCATGAATATATTTTACATCCATGGAATAAAAGATAAATATCAGTTGAGAAAAGACAGATTTATGTCAGGGCTGAAGACAATAGATAATATCAATTTACGCAATTTGGTTCACTGACAGTGCTCCCTACATGAATTTATGTATTTATTCGTTGTTTTTCTCTTGTGTTGTAATGTGGACCATGTTTGTTTGTCACTTTTGTAATAATTTGCTGCCTTTTGGAGAAATAAAGATTGCTATTAATTGATCGATATTGATATGATTGATTGATTGATAAGCGCGTCTGTATATATGGAGCGAATATGATAAATGCTTCACATACTCGCTTCATAATCAACAGAGCTTGGTGTTGTCGTGTCATCCGACGCGTTACTCGTCGAATTGGTAGTATATCTGAAACAAGAAAGATCAGTAAAATATAACTAGAACAATGTAACGGTTTTCATGTACTGTTTTCATATCAATAAGTCAATGACTATACACCAGTATTTAATATATCAACCGGTATTTGATATTTCAATATTAATATATAATGATGATATGTTGTGGGACAGAGAGAACTGAAGAAAGTCTATTCGTATCCCGATACTGATTAAACTGGGATTTATGGGAAGAAGACTATGATTTAATATATCAACCGCTACATCGATAAGTCGATGAATCCACTATAGTTTTTCTCTCTCTCTAGTGTCTTGCCGAATAGCGCTATTGATACATGTAGTATCAGTACCGCCACGTCATTATTAGTATCAGTATCATCACGTCATTATTAGTATCAGTACCATCACGTCATTATTAGTATCAGTACCATCACGTCATTATTAGTATCAATATCATCACGTCATTATTAGTATCAGTATCATCACGTCATTATTAGTATCAGTACCATCACGTCATTATTAGTATCAGTACCATCACATCATTATTAGTATCAGTACCATCACATCATTATTAGTATCAGTACCATCACGTCATTATTAGTATCAGTACCATCACATCATTATTAGTATCAGTACCATCACGTCATTGCTAGTATCAGTACCACCACATCATTATTAGTATCAGTACCATCACGTCATTATTAATATCAGTACATGGCATCATTATATTCTTATTCACAGATTGATCTTAGGTCTCACAATGGAACACTTCACTGATCGAGAAATTAAACACTTCACAAAGGGTAATGCACACTTAAAGCTATCCTATAGCTTGAGAAAAATATGATTCCTGCGGTGATTTCCCTTTGCCTTTCAGTTCTTACTGAAGCCAAAAACAACATAACCATCTCGTGTTGTCTAGCCTTAATTTGGGATATAATGATAATAACAAATGTTTAACTTCCGCTTCCTCATACAACAATGATGTAGAGGGACGTCAGTACACGTTACAGTTGTCCCATGAACGTGCATGTAACATGCCCATATTCGTGTACTGGACATTTTTCATTTGACTCTACATATAATCGCAAAGCTAGTATAACTTTCCTGACAGTAAGATATTCAAACAAAATTTTCCTATGTTTGGGAGAATTGACCGATGGTCAAGTTCTGTAAATTGCAAGAGCGTAACTCGGCTCGTTGCGCCTTTATTGTTTTAACAATAATGAGTCAATGGCACAGTGTATATCGATGTGCGTGTCTAAATCATCGTCATCATCATCAGCTTCTTCCGTTTAATCCCAGTTTAACAGGGTCGGGAAACGAATGGACTTTCTCCACTCCTCTTTGTCCCATACTACATCATCAGTCAATTCGATGTGATGGTTTTAAATATAACTGAGAAATTTGCAAAAAGAATCTTCTTCGAATACTTCCTGAAGTATTAAAAAATTGACAACTGTAGCATGAAGCGTGAAATAAAATTTATCCAAAATCACAAACCGATTGCAAAATAGAGAAATAATAAGCAAACCAAAGTGAAATATATAAAAAGCTTCAAAGCAAAGATGATATTGTCGAAACGTTCAGTGGAGTACATCATCGTGAAACCTTTAGCGTTCTGTGAAAGGCGACAGACCCAGAAGATAAATAAGGTATTTAGAACTACTTCAGAAATGATATATTTTCAAGCTAAGAGGTAAATATTTAGTTACTGATCGATAGAGCGCCATTTGATGAACTGGGTAATAGAATTGACTCCAATACACAGTAAAGTAAGGATTAACTTTAACCTATCCATTGAAATAAGGCTAGAGGATTTTTACTGAACTATTGAAAGAGATAGAGAGGACAGAGAAGGAGTGAGAGAGATAGGGAGAGAGAGAGAAAGAGAGAGAATGAGACAGAATGAGAGAGAGAGAGAGACCGAAAGAGGGACAGAGATAAAGAGCCAAGTTGAACTTACGTCGGTGTAGTTGGACGCGGAGTTACCACGTCAGTAGGTTTTGTTTCCTCAAGAATAATAAGCGTTGTAAGCGTTATCAAGCTGTGAATTTGTGAAAGTAATAAAAATAACGTATGAAAATTAAGAAGCAAAGCGACATATAACGTTACTATCTTCATCGAAGGCAGCAGTTGCAATTGAGTAAAAGTGGCCGTACACGATACAATTTATCGTCCAATATACATGTTTATACTGCATTTATGTACCGACAAGTGAAACTGTAAACTTCCAATGGATAATTTCACTGTGAATTTTCAGTATGCTGACCTAAATAAAAGTGTGTTTTTCAAATGATAATCCTTTATTATAATAGTATGATGTAGTGTTATTATAAAAGATAATGTAAATTTTCAAATTGACAATTGCACAAATTTTGAAGCAAAATACAATAACGCAAAAATATGAATAAAATTAAAAATAGAAAAATAAAAAGCAGTGTAGAATAAGTCTATAAAACAAATAGCAAGCCACATTATTAGAGAAACCAATACTGAATATAAGACAAAAATTAACTTCAGTTCATTGTTACCAATATAATTCCGAATCCTAAAGTATTTCCCTTACTCTGACAAATATTAATATATACCAAGCTTATACGAGTCAAATACACTGGAATACACTAGTCAAATACAATGGCTAAATGCTTTAAAACCTAGTTTTCCGGAATTAAAATTCTCAGTGAAGATAATTTAAACATACTTTTTAAAAGTATGCGTTAGCTTTTTCATTTCTAATGTATTCCTTTAGTTTTAATGGCTTTATTTTTAAAAGTACATGTTACATTAATGAAGTTACAAAAACAAATAGGAAATTTGCATACATTTTTATGCACAGGTAATATTGAAATGCTTTTTTTGAAGAATTTGGTTAAATTTCAGACTATAATAAGTTAGCATGGAGTTCTTACTGCCTTTAAATAATTCTGTATTCCAACCCCGGGCTCTCTTCATATCATTATTATGTTATATTGTATCGGGCATTATTCTAAGTTCGATGAAAGGATTAGCTGTAAAACCTTCGTAACCCAATCATCATGATCATTTTTCTTTCAATCCCAGTTTAGCCAGGGTCGAGATCCTTTTCCCATTCGTTTAAAATAATTTGTAGCAATTTCTGGAGTCTAGGCGCTAACCAACCGAATGCTCCTTCTTACTTTGGCTTGGATCTTAATGCTTTGTCGTCTTTTACGACACGTGGACTCTGGCACAACATGGGTTTAAACACCGGACACAACACGGGCGTCAGATAACGCAACGAGGCTGTGCTAAATCGTACAGAAACGAGAACAGTGTTAGGTGTGAATGCAGGCTGCGACCAAATGAATTTCCAAAAACAAATCTAGGCATTCAATCGAGAAAGATAAGTTACAAATTATGCAATGATAAAAGAGATCAAAATTCTGCATGTGTCTTGCAATCAAAAATGGCATAAACATATGCAATCACAAATGAGATATGAATATTCATGCCAGTGTATTTACTTCTACATGAACACTGCATGTTTGATAAGCGAAAAGTCAATAGTAAAACTCGGTGAAATAAATTGAGTGGGTTATAGAGAAAATAAATAGTTTTAACATTTTCTTAAGCTTTACAGCTGACTGAATAATAGACTTTCGATAGCAGCAATCAAACCAATTAATCAATGTGAGCGAACAATAGCGGAGGTTAATGAATGAAGACACCGCTGAATTGGTTACTTGTGAAAACTTACACCGTGGAGTAGGGTTTCATTGGATCGTTCACCGCCAGTAGCACTACTAGGGAGATGAGACTATTGTACATGTAAATCAACATTAGAACGATATTAGAAAAATTATCATTTAACGTCCGTTCATATAGTTTCTGTAATACACGGGTACTGTCAGAAATTGTGAGATTCGAACCCAAAGCATCCTGCTCAAGAGCCAATCATCTTCAAAACTTTACGTTTAGAATTATTAGAAATTTGAGAAATATTTGTGAGTTTGCACAACTGGGCTAATTGAATGTGGCGTCCCTGACATCATCCCTGGATGAGGAAACGGACGTTGAACCTTTATTATTATTATTATTATTATATTATTATTATTATTATATTACTATTATTATTTTTTTTATGATGAATTTATTTTTTTTATTACCCCGGTGTAAAGAACCTGGGCTTTGATAAAAACGATTCAAGCAATACGTGCTGAATCGCCGCCCGGCTACTCGAGGTCATCAATCGGCTTAAAACAATTGTTGAAGCAGACTGCATTAAATCTTTGCAAAGTCATGGAAAGCCTTTGCCAAAGAAAAGATGTCTCTCGCTTATCGCCGGTTTGCTCTGCAATAAGTCTACCTATGCCATTAATAATGTCAACTCCTTCGGGATTCATCGGGGTCATGGTTTCAATGGCCACCGGAACAACTTCATATCCTAAGGACAGATCACGGAATTTATCCAATTTCCAACCGGCTGTGACTGAAGTCGTATTCAGGTAGGAGTTTGCCATATCATTATTATTATTATCCTTATTATTATTATTATTATTAATACTGACTGTATTACCTATCGTCGCAGAAAGTAGCACTCATATGAAACCAAAGCCGTCTGGAGCAAGTGGCGAAGTCGGTAAGATATTCGACCACGGATCAGTATGTGCGGGGTCAAAATCCTGGGCTCGCCCGTCACTTACATCGCTTTCAAGTGAGGAAACTGGCGTTATCCTTAGCTTTTTTAGCTTTTTAAAACTAAAGAACTTTAAGATCTGCTTTAGACCGCATTAGTTTTGATTTAAGATGAGGCTTCATCCGTCGCTAATATTTCTTCTGGCCAGTGTGATTCAAGCTAAACCTGGCTTTAACCGTTTAGATTCTACATACAATTTCACTTTTGAAACTATGCTAATAATTATTGGGCCATATACATACACACCCTTTATGAATTCTAATCATTAATCAATATTGTAATACAGGCCATTATCAATACGTCAAAAAATTGCTTAAAATCTATTAATTTGTTCATCAATACTAAGAAACCATTTTTCTTTACATTTTATAAAAGGAATTCTTACCAGACTGCCATTACGACCACTAGGATGATGACAGCAATCTGCAGTGCTCTATTTCCAAAGCAAATCCCTTCCGTTCTCTCTTCCACCACTCCACTTCTCTCCAGATAATCCGCGGACTCTTTAGATATACGGCTGTCGTGGGCCAGACCTCTCTCTCCAGGACTTTTCCCACTTCTATATTCCCTATGCCGATGATGATGTTTGTGACGATGCTGATGATGATGGTATTTATCATGATGATAATGATCCGGAGGTGTTTTACTGTAGGACGGAGGTTTGATTTCAGCCAAATCCAAGGCTTCTACTGTTTCCGACCTCACTGTTCGATTAGAAGTGACTTCGTCAATACTGTGTTTAATTTGAAAAACGTAAGCAATACAGTATAGAACTCAAGTATGGCGATGGCATATGACGCAACGGTTAGAGTGTTCGACTAGGAAGCTAGTGGCCTTGGTTCAAAGCTCAGTCAGTCAACAACTAAAGGATATCCACTACGGTCCTATGAAGGTTAATCATAATCGGAGTTAGCTGCCATTCGGGGCTATTAACAGCAAAAATATAGTAATCAAGACAAGGATTTATACCTAGTGCCTCCTTAGATATGCCACTTGGCAGAAAACTAGCGAGAGAGAGAGAGAAACTTCTAAAACAATTATATGTTATACTTAACTAAAAGCTTAAATATGGAAGTTTATGGTCAACCAAACCTGGTAAATGAAGAATTGAAAGAAGACTTCCAGCTGAGGCTTCTCTTTAGAGGATGTCTCTTCGTAATTCTAAGCTTACGATTTAAATCTTCAATTTCATTTACTCTATACTCCAAATTGTTCGTCAGCTTGCAGAGTTCTTTGACCGCCCCGACATTCTCTATATAGATTCGATCCTTGAAATACGACAAAACAAGAATCGTTTTTAGATTTATTGGCTTTTGAAGGAGAAGGTAATATTTCTGATATAATGTTATACGTAATTCTTTCTCTCTCTCTCTTTCTCTCTCTCTCTCTCTTTTTCTCTCTCTCTCTCTCTCTCTTTCTCTTTCTCTCTCTGTTGAAAGCTGAATGAATTGTGTCACAGAGATTTGGCAATTATATAGAGTGACGATAATTAGCGAAATACTTCTTTTAATTATTACTGCTTAATCGATATTACTTGACCGCTGATCAGTATGCGTGGTGTTAAAATCCTGAGTTCGACCGTCACGGATATCGCTTTCGAAAATGACGTTAGATCGGATTTACAGCTGTACAGCTGTAACAATACAATCAAATATATTCATCATTCTAGCCGATATTCCCTTACATCACTGCAAATATAGAAACGTATGCTAGAATTCCAATTGATAGATTAGTAAAACTGACCTTATTCACTACCAGGAAACTGTCGATGACCTCTCCTGATGGCAACAGGACGTCTCCTGTTTTTTCCACTGCCTCTGGGATGATCTGAGCGACTTCCTGTGCAAGGACTCCAGTGTCCACTCTGCTTCCCTCTCCCAGTCCGGCATACTCCGCGAACTCATCCTTGTAGGTATACGTGTAAACCTTCAACTGAGATATGTTGCGTAGCTGTTCACTGGTATCCTTCTGCAATTACATATGATTGTGCACTATAATAAAATAATAAGTAAACGGAACATTAATCGAAATCGTCATTTATTTCAGACATACAGCAATCAATGTTACAATAAAATAAAATATAAATAGTACATGTATTCAACATCCTGTGTAAATACACACACCAATGCTTAAACCTCAGAGCACCTCCAAAAACAGCGAGCTACTCCTACACCCGATTAATCCACATGACATTGCTAACAAACAATACTGTAAGTGATTGAAAGTCTGAGATAAGTCAGAAATCATCTGTACAGCTGTAACCTCTCTCTCTCTTAGTGCACTGCATACTGGCAGGTCCTTGGTACATAACGCCTCCACTCTCCTATGTCTTCGGCTTTCCTCTTCATTTCCACATATGAGTGGGTTTCTAAATCATCTAACACACCTAATCTCGGCCTGCCCCTGCCTCTTTTTCCTTCCATTATATCTTCTATGACCTCTTTTAATAGACCTTCCTTTAACAGCTGTAACCATCATTAGCAATTATTAATTAACTATTATTAGCAATTAAGCATATTACTTTTTTGATAACTTCTTTACCCAAAGTCTACAACAATTTTACATATAGAAATATGTTAATATCTTCAATTTACTTTGATGTTGCTCCATGATAAAAGACTTTTCTAAGGTGCATATTCTTTCACACTACCGTCGGCTTACGCGTTAGCCAAAGAGCGTTCAATTTACTGTCAGGTATCGCAATCAATGCATACAATCTTTAATCACCAAACAAGTGGCAGTAGTACAAGAAAGAAAAATATGACAACATAAAAATACAAACTGGATTAAACAAACAAAAGAAATATAAAACAATAAGGTTTACCCGTGAATTAACTATACGGTCATTTGCTACATATACTAGAATCATCATAGAGGCAAAATACTTTTAAAAAATTTCCAAAATTTATATCTTATAAATTTATATAGCTTTAGAGTCATTACGCTAAATGTCATGTATGTTGAAATAATCTTCGTTATCCCTATGATCTATGTCCAACTTATCATTCAAGCAATTAGACAGGATCAGACTACGCAAAAATTATGCCTATTATAATGATATATGAGCTCAAACGGCCAAAAGCCACAGAACCATTGACAGTGTATCAGTATAATATTGTATTTTTCATTAAACGAGCGAAATATTTTACCGTATATATTATTGTAAGCGTTAGAGAAGGCTTGCAACTCAGCTCGAGTCAGCATAATAGCAGATATACCGAATGTGTCATTCCATAATTATAAACACAAACTTTATCATTGTATCATATATCGCTACTGAAGTGGTTCCTCAGTGCCTTCTTCATTTAATATTGCATTGACCACTAAGTATTATGTTTTTGTAAATAGTAACCTCTTCTATGGCCTGTTTCGCTCGTTTATCAGAAGGATTCGTCACGTGACCAGTACATCTAATGTTACCATGAACAGTCAAAGCTTCGTCTGGGGCGTCTGTGTTAACACCCACATTTCCCTGCAAACAGACAGATAAAATACATTAGTTCCTGTATTATAAGCAAAAATCTCTCTACTAGCATTTACCACCCAAGAGTCTAACAAGTAATAGGTAATAGTTAAAGTGAGAAATGGGTAGCTGCTTACCTGTTTCTTTTGAAGATTTTCTCATATTTTTGACGGTTTCAGATTTTTTGTTTTAAATGTTTAAAGCGTAATTTAGTTAGAAGAGATAATTCAATATTTTCCAGCAGTTTAACATAGAAAATATTCATATAGTTAAAGTATTTCAGTCTTGTAACAGATAAAAATACTGTAAAAATCAACAGATTTAGACGTAATTTTTGTTATTGCAGGCTGAAAAATTAAAGTGTACTTAACTAATTCTTAACTAATTTAATCTAAGAGGTGGAGAAACTTATTATTTTATTAAGATATCGATAATATTATAAAGCTTGTAGCTCTTTTCATCTCTTCGAGTTTAAATGAAGGATAGAAATTTAAATGTTTACAGTCTGTCATTAATCGTTTAAAAAGTTTGATACACGAAAATACAAATTGCTTCAAATGCACAGAGTTACCATACCAAATGAAATACAGAGTCTGAAGGTCTTCCTTTACTCCATAATGTATCCGGATCTCCTTCAAACTGACCCGGATTAGACGCCTGAAAAGTGTATCATTTTGAATAGTTGTGGTTTACTGTCATAGTTTAGTAATAGCATTCATATTACTAGCATTATTTAGAACATACATGCACAACATATTCAGTAAAAGGTTTCATCGCCGCTATTAAAGTGTCAAATGATACTTATTTTCAACATTAGCTTGTCTTTAATCCCAGTTTAGCTAGGGTCGGCTCCCTATCCCACACCATATCATCTGTCAATCCCATATTTTTAATATCTTTTTTAAACATCGCATCCAATATCAGTTGTCGTCTACCTCTCTCTAACTAATTAAATATGTAATTTCAATAAACAATCTATAACTTGACTTTTCAATTTATATGTAATTAAAGTAATTAATTTAAATGTCCAGGCATAGACGCAGGGGTACACAATCCGACATCGCCACTGGCTGGAACCAGAGGCGATATCGGTAGAGAATTCGATCGCGGATCCGTATGTACGGGGTTAAAAGCACCCCTGGCTCGCCCGTCATTGACATTGCTTTCGAATGAGGAAACTGACGCTAACCTTAACTTTTTTAGCTTTAGCTTTTCCATAAATGATAACCGTAATTTATTAAAGCAGATCTCTTCTTACCCTGACGATAATCCTGTCGGACAGCTGGGCTGATACAATGTGGTTTCCGTAGGAGGTTTTTGCGCAGAGTTGAACGATGAGCTGGAAATATTTCTGGTCAGGATTGGGTCGACCCTTCTTGCGCATGTTGTTTATGGTCGTCTCACTGAAGTGAAGCCGACCCACCGTGACCTTACTGACCACGTTAGGTTGTAGCGAGATTCTAAATGAGAATATTAATTAGAAATATTTAAAATTTAGTGCTTGTACCTTACCTACAATTTATATTTATTATTTGCTATTTAATATTTAAAATTCTACGAATGTGAAAGTGTATGAATGATATGGTATGGGACGGAGATGAGTATAGAATGTCTATTCGTATCCCGAGCCTAGCTAAACTGGGATTACATAAACATAAAATAACGGCACACTGGGTCAGGAAGCACAGATGCTTGTTTAAGGCACATTTCCTCCTTTCTCTCATGGCTATGAGTAATCATTGCCTTTTGATGGCGCATCATTTGCAGCTGGCGCTGATTTAAGAAATTAAATTAAGAATTCAAAGGAAGAAGGTTATGGTGAAGAGTATTAGTATATTTACTCTCTCTTTATCTGGCATCCTGCAATGGCAGGTGGTCCACGGTATATATTCATACCCAAAATCTGCTGTCGCTAATAGTAGGAACAATAATTAGTATATAACTAGATTTATTGAATATGTGTTCGGCAAATTTTTTTATCTTTCTTAGCAAAATAATGGGGAAGCCATTAGCATCAGGGTAAATTTTATTGATTGATAAATAGTAAATCAATAATACTAATTAACTTAATTGAATTAAAAGGTTGACTTAATAAATAGTTAAAAGGTAAATTTGTTTCTGTCAGGTTCAGAATAATTAAAAATAAATAAGTAAAATAACAAATAAATAAATATATAAATAAATTTATTTTCATATTGATTGACAGATTAATTGATTAATTTACTAATTGGTTACTCGAATTTAATAGTTTAAAAAGAAGCATATTGACCCCGTCAATCCTGGCTCGCCCGTCGCTGACATCGCTTTCGAGTGAGGAAACTGACGTTAACCTTAGCTTTACCAGCATTTTGTCAAAATGCTACCGAATGATTTATTTGCTTACTGATTGATCAATTAGGCAACTTAATGGGATTAGATTGGCATTTATAGACGGATTAATGAATTGATTGATTGATTGACTCACTGAACAGGCTGATAGGGATGTTTACTCCTATCCGGGTGACTCTGATCTATTTTGATATTATGATCCGGTTGTTCCATCTGAACCACCATCCAATGTATCGTGCAGCAGTTAACACATGGAATAGCAAATAAAAGTTAACACATAGAGTAACATGCACTATTTAATAGAGAGTAACATAAAATGCTTAACGTATAGAGTAACATATAACTGTTAACACATAGAGTAACATACAATCTTTAACTTATAGAATAACATATAATATTTAGCATATAGAGTAACATATAATATTTAACACACAGAGTAACCTATAACAGTTAACACATAGAGTAACCTATAACAGTTAACACATAGAGTAACCTATAACAGTTAACACATAGAGTAACATACATTAGTTAACACATAGAGTAACATATTACAGTTAACACACAGAGTAACATATAACAGTTAAAACATGGAGTAATATGCTACAGTTAACATATAATATTTAACATATCGAGTAGTATATAATATTTAACACATAGAATAACATACAATATTTAATATATACCGCAGTGTAACAAACAATAATTTACGTAGCACACCATATTTAACACAAAGTAATGCGAAAGAGTTATTGTATAAGGAATTACTCAATATTTAACATATAAAGTAAAATATCGTACAAATATCTAGCATATGACAGCTGATAATAAACGAGTGCAAGTTGAGTATGCACTTAAGCTTGTACAGCTTCCAAACTCAAAACCTAACTCTAGGCCACTTGCTAAACGACATTCCTGGTGATACCAAATAATAGAAAAATTAATTTTCTATGCATTTAAATATACATTTCACTATGAATTCTCAGTTTGCACAATATAATAATATTATAATGGTTCTTAATGTATTTTTCAATTGGTAAGCATTACATAAGCAAATATAGGACAATACCATGGTTCTATTTGTAAATATGGTCAGTTAATTGCAATTATAAAAATTTGTCTATAATAAATTAACACTTGTGCAGTATCTGTAGTTATACATTTGAACAACCTTGAAGATATTTGTCGAAAAAGTAGTCGATATCTTAAACATGAAACAAGAAAGCTAGCTAACTTGCGCAAGATAGCGCTTGACCCTTACACCTATAAACTGATTATCCTGCCTAAGTGTAGATAAAGTTACACAACACAAACACTTTTCTGCATATTTCATTATCAGCGTGGAGATCGTTCGTTAATCGCTTGATAGATCAATATGCCATGTTATTATTTAAAGTTGGCCTCCGCTTTAAACACCCAGAATGAGCGTCTACACAATGTAATAACAAAGGAAACATTTATTTGTGCGCTTTTGTAGATCAATATTAAACGTACACAAAGAAACAAAGTCATTTCCACTAACTAGTAGAATTTCATAATGTACAATTTTCTAATATAATTAATTTCCTAATATAATTAATTTCCTAATATAATTAATTTCCTAATATAATTAATTTCCTAATATACAAGGGCGTATCCAGGTTTTTTTAAAGAGTGGGTGCTCGAAATTTTTTTGTTTGATTAATTCATTTGCATCTCTTTCATTTTCCCTGCAAAATGAATTTTTATCATTATAATTTTTCCTTCACAAATAAAGTAAAAACCCTTTCTAGAGGCTAGACTATCCCGGGGGGGGGCTGATGTGACGAGGGGCTGAAGCCTACCCCCTCACGGTCCTCATAGATCCACCACTACTAACATACGATACAATATTTTATAGAAAGTCTCTAACCTTAATTCCTTGAAAGTCGAGAAAGAAGCTGTGAACAGGGAGAAGACCCCCCTCGGTGGTCCTGACGTATTTGGGAAGATTTGGAAAAAAGGTATGCGTGGTAATCTGAAAATGATTCTTCTTCTGACAGATAAATGAATCATCGAAATGAGAAAAATTGAATCCCTTATCTGCGGTGACTTTGAATGCAGGACCCGGCCTGTTGTTTAAAAACAAAATAATGAAAATATTATTTTAAATATATTGGCTTTATTAAAATTGTCAAAATATTTTTCAGTAATTAATGAACGATCTGAATATATTTTTATTTAAATTAAATTAAATAATTACAAATTCAATAAAAAAAATTAAAATAATTTTCTGTCTAAAATGTCACGAAATTTTCTTAAGTTATCATTCCTTTTTGAAGCAATTCATAGTGATAATCGGGAGTAACTTTCAAAATTCAGTAGCTCCAAAGGCCTTCCATCACCTCTTGTTACCAAGGTTCAATTGAATTTCAGTCTAGATGAAAAAGCATATTTTCAAGATACAAAACATGTAAACATAAAACGCCTAAATATTGTGACTTAAATCTCTGTCTCTAGTATTCCGCCAAATTACAGGACCAAGGTACAAATTCCTAATAACATTCTGCTTTCGCTTTCCATTTAGAGTCAACTATCGATTAATGAGGTAGTCGAAAGAGTGCTTCATAAAGGTCTATGCTTACCCATACCTTATTTTACCCTATAGCTTGGGAATGATTAGTCTTTTGAAGTTATTTCCAGTTTGAATCGTAAGTAATTACCCAATCGCCTCTTTCGACACGTGAAGTTTAAGGTTGGTCTATTAATATGGTTGGTATATTAATATTAATATTTATAATATGGGGAATTTTTAATTATTAGTCAGTTAACTGTTGGTGTATTCTATCCGGAAACAATACTTACTGTGATTTAAATGCCACGCAATGTAATTCCTAAGGAATTATATTCTATTTTCTCACGCAGAGACAACATTATGTGTTCTAAAAGATTACATAATACTAACATAACGACTCCATTTTCCTGAACCAGATTTATCCAGTCTGACTGGTTGTGTGGAGTGAAGAGAATTTGTGCTCCAGACCCCAAGCTTAGTGATGTGCACTCGGGTCGAAGCGTTCCATCCATTCCAATACCACAACAGTATATGCCATCGTCTGCTAAACCTGATACAATAAATACATAGAAATTAAAAATAATAAATAAAAATAATAATATCAATAATAATAATAATAGTAAAAATAATAATAATAATAATAATTATAATAATATCCAGTAAAATAAGCTAAAATGGATTCTGATAAATTATTATTAAATAAACCAATAAAATATTGTCTAGCAATTGTGTTACTATCATAATCTCTCTTCTAAGGTACAAATTCCTTTTTACGGTCCGCTATTGCGATCATCAATGAGCATTCTATCATTGAACAAGCTCATCACTCTATAAATTTAATTTAATTTCACCAATTCAATGGTAGACTATGCAAGACAAAATTACAAAGCTATCAAGTGAATTGGAACAAGTAACATGTAAAATGCAAATGTCATTCAATAGCAAAAACTTACAGATATCAAATCAAAGACTATGACAAACATTAAAATAACCATTAGCTGGAATAAGCTATCGAGCTTTATCTCATTACCCTTTCCCCTCCCTTATCTGATTAACTGACTGCACTGATACAGATCTCACTTTTCTTTTGGTCTTGGAATTCTTTCAGGGTGTTCTGGTGAAGTAGAACTGCTGGTAAATGTATATTTTGCTCGAGACGTTCCTGACATCACCCTCTGATGAGCAATAGACGTTACATCGTTAGTTGATATTATTATACAGTTAAATACTCTTTCTGAGATGATTCCCATTGACTTCTTGGATTGAGTTAGGAAGTCGATTACACAAATGCAATACAGCGGTAGCAAAATGTGCTATTTGATCATTATTTTAAATTATTCTATTCTGCGCTGGCATGGCCGAATGATTAACATGCTTACCATAAGCGAGATCCGGTGGATGGTGTTCGGATTTGAGAGGAACAAAGCACCGGATGTCCGAGTCGTTGTAATCACGTGACATGGACTCAGTGGGAGAATCAGGACGCTTTCTCTTTCCAGGCAAGATATCCAATCTATGATAAATAATCAATCAATAAATTGATATCTAAATATCGATCAATCGATATATGTTTATCTATCAAAATGATTGATATCTCGTTGGTGCAGTGCAAAGTAACAGGTCTTTGGGTTTCAGGTAACAGGTCACATATTTCTATCTATAGTCTGCTTTCAGGCTCCATAACGAGCACATCATATATCAACAAGTTAATTTTTCACAAAGGCGATGTCTTATCTATACCTTATATAACCTATCATGGTATATGGCATATAACTCCTTTGCGACGGGCCTGCCAATAGACATTGCACTAAGAGAGGGATATAAACTATAGTTTACAAAAAATTCAAAATCTAAGGCTGTTTCCCCATTACCTTCCTCATTTCTTGCTTAGTCGCCTTTTATTTACTGTTGGTCTAATCTTCAGTTTCCGGACACAACCCGATAGATTAGCGACCTTTACTTAATAAATTTTCACTACTAATTATGCAAATATAATTAATGAATCAGTTAAATATCGTAATCAGTCGAGTAGTAGATGACTGTCATCGCTGCACAAGTCGTTTCAATTTGTCAATAAACAAGTTGTTTGTTTATTTAGTGTCTCTCTTAGTGCACTGCCTACTGGCAGGTCCATGATATAACGCCTCCACTCTTCTCTGTCTTCCGCTTTCCTCTTCATTTCCACATATGAGTGGATCTTTAAATCATCTAACATTCCTAATCTCGGCCTGCCTCTGTCTCTTTTTCCTATTTAGTGTACGGATTGAAAATGATACATGAGTGCCATCAGTTCAAGCTTCGCACAAAGAGATAAATGTTGTATTCTTGTTGTAAACTTTTCTTAAAACACTTTAGTTTTATGACAAATGTTCCTATTTGAATTTGTCGCAAATGACAAGAAATAGTATGACGAGACATGGCGCTAGATTTTAAGTGAATGTACATGTGTGTATACTAACTCCCTGTTAATGAGATCGTTTCTTACTTGATCTTATAGCATAGGTAAAGTAAAGTGAATATGCATTATAGTGAAATTATCAACTATGTTGGCATCTATCGCTTTTAATATTCCATGTTTAAATTCTTAGGCAATTTACTGCATTATCCGTATAACCAGTCCAGTGAATATCCGAGATTTTACTCTCAGATCAGCGCGGCTGGGATTCGAATCTGCGAGAGTTCAATTCGCATCAGGATCTGTCATTTAAAACTTCATGACGTTACCCCTAAGCTATTAAGACATTCAGGTGTTTGTTCCCTGAACAAAGATGACATAAATATACAAAGAATGAGTCAGAGATTAAAGTAATTTTATATTTAAAGTTAGAGTTGTTCGTGTTATCAAGTGGATCCTGAAAATCTGAATCACACTATTTGACCTGCTGAATCTTTATTAACTTTTCGATACTGATTAAGAGAATGTATTGCTACTTCGCTGCAAGTTATAATAATTTACCTGGATGGTGGATTCATAGTGGTTTGACTGGAACTGCTGTGGAAGTACTCAGGCACTGGCGAAGAAAACATGTTTTGATGACGTGGCAGCATGACGTCTTGTTGAGGAGTCATATACTGCCGAGTCATACCCTGAAACTGTGACGTCATTATATCTTGCGGCGGCGTTAGGTAATTATGAGAATCTAAATATTGCTGTGATGACGTCATCGTTCGATTAGGTAACATCATGCTTGCTCGAGCTTGAGCAACAGATTGCTGTGGAGATGCTGTTGAACACTGCGAAAACGTCATAGGTTTCTGCGGGGACGTCGTTGGTTGATGAGCTGACATCATGCATTGTTGTGGCGAAGTCATGCTGTGTTGCAGTGACGTTGCTATTTCATAGGGTGACGTCATTTTCGGATATTGAGACGTCATCGATGATTGAATTGAAGTCACGGATTCATTTGATGACATTACAGTTTGCTGAGGTGAATTCGCTAATTTCTGTGGCATAGAATTGGGCAGTTCTGGCGTCCTATTGGTTTGATGGTTTAAATTTACAACATGTAACGAAGAGCTTATGTTATTTAAATCTGACTTGCCAGTATGAATTGAATGGCTTACTATAGCAGGATCTCCAACATTTTCCTTAAACGGTGTCAAATAGCGCTGATCTGATGCTAAATACGATTGAGATGCGTCTCCACTCGTAGAATAAGACGTATCGCACTGTAATGACGTATTATGTCTATGAGGTGACGTCATATTAGTCGATCGTGACGTCATGGCTAGTTGCGATGACGTCAAACTTTGATCATATGACATCATCAACTGGCGAGCATCCAGTTTCAATGCGTCCTTGTTTCTGTAGACGTCAGTAGAGTGGACATTTGCAGCAGGAACTTTCAGACGATTGGCTGACCCATCCGACTCCGCAGAAGTTGCTGAATGGGATGGTGAGGAGGGTATTCCAGGTGCGGCAATGGAGAACACGATGGCTGCAGGATTCAATTGCTGAATATTTTCATGGGAGCCTATAAATTGAAGGCAAATAAATAGAAATTGTCATTTGTTTCTAAAATTGTGCAAAACATTAAAGTCATGGAAATCTAGTTCACATATGCAGAATTATAAATTTGTTGAAAGTTTCAGTATAGCCAATTTGAATTGGTTTCAATTCAGGATATTATAAATTATTATATTATGATTTTGCTTTTTAAAGTATTATAATGATAGTATTATAATGATAGTATTATAATGATAGTATTATAATTTCCTATGCTTGTTCTAATTGCCCACAAATTTTCTAATGTCTGGGGTATTTGTCTGGGCTACTTAAGAATAGAACATCCGCAATTTGCAATTGCATAAAGGGAGACTAGGCAAGACTGACGATAGAAATTGGAATCACATCGGAAGCCTTGTTTCCATATTTATCCCAGACTATGGGCTACATGGAAGTATGGATAAGGCATATTCCTTTGTGATTGGATTGACTTATTGATGATTAATGCGATATTCATGGAACCTCAAGCAGACTGCGAGTGATGACCGTACCTTGAACCTATCATTTGGCAGAACAGTGAACACTGACTGGAGCCAGTGACGAAGTCGGTAAGCACTCGACCGCGGAGCAGTAGGTGCGGGGTTCAAATCCCGGGCACGCACTGACATCGCTTTCGAGTGAGGAAACTGACGTTAACCTTAGCTTTTTTACTTTAAGCTTTCACAACAGAATTTAATCAACTTTTAAGCAAGACAATACAACGTGATTTCTCAAACAGAAGTCGTCAAATTGCAATTCTCTCAAGCTTACCTTCCTAAGCTTAATCGTGAGTGATTATAAATCACCGCTACAGGTTGCAGGCAAAGCTACAACAGAGTCTCTGCTAATATCAATACACTTAAATACAATGCCTTCGTCCCACGATCCATTTAGTCATATTGAATATACTTTCATGATGATTTCGATCAAGAGTTTCATGAGAAACAAAGAGTGTTTCATAGCAACTGGCTAAATTAACACTCATTCTTGAGGATCCTATCATATTGCTAGAGAAATAAGCCTGTCTATTGAATTGAGAAATTTCATCGCAGACAACTCTAAACAACTTCAGCATGCTACCTGTTTTTTATGTTATTTTAAAACATAGACATAACTTTACCTGTGACTGTTCGAAACTATACGACACTCATTGATCATCTAATCCGGGAATTGAACCTACGAAAGTTCAATTCACCTAGGGATTAGTCACTATAAATTCTACACATTTGTCTGACTCTCTAAACACTGGGCAATTTTGACCTTCAGAAACATTTATTTGTTTATTTTATAATTCTATATATGTGTCTAATTCATGTTAAAAAACTGTTTTAATGACGCCATTAATTCAGTTGATAACTGCCTTATTAGTTGCCCCATTCGTCCAAAGTCATTATACGGCAATTTTAAATTTCGGCCATTATGTGCGCTAAAGTAATTTGTTAATTGTCTTCTCTGTTTATCTCATTATAAATAAAAACTGAAAATATTCTAATTCTCAACTAGATTTTGTCGTTTTGTTTACGGTCACCCAATTCAGTTTGTACCTACGAGGAATAACATATCGCGTTACAAACGTTTTTGAAACTGTTGTCATTTGCGAAAAGCAACTGCAAATAGCTACATGCGTAAAAACCAAATACTAATGTTGAAAACGACTCCGACAATGTGCTTGTACATGTAGAACAATTTTATTTAAAATTCGTGAAACTAGAACGCAATGATGAGCTCATTCGGTTACGGACGGGTGGAATTTCAAGTGCCGGAAAGAAAGAAAATTGATTTCAAAATCTTCAAATAGTGGTGTTGTTTGAAAACTGAGCTTAAACATTCATTTCACGGGCGGTGTACTGACAGAGTGGAGATCAATTACACAATAGGCCTTTAGAATATTCAGCGTCAGCTCTTAAGAAAATAAACTGAAGTGTTTAAGTGAATTCTGAACTTCTGTTCAATAGGCAATTGATGACGTTTATCAAGATTAAGATGTCTACACAAAAGCGATATTCTCTGAAAGATCATCCGAATTTTACGTCGTCACCTGAAAACAGGGCGAGGTTGGATAGGTCATGTCACTTCAGGACTGCGGGGTAGGGATTATTTTATATTTCGTATAGTTACACACATGACATACCTCTATGTCTCATTACGTCTACATATTGTAGACGTAATGAGTCGTGACGTCATCAATAGTTACCTTCTCATTGATGACGTCACGAATTGTTACCCTCTTATTGATGACGTCACGAATAGTTACCTTTTTATGAAGACAAAGGAAACTGTGCTCGAATGTTGAGTTCCAAATTATTCAAACCACAAAAGCTGAATTCAACTGCATTATCCCAGACAATGAAAAGTAAACAAACCGTTAACTGCAGGTGTCGAAAAGAGCGACAAAGAAAAATTTGAGGATTGCAACAAAAAACCACATCAGAAGCCATATTTTTCCAAAGTTGTAGGCTACATATGGTTCTGAAAATACACAACCTTTTGTGAAGGGATTAGCTTTTGACCTATGGAGGGCTACTAAAGAGATGTGAACGCCGACTCTGAGTATGAATATGTATATTGGACCTGCCACTTGGCAGTACCCTAAAGTGAAAAAGAGAGGGAGAGGGAGCGAGAAAGAGAGAGAGAGCGAGCGAGAAAGGGAGATTTCAGTAAGTTGTAAAAGTTATAGATTTAGGCGTACTATAGCATTTACACATGGCTCTGCCATCATCAATCTCTTTTAGGCGTCACTTTTCCTAGATTAAAATATGTTCAATATATAGACAATGTATGTTTAACATACTATTTAATAATTATTTTCTATGATTTAATATCCAAAAATTAAATGTATCGCGATATAAGTGTTTTACCCATTCGTGCATATTCCACATAAATAATTAATCAATTAAACTCAAATACCTATCGATGAAATACTTAACCAGAGTGATATATAACTTCACTTGATTTAAAATGAAATTACAAACACTTAAAAATGCAAGAAAACTAAATTAGGCTTTTGTTTATAATCATATGTTTGATTAGAGTTTGAGAAGAGAAATAAATAGATCTACAAAGAAATAAAACTAAAATGAGCGAAAATAAGCTAAACTATTTAATATACTTTTAGTATAAGTATTAAGTATAGGACGTTTTTTCTTTAAAATTCTTGTCGTTTATCAATTGATTTGTGTCTTACAGATATTGCTGGTGATTATGATGATGTTATACATATTTAACATCGTCATCATCATCATCATCGTCATAATCAACATCATCATCATCATCATCATCATTATCCTCATCATCATCATCATCAAAGTTAAAAAGCTAAGGTTAACGTCAGTTTCCTCACCCGAAAGCGATGTCAGTGACGGGCGAGCCCAGGATTTGAACCCCACATATACTGATCCGCGGTCGAGTATCTTACCGACTTCGCCACTGGCTCCAGCCAGTGTCATCATCATCATCATCATCATCATCATCCCTTGAATTCAAATGTAAGGATCGGTATTAGACAATTTTTATAGCAACCAAAGATATAACAAAACTTAACATTACTATCTGCATATGAGCAATTACCTGTGTAATTTTCAACTGACTGACTGGAACTTAGCTCGACATTTTTGAGAGAAGTGGCATCACTGCTGGACTTCACTTGACCTTCACGTCCCAGTTCCCCGCCCACCCAGGTCACGTGATGACCTAGACTATTAGAATTCATGGCCTCATGTGCATCGATACATTGTAAACCTCCCGCTAATGTCTTATCTCGTCTCGCGCTTCTGAAAAATGTCCCAAGATTTGATGGATTGTTGTCCCTAGGGTCCGCAATGCAGTTGTCCTCGATTGATTTATTTCGCAGTAATCGTTGTTGTTTTTGAAGATGAACTTCCTGTTGCATAGGACTGAATATTTCGAGTGAATTTTGATGTGGCATTTGTTGAGTTTGATTCGCCTGTTGCATGCTAAAACTGCTTGTCGCGTAGTCTACATTTTGATTTTCTAGTAGTTTTCTATCTTGTGAAGTATGTTGTTGTTGTTGTTGTAGTTGTTGTTGTTGGTGATGATGATGATGTTGCTGTTGCAGATGTTGTTGTTGTTGTACGGCCCAGGTGTCACTATTTGACACGGACGCTGAATTAGCACAGATTGAATCAAAATGAATTGAGAGATTCTGAATATAACTATGATTCTGTAGGAAGTTCCTATCACATTGCAACTGTTGTCGTTGCTCACATTGCAACTGTTGTCGTTGCTCCTTGTTGTACTGAATTAATCTATGTTGCTCTGCTCCAATCTGTTGCATAATTTCTTGTTGCTGAAATGGTTTCGTATGTTGGCGTAATTCCATCAGCGTGGCTTTATTATCAACCTGTTGTAACGAATGTTGTCGTTGTTGCACTTCTATCCTTTGACCACTGATCTGCTGATAGTTCTTACTTAGTCCTCCGCTTATTTGTTGTTCGCGTTGTCGGATAGTCTTTTTCTGTCCATTCTGCTGTTCACTTAGTTTCTCCCGTAAATCAATCTCACTGGCGCCAGTGGTGGAATAAACTGCATAACTTTGACCCCCGGCCGGATCGTATTCGCTTCTTCCACTAAGCTGGAAAGAATCATAGTCTAACTGTGGAGTGGAATAATAGGAGTGTTGTTCTATTTCCATTGTTGTTAATTTACTTCAGTTGTTTTTTTACAATAAAAAATTAGTATTCATAGAGCACAAAATAAGTCGTTAAGTTGAGGTCTGTTTTTCCTAATTCCTTTATTGTAAATTTAATAATTTCTTAATTCCCAGTTCCTTAGTTAATAATTCCTTATTTTATTATACATAATTCGAAATTTCTTTAGATGAATACTTAAATTTTAATTCTTTAACAGTTTGATTGATTGATTGATTTACTAGTGTGCGCTAAATAAAATAAAACTTACCTGCTAAAGCTAGTTTACAAAAGAGAACATTCTATTTTTATATAAAGCTTAAAAAGGAAAAAGCACACGGTAAGGTCAGTTTCCTCACTCGAAAGCTACATCAGTGACGGGCGAGCCAAGGATTTGAACTCAGCACATACTGATCTGCGGTCGACTATGTTACCGCCTGGCTGGAGCCAGTGGCAATGTATGAAAAACTAATGATTTAATGAAATATGGTACTCTCCTATAAAAGAATATCCATAATGCTATGAGAGAACATCATCATCATTGTTGACGTCTTCACCCAAATCCCGGTTTAATAAGGATCGCGATACGAATAATAATAATAATAATAATGCAGGTTTAACGTCCGTTTCCTCATCTAGGGATGATGTCATGGACCTCCCCACAGCACACATCACTACAGATCAATTCACCCAGACTAATCTGCAAAAGAAATGTGCTGAAGAGAAGTAAGCTGTGGCAATATTGACGAGTAAAACTTAACCTAAAGCCAGAACTGATCCGCCTAGAGTGTTCGACTGTGATGTAAGTGCCCTGGGTTCAAACCTGGCTCAGACAACAAATGGTAGATATCCCTTTGGGTATATGGAAGGTTAATCATGTACAGGAGCTTGGTACCAATTGGCGCTATCAATAGCAGATGATTAACGATGGAGAGGATTGGTATTAACAGGGATTGATCAGTATATTTACCAGGAACCTGTAAAGCACTCTTGATTACTGGTAACCGGCTATGATAGTGCTATGGAAATTGTTGGGGATTATTATTATTATTAATGTTATTATTATTATTATTAATGTTATTATTATTATTATTAATGTTATTATTATTATTATTATTATTATTAATGTTATTATTATTATTATTAATGTTATTATTATTATTATTATTCTAAATTACAAAAATGGAATCGTTTAGTAAACAATGATTAACATTTCATTGAAATAATAATAATAATAATAATAATAATAATAATAATAAGCGAGATAATAATAAGAGAGATAGGCGAGAGACATCTTTTCTTTGGCAATGAAACTATACAATATATATATATATCGATATACAATTGAAACTATTATTTAACAAATTTTGACTTTGCCATTAACAACCTAAAAATAATAATAGTTAAATGTACAACTTTTATGCAATAATATTAACAGTAATTGATTTTATAACTACTAAGATTACAAGTAAACGTTTGCAGTTTGTGAATTTGCGGCTATATGAGAATATGACGTTATCAGCTTAATGTTACAGGTGCACAGGTGTACTAGCTAATGACACTTGAATCAGGCTAGGCTGTACTGTTCTAAAAGATTTCATAGAAAATTAAGCTGCTTTGAAAAAATATCACCGCATAGTTTAATGTCTTAATCTAAACCTTTAGATAATTGCAAAGATAGTTTTCCACTTAAAAGTACAAAGATCAATAAAGCCAATTTTCTAGCCATTGAAACTCTTACTGAAGTTTTCATCTAGAAAAATTAAATAATAAAATCATTCTTCAAGATCTCTTATTTACGAATAGAAAAGAGCTTAAATATAAGCATAAAATAAAAATATCAAAGATCTTGAACTTGTTCAAATCTTGTGCTTTCCCGGTCACTGATATGATATCGAACAAGAAACTGACGTTAAACTTGGCTTTAGCTTATGCTTTTGAATATGAATGCTTCACCAATACATGTAGATTGAACACGTTACGCAATGATTTCGCGTTCGTTCATGTTTTAATAATTGACACTAGGTCGAAAATCTACAGGGCTTACATACACACTCTCGTTGTTTATTTGATTTCAGAACATATTCGATTTGGATCATTTTATAGGAATACGCTTTCAATTTATTTCTTGAATTGAATGGCTTGCGTGATAATAGTTCAAACAATAAAATGTAGTATATTTTTCAATATAGTAAAAACTACTGTAATAGTAGCAGTACCGTAATAGTAAAAAATACTGAGAAAGGTTCCATTAAACCAAAGGTTTTTATCATATATTTAGAGGTTTTTATAGATACTCTCTCCCTCCCTCCCTCCCTCCCTTCATCCCTCCCTCCCTCCCTTCATCCCTCCCTCCCTCCATCCCTCCCTCCCTCCCTCCATCCCTCCCTCCCTCCCTCCATCCCTCCCTCCCTCCCTCCGTCCCTCCCTCAAGGCAGGTTTAGGAATTTGCACTGAACTGGGGGACTGTTTTCTTCTAGTTTTCTGCCTTAATATCATGGAGAGAATTACGCCGCTAGATGAGGTGGTTCTCCTTTGCCTTCCTCCTGCTCCTGCCTTTTACGACCTGTACAGTTTAACTTCGTTTGATTCCTTTTGCAGTGCGCCGGGCACAAAACAACAATCAACCAATATTATCAATATAATACCAATACCATATTAAATCATTGTTTGGATTATATGGAATACCAATATCATATTAAATCATTGTTTGGATTATATGGAATACCAATATCATATTAAATCATTGTTTAGATTATATGAAATACCAATGTCATATTAAATCATTGTTTAGATTATATTGAATACCAATATAATTCCTGTAAATTATTTTTATACGCGACAATTTATTTCCAGTAAATTCAAAAATAGAAAGAGATATAAAATTATATGAAAAATAACTCAGAATAGGAAGATAGCACCACTTTTCTTCTTTATCAGGTGATGAAATAAAAATTCCTCCCTAATCAAGACTAGTTTATCATTTTATCGCCCACATATTGCTGATAACAGATAAACGCAATCTAGACTGAATTCAGTGACGTGAATTGTTGCTATCCCTTATGTTTTATCACATTTTTACTCCGATATAGAATATTAAAAATTATCATCAATAATTGAGGAAGGCAACGAGAAACCATCTGGAAGTTAGATTTACCCCAAGCTGCAGTCTACATTACCTCAGAAACCATATTATTCCCAAGCTACAGGCTACTTTAATGTGTGGATAAGGCATAGCCATTTGTGAAGGGATTAACTCATTAATAGATGGTGTGCTCTTTATAGTGCGTGAAAAGTAGCATATGAGTAGGAATGTGTACCTTGGACCTGCATCTTGGCAGAACACTAGAGAGAAAGAGAGATAGTCTACGTCAGATATGAATAAGGCACATCCTTTTGTGAACGGATTAACGTGTTGAATTGTGGAGTGCTCGTTATGGAGTGTGAAAAGCAGACTTTATGTACGAATGTGTGTACCTTAGAACTGTCACTTGGCTGGAAGTTAAATATTGATTTAGATGTGAAATTATAGTGATGGGGATTTAGCGCAGTCGGTCAAGGTTCATCTCAATAAACGAAGCTAAGCCACAGGTTTAATGTACTACTCAATACTCAGGTCGTGCTTAGTTCGAAATATTTCACTTCAAAAACATGAATATTTCGACAGATAGGATCTACCAGTCGGCCGAATTCCTTTGCAAGAATCCAGGCCACACTTTTTATTGAACGAGTGCTACACACGTTGAAAACTAAATGAAATTTTTAAATAAAAAATACCATTTGAAATGCATAATCTATGCCGCATAAATGTTTCGCTCAACACAGATCTCCAGTCTTTATTTATTCGTAAGACTTGTCATCTAAATTCGTTAAGAAGCCAAGCGGACGATAAAATGACTTAATGCTATAATTATCGATTTTTAGAAACAAGAAAAGTAACGGGTATATTCAGCTTTTATTAAGTAGAGTATAGTGCTATGTGAGGATTTCCTAGATAGTGTTTAAATTATAGTAGATAACTCAGGTAGGCCTATTGCATAAAAGACAAGATTTTATTGGAACTTAATTAAGAGAACAAATTTATATATGTTTAAATTAAAATAAATAACTAAATAGATTGTGCTAACGTTTGTTAATAATTGTTTAGAACTATTTTTATTTATTTAATTAATTAGGTAACAGAAATTAGTAGTTTCTCATTTTGCTATCTATTAATATATATTTAGTTATTTGTTTTAATTTAAATAGATAATAATTTTTTTCTCATTGAATTTCTAAAAAATCGTGTCTCCAGTGTTTAAATTATAGTTCGATTTTTTATAGAGAATTTCAAGTAGTGCATGAGTTTTTAGATATTGAAAGTACTCTTAATGTTTAGCTACTACATCCATGTACAATACATGTATCACCTATATTGCTAATTGCTACAGCAGCATTCGCCTATTCAGAGAAATAATATTTTTAAAAAGTAACTTGCAATCGTATAATTTTTGGAATTAAATCAATCAATAACTCATTTATCGGTCTATCTATCGAAGTATCAATCTATAATCAATAAATCAACAGCTCAATCAAATAATCGATTTATCATTCAAAACAGTAAGCAAATTTTTATAGCATAATCAAGGCATAAAGCCACAGTGTATCGATAAGTGGACAATGAAGAGTAGCCTATGCGGTTTAGTTGTAAAAGGCAACAACTAATGTAGCAGCTATAATGATCTCTGCAAGTTTTAAATATGGGAGAACAGTAGTTTTGAGACACAGTCCGCATATTAAAGTCACTATAAATTCTGACACATCTGCGTAAATATCTTCTATCGAACATTACAGTATATTCAATTCTCACAATCTCGATTCTCTCTCTCTCAATCACTCACTCTTTCTTTCTCTCTTTCTTTCTCTCTCTCTCTCTCTCTCTATTAGTGCACTGTCTACTGGCAACTCCATGGTATTTAACGCTTCCACTCTCCTCCGTCTTCCGCTTTCCTCTTCATGTCCACGTATGAGTGGATCTCTAAATCTCGAATCTATTGGGTATAACTTCTGTCATACGCTCTATGACTGACACATGAACATCTGTAGCCCAGTGAGGAAGGGCTGGACAGAAGACAAAGGGCAATCATCTGAGGGCAGAGATCACCGAGGTAATAGAAAAGAAAAATTGTGTTAGGAAATAAAAAATTTAAATTAAAAAACTGAAGTTAACTTTTTGCAAGTAATAGAATTGGGACCCAAGTGATTAACTTAAATAGAATTTCAGGTATTGTATAAGATGTCTCTTATAGAATTTAAATAGAATTTCAGGTATTGTATAAGATGTCTCTTATAGAATTGCTAGCTGTTAAAACGGATGCTAAATGTTCACGTATTTAAATGTATTTCTGTGTAGTTAAGGTTTTGTTAATGTCGATAGCTAATAAATTATCGATAGAATGATAAGATAAAAAGGCCAAAGAGGACTTCAATATCAGTTTCATATCTCCAAGCGATATACTATGGGCGAGCCTAGATTTTGAAAAACACGCCTTTGGATTAAGTAAACACGCATTATAGTGAAATGATCAACTATGTTGATATCTATCACTTTCAATACCACATGTTTAAACCATTAGGAAATTTAGTCCATTTTTCGTATCACCAGTCCAGTGAATGTCCGAGATTTTACTCTCAGATCTGCGCGGCTAGGATTCGAACTCACGAGGGTTCAATCACCTCAGGATCTGTCATTTAAAACTTCATGACGTTACCTCTATAAAGTAATAATTATGATTAGCTGCTGAAACTTATCCAATCTACGTCTGGCACAGCGAGTAAACAATTAAATGAGAAATTCAACAGTTAAAACATTTAAAAATTCATGTATTGCATTTGCCTTATTTACAACAGACACATAAAATACCGTCGATTACGATTCACACGCCAGATTATATACACAAAAATGTTCAATTAGCCAAAGTTTTTCCACATACGTAGAATTTGGCTACTTCCAGCGTTGAGACCAGCTCTATAATGAAGGCAAATTCTTCAAAATTAACTTAAAATCCTCTTCGTAAACTGTAGAGTCAATTTCAGAGTCTTTAAATTGTTTTCCACACTGAATGGAAATACAGAATAGATTCTTTTGGCCCATTAGAAGAATGGGCAAAACAATATTATAATATTGCCATTGTAAATCCGGGGGTTCCCAGCCTTTTCCCGGCTCGATACTCATAGACTCTCGTGACGTCCAGACAGACTTTTATAATGTGTACTTTATAGCGTGAACTGTATATAATGTTCTATAATTTATTTTGTACAAATTAACTTAATTAAAAATATCTAGCCATAATCTAGTATGAGGAAGGCAACAGGAAACCACCTCAGAAGTCATACTATTCCCAAGCTATAGGCTACATAAGGTATGGATATGGCATAGACTTTGTGAAGGGATTAACTTGTTGATCTAAGGAGTGCTCTTATAGAGCGAGAAAACAGACTTTGAGTATGAATATGTACCTTGAACCTGCCACTTGGCAGTGCACTGAAGAAGAAGAGAAGCCTAATCAACAGTTGTTATTTTTTCATGCTTAATATTTTGTCACACAGGTTTAAACTTACTGACCATAAATGCTCATTTTTCTATTTTTTACATATTTTGGTAATACTGTCTGACACAACCTGTCAAAGTTGTAGAACCCCAAGGTGTATCGACACCCTATGTTACAAAACACCTGATTTAAATTCTAGAAATTTAAGGAATAATTGAATGAAAGAACCATTTTGTTTGCAGGAGCCAAATATGCAAACATTACGGTACCTTACTCGCCTGGCATCTTATTTTCCTGACACCTTATTTGCCTTACAAGTGACGACTTATCCGTTCTGGTGCAACTGATACAGTGAGAGGCAAATACAAATTCACTGAGAGGCAAAAGTCCCAACTACAAATTGAAATAATATATGCAGAATATGCATAGATTAATATATAATAAAATATATAATATACAGTATATCTAACGTCCGCAATGAAACTCTTCAAAAACTAATTATAAAATCAGAATAAAAAGCTTACAGATCAGATCCAACGGGAGCGAATATGCTGATATTGAGAAAATGTTAATTGTAACTGAATAGGAAGAATTATTCCTGATTGCAATTGAATATTTCGGTATCAATCATAAAGCATAAAATAAAATAATCTCCCCCTAATTAAGCCTAATGCTTAGCTCAAATTCTGCATTATATCAACATGTATGTAACATTATAATATCTGAACATTGTAATATTACAGTATCTGGATGACTGCCCGAGATATTGTGGATTGAACAAAGTGTAAGTTCCTCCTTTATCTGAAAAAATTAAAGCATCACACGAATCTACCGAATATTGGGCAGAATGAAATTATTTTATTTTACAATAAGTTATAATTCATTCAGATCTTTTCATAATAAAAGTAAATAAATTACTGCTCATAACAACTGCGAGCTTGCTGAAGGCCGCAACACACAACTTGTTATTGAGCTCGAGATTCTATACCTTCAGGACGCTATGCCCTGCAAATAATGCATTGGACATAAATAATACCATTCTATTAAATTTCGTCTGTTTCATAATTCTACGCTATTCATCAGTGAACCCATCGACATGTCCGATAAGCTAACGAAGGTAAATGTAAAAAATTTACTATATACAATTTTATTATTTAAATAATTAAAATTAGAATTGCAACGTTACTGAAACTTTATTTTAACATCATTAGTATTTGAACTTTTTGGTTAGCTTTGAAAAAGTACAAGACGTAAACAAAATACAAATACTTAATTTGGCACATAATTTATGCTTTGAAAACTATCTACAGTATATATATATATATATATATATATATATATATATATATATATATATATGTATATATATATATATATATATATATATATTTCGATACACATCCAATGCCATTTAAATGGCCTGCGAACGCATAAAGAGGAGGTTAGTAGTGTAAAATCAAGCAGGTTAGTCTATAGCACAACCTTACGATACTTATAGTGGTGTTCAGTTTAATTCTATAGCTTTTTCTAAACGGTCATATTTATATCAGTGTCATAGCCGATGACTGGTCTTAGAGGCTGCTTTCTTTCCATGATTAATCGCATCTTTACTATTGATAGCGCCAACTGACTGCAAGCTCCGATACATGATTAACCTTCCAAGGGCTCTAGTGGATAGCCATCTGTGACTAAAATTGTTTAGCGAGACTCATACCAGTCTAAACCAGTTTAAACCCTCAGCGTCGAAATCTATTCGCAAACTCTTGATCTTGATCTTGATTTCGATATTGATCTTGATCTTTGTCTTTATCTTGATCTTGATCTTTGCAGTAGTGGCTTTCTCAAAAATTTAAGTGAAATTCTTGTGCGGAATTGAGCCGAACATAGACCCCAGAGCTGCCATGCTGGACACCACAAACAACCAGAAGAAGATTCTATCGATGGCCCTGGCCAATCTCCTCCACTCTCCACTATACCTCTCCGCCGTCTCAGGGCTCAAGTCCCTGGGTCCTCCCCCGACCACCGCAGCGGTCGTCCCCCCGGCGGCGATCCTCGACCGCCGCCTGCTGCCTCCACCACCGCCCCCGCTGTACCCCATGGGCGTCCCGCTAATTCTACGCCTGTTTCCTGTGATGGCTGAAGTGTAGGACCTATGACTGTTAGTTCTAACGTGATGGGCCGTCTCAAAATCACTCAGGATCGAAAGCGAATCCATTTTATCCGAGATGATCTCCAGCTCCAGTTTTGGCGGTTTTTCGTCCGATTGGAGCCAGCTGGGTTGGGTGTTGTTGCCGTCCTGCCCTTGGGTCGCCCATGAACCCGTCTGACTGGGTCGTGGTCGATCAATTTGGACCACTGGTTGCTGTCCGCTGTGACGTCGTTTAGATTTGTCTGCGCGGAGGAATATCTGTCGCATCCAGGCAGGAACTCTTTTTCCCGAGTCCTTGCGGAGGAATATATTCGTTACTATGACGGCCATTACCAGGGCTATCGAAACCATCAGCATGGTGAGTCCAAACAGAATGCCTGATAAAAATTAATAAAATTCGTCATCATCATCTTCTTTCCTTAAATCCCAGTTTAACCAGGGTCGGGATACGAATAGAAAAATTATAAATTATTTATTATTATAAATTTTAATAGAATTAATTAATTAAATTTAATTAGTATCGCTTACAGTAAATATTATGTATTTGTAGTAATTAAGCTGTGGATAAATCATAGTCTTTTGTGAAGGGATTAGCTCGTTAGTCTAAGGAGTGCTCTTTACGGACCGTGAAAGCTGCATGTGAGTAGGAATATGTAACTGCCACTTAACAAAACACTTTTTGGCTGGAGCCAGAGGCGAAGTCGGTTAGATACTCGACCGTGGATCAGTATGTGCGGGGTTCAAATCCTGGTCTAACCAGTCACTGACATCGCTTTAGAGTGAAGAAACTGACGTTAACCTTAGCTTTTTAGCTTTCTTTAGCTTTATACAGAGAGAGAGAGAGAGAGAGAGAGAGAGAGAGAGAGAGAGTAAAACTTTTCTGTAAAGTAGTCTCGAAGACATACTGCGACCAAGACACTGCTACATAAGTTTTCGTTCACATTAGTAATAGTAACAATTATATAATAATAATAGTTATAATAATAATAACAACTACAATAACAATAGTAATAATAATAATAATAATAAGAATGACTTATTTACCTAGGACTGGTATGGCATCAGGAGTAGGAGGAAGAGTCTCTCCCACGATCAGCAGGAACACGACCAGGGCCAGCAGGATCGTTATCTCCAGATTAACCTTCTCTCCGGACTCGATGGGAAGAAAGAATCCGAGGAAGGACACGGCGTAGATGAGCAGACACGGAAAGATCAGATTGATGACGTAGAACAGACTCCGCCTCGTCATATGAATCGTAAACGTGACGTCAGGGTAGGGCTCAGAACAACAGGCGTAGATCTTCTCGTGCCTTTCCACCGTCACCTTCTCCACCGCCCACTCCTGATTCATCGGCGTGTAGTAGATGGTTTGATGCTCGCTCACGTTGTACGTGACGTTGAGTTTATGCCCGTGGAAGGTCCAAGAAATAAATTTGACATCACAGCTTTGATCGTCGAAGGGGAAGTGTTGGACGTCGAGCGTGCAGTAGGTGTTGGTCACTGCTGGGAACATCCAGAGCACCTGTCCGGTCCATTTGACTATAGCGTAGGTACTCATGAAGTCCTGAAAACTGTCGTCAACTCTGTAGCAGTCGAAATAATCGTTTAATTTAATTACTAATTATATTAATGGTAGGACGATATCATCATCATCATTCTTCCCTTGAATCCCAGTTTTTTTATCGTTTAGCATCGTTTATTTGTTCATCACAGCACAGATTATACAAACAATAGAAACGTGCACGTAGTTAGATACACAAATAACAATACAAAAGAGGCTACCATAAAATTAGTTTAATTAGGTTTGGGATACGAATAGACTGTCTCAAATCCTCTCTGTCCTGCATCAAATCATCAGTCAATCCCCTATTTGAGACTTTTCCATTCGTTTAATTCTTCTAGCAATTTCTGGAGCCTAGTCGCTCACCAACCGAATTCTCTTTCTGACGTTGGGAATAGTAGGACAATATCAATAGGATTTTAAACTTGTTTTGTCTGGGTTGTTGAAGAATAGACCAAAGGGGAATGCACGTGTCGTAAAAGGCGACAAAGCATTACGAACTTAACCAACATCCGCAAGGTTTTTCGGTTGTTGAGCGCCTAGGCTCCAGTAATTTTCTAATTCCTGCCCCAGCTAAACTGGGATTCAAGGGAAGAAGAAGATGATGATGATGATCAATGGTAGGACAATAACAACGTAATGGTAGTTCTTGCAGTCTTGCAGCTATGAGCTAGCAATATTTTTAGACTCATTGTACTTGTACTCAAGTTGTACTTGTTGACTTATTTTACTTGTACTCAAATTGTAATTGTTGACTTATTTTACTTGTACTCAAATTGTACTTGCTGACTTATTGTACTTGTACTAAAGTTGCACTTGTTGACTTATTGTACTTGTACTAAAATTGTACTTGTTGACTTATTATACTTGAAGTACAGTTTAATTGTACTTTCAGACTTCAGTTGGTCTATCATAGCTTTGTGACCTGATTTTTCTAAATCTAAATGTTGTATTTCATGAAGTTCTGAAAACTATGGAACTCTTCGCAATGCAAATTTCATTCTGGAATTTAAGCTACTCAGAAGTAATAACACCCTGAAGTATTTTAATAAAAAATGTTAAAGTCTGCATGCACTGTGGATAAAAAGAATAAATAAATAAATACAAGTAAATATAAATAATATAAAATAAATATAAATAAAATTAAAAATAATAAGATAAGTAATAATATATATTTTATATATTATATAAAAACTGGGATTAAACTGGGATTTAGGGGAAGATGATGATGATGATGATATTATATTATATAAATGATTTTATATTTATGTATATAATATAAAATATATATTATATATATGTAATATGTTATATATTTATATGTTATTATATAGTTATTTTTATATATTTATATTATTATTTATTTATGTATTATGTATTTATATTATGACTTTAGATTATTGTTATTTATTTATGATATTTCTATTTATAATATAAATATAATAATATAAATATTCCATTCAATGATTTCCCTGATTCTTGGTCAATAGGTCATGTTAGAAACTGATTTGGCTGAAGATTAAAAGTTAGAATATCAAATTCTGGCTGGACCTTTGAGAGAATACCCTGTGATACCGCATCTAAATTTAACTTATTTTTTGCATATAAAGGTCTTACACATTGCTAATGAAGATATCCGGCGTCCATATGAGAGGTCCGTATACCCAGATCTGATCCAGACCATCATAGTCAGCTGGGTTCCATTGTAGATACTCGTCAACCCATCTCTGAACATGCAAAAAGTAAAATACCTGAATAAACTCTCTTAATTATTAAACAAATGATTCTTATAATTATCTTGCAACTCTACTTGCTACTAAAAAATCATCATCATCTTCCCTTAAATCCCAGTTTAACCAGAGTCGGGATACGAATAGACTTTCTCCAGTCCTCTGAGACTTTTGAAGTTTATCCATTCGTTTAAGTTTTGTGGCAATTACTGGAGCCTAGGCGCTCACCAACCGAATGCCCTTTCTGACGTTGGTATGGATCTTAGTGCTTTAGTCGCCTTCTACGACACATGCAGTCACCGGTTGATCAAATTCTTCAAACGGCCCGGACACAACACGGGGAAAATGCTACTAAAAATCACGTACATAAAAGTTGTTTAAGAGTTTTCTTAAATAGTTATATATATATATATATATATATATATACATACATACACATGTATATAAACATGTATATATATATACATGTACATGTATATATATATATATATATATATATACAATTTATGTAGATATATACATGTGTATACATCTACATGTATATAAGCATACATGTATATCTATATGTGTGTGTATGTGTGTGTTTCTGTGAGTATACATATACGTATATACATTATAAATACATGTATATATATATATGTATATATACATGTATACTTTATAATTATAATAATGAATATTAATAACGCTGAGTTAATTGTTGATTGTTATCCAATGGAAAAGTAAATCCAGAGTTGGACACTCTCATTCTCTGGTTGCGCAATATCGCGGACGGAGCGCTAAGATGAATTAATGACATTACGCGCTGTTAATAAGAAGTGGCGGAGCAAATTGAGCGGTTCGACGTTCTCTCGGCCGATAAGCATCTCCTTCCATCAGACTGGACAAGGGAAAACAATCGAAATCGTTCCGGCCGCCGAATCGAAACTAGCGCAAGATGGGAGCCCTGGTGAATTTTTGTAATTATTTCAGAAGTGATAGTGCAGCGGTGAATGGCATCGATTGAATGTTTGCATGCAATGTAGAGATGGGAATCGAACCGAACCCGAAAAGAACCGAACCCTAAAATCTAGAATTTTGACCGAACCGAACTCGAACACAGACTCTGACCGAACCCGAACCGAACCCGAACCCAGACTTCGTCCAAACCGAACTGAACCAAACTCATGGAGTTCCTCTCTTCTTCACCAGCCTGACATTAAATAAAGATAGTAAGAACAATACAAAGCCACAATATAGGCCTATAGTGACAATAAAAATTTAAAAATTGATGAAGCATTCTATTTGCTCGTTATAATCAAAGAAAATATTTCAGATACAATAATAAAGCTAATCATCTATATTATGAACATTTGTTGGTCAACTAGCAATATTTTAAGAAATGTACATGAATAAATACCACTTCTCTCCTATTTTCATTTTCATATTTTTACCCAGGTGAAAAAATGTGGCAGCTATTATGACTTAATTAATTTTTTAGCATATTTACTATAAACCATTTTAAACATGTTTGTCATAATCATAGTTATTATAAGTAAAGTTAAAAAATTGCAACATTATCCAACCATTTCGAACTGGAATCTTGCGAGTTGGAAAGCAAGCCGAACCCGAACCTTTGTTAGAACCGAACCCGAACCTAACCGAACTTTCATTTTCAACGAACCGAACCGAACCCGAACTCTGAAAATTCATAAAATTCCCATCTCTAATGCAATGAGAATGGTGGAAATTTGGAACGCCTCGTGGCGCAGTGGTAGAGAGCTCATCTCTTGAATGAGAGGTCGCGGGCGAGAGACTGCCTTACGACATTGGTTTTTCTCTTCCGAGGAGCGAATAAAAACCTATTCGTGTACACTTGGTGGTGTCAGGCCGATGAATAGCTGATCTTAACGTTCCATTTCCTATCTAGACCCCACCATGTCGACCCGAATAGAGATGTACATCACGCTAAAAGGAAATCTTTTTAATGTGACTAATGGTAATATTATTGGGAAAAATACACTGCAGGTTATTAATGATCATATCATCGATCACTTGAATAGTAATGAAGATCGGCTGCCAGTTTAGTATTGTGTTTTAGAAATTAACTTTTATTGTTTATTTGCTCTAATTTAAAAACATATATAACATTTTGAACAAACAAACAAAATGGAAACACTATGAAAATATAAAGAGTTAAATAACTCTGTGCATGTGCATCGTTTAAAAGAGAGTTAAATAATAAAGTTTATTTGTCAAACAAAATGTATGCATATGATTTTGTGTTGAAAACTCTTAACCAAAGCTTACGCTTAGCTTATCGCAGGGTTATACAACATCGCTTCAGTGATAGGGCGTGCACTGGATTTGAATCTTATACCTACTAAATCGAGACGAAAGACTAAGCCGTTGTGCTATGGGCTTTGTTGCCAGATGAAATTAATTATTTATCTAATTTAATTGGCACTTAAAATATTTAATCAGAAGTAATTTAAAAAATAAACAGATTGGCCTTTTCGGTTAAAATACTTAAGCAAAAAGTAATATGAATTAATAAATCGCTTTGGTCTTACTCTAAATCTGAACCTGAAATTTCTTAATGCTAAAACAAGTAGGCCTATACATCTTGAAAATTAACCTAGACCGGAGCCATCTCTCATTAATTTACTAATGTTACAATAATAATATTAATAATAATTATAAAGGCTTAACGTCCGTTTCCTCACCCAGGGATGATGTCAGGGACGTCAAACCAAATGGCAGGTCGTTTTCATCGCATTGTATCTCCAAAATAAGGGCATCGTAACAAATAATAAACTAAATAATAAATAAATAAGAAATAATTAATGGAATAAATGAAATCAATAAGTGATTGATCTAACTCATTTCAGTTAACACTATTCAGTTTATCTAATGTCTATGTGTATTAATTTTAACTTCTTATCATTAACTATTATTATGTGTGATCTGTCTGGATTTTTAAGCGTTGTTTCTTTGAGTCAGATGCAATTAAATAAACATGGCCCTCTCTATCTCTCTCTATCTCTCTCTCTCTCTCTCTCTCTCTCTCTCTCTCTATCTATCTATCTATCTATCTCTCTATTTAACTATTATTTAAAGAACATTAATATCACATATTTTTATATTAATCAATAAATCAATAAGAATTTAACGTCCGGTTCCTCACCATAAAGCAACATTAAGGACCTCTCTTGCAGACTCAGCACAAATATCATGAACCAAACTTTAACCCCCACCACGTGACCGCTCGGACTTTGCCGATTGTTTTATTCCCAGAGCGCTCGGCAACCTTGTGGCCCTCTAGTCGCTCACTTCTCTATACGTGGCTTTTTCTGCGGCGAGATAAAAGGCTGATAAGAGTAAATTGGTAACACGGGATTGTCTCGTTCCACCAGCTCTCGAAGTCATTCGATGGCATTCATTATATCTGCAGTTTATTGAATGACAGTTTCTATTCTTTAGTGATTTCAGGAGAAGAGGGCGGTTCTAATTGATTTCTTATTGATTTTTTATTGATTGATATTTTCATATAATTCTGAGTGAGATGATAATTAGAGTTTTTCGGAGAGATATGAGAATGTACGAAACCATAGCTATATTAATACTGAAATTAAAATTTGAAATCTTAAGTAGGACTTCGTAAATTTAACGTCGAAATAGGTATTTAGAATTTTACCTAGTATTTGTAGAAACTTAAAGATGAATGATAGAAATAACATGATATAGATCCGCAATATGGTAGTCTGGTAGAACAACAAAGTAACATGGTAGAGATCAGCTTAATGCATGAAAGTAAAACCTATTAATGGAAAGACCCACTTACCACTCTAACAGCTATAAGTGCAGACAGAGTCTGGAATTTCTCGTTCTAAAACAAAAATGTAAAAAATAGTTGTTAAAATTAACAATAATTAAAAGTTAATAATTACATTTATAATAATTAACTATACATTTAGCTTAAGGCAGCTTTGGATTGATGTAGGTAACTAATATTTAGCATGAAACTGGCAGATACAATTTAGGGAAATAAATTAAATTGAAGTAGTAGCAAGAACTATAAATGTTATCTTTCTTCCTAGTAAACTAGCTACAGAATAACAGAAATCGTTAACTAATTTTGATCCTTATGTTTCCAATTGCCTGGTTGAGAAACATCTATGAACTCGCATATTTAGATCAATCGCAAACTACATGTATTCGTAAAAGACTGCTAAAGCACTCAAGTTATCAGCAATAAGATTTCTGCTTCATGACTTTTCATACATTTGAGATGAACACTAAAGACCAGTAGTACAATAATATAGTCCGATAACAAGTTTGTACAATAGTGTACTTTGAGAACAAGTTAGTACAATAGTGTACTCTGGGAACAACTTAGTACAATAGTTTACTCTGAGAACAAGTTAGTACAATAGTGTACTCCGAGAGTAAGTTAGTAAAATAGTGTACTCTGAGAATAAATGAGTACAGTAATGTACTTTTAGAATAAGTTTAAACTGTTTTTGGGATCGTTGTATTGTCCATTGTGAAGGACGAGCTGCCTGAATTCTTTGATTTTCGTAGTTCAAATAAATCATGAAATAATATAATCTGCGAAAAATCGTAAAGTTACTTTTGAGGGCTAGAATGTCGAAAATTTCAAGTAATTATTATTTCCTTTATGCAGTTGAAAGATCTCTATTAAAGTAGGTCAGAAAGGTCCGGGTCATTCGCCGCAACTTCCTTTTAATCCGCTTCCAGTTGGTCCGGATTTTAATAAGTTCGGTAGGTGGAAGAATGCGTAGGTGACGGAAGCAGAATTTTAAAAGCAGATCGATGATTATATTTTGATCAGGAATTTTCGTGGACAGCAAGTGCATCGAGGGTTTACCTTCTGTTACCCTTGCTCGCGCTGAACCAACATGTATATCAAACCCAGAGATACATTGCCAAAAGAAGCTAGGCCATACCAATTGTTGTTGTCGCAGGTTAGACTTGGAAGAGTCCATCAAAACGCAGGATAACACACGGACTTCAGGGTAATTCATACCGTATATATAAATGTGGTATCTCTCTCAGAGATGCAAAATATAGAGGTTCCAAGCCTAAGATCAGATCGTTGTTTTTGGTAGTTTGTGAATATGACTGACATGAATTTGATGAGTATAAATATACAAGAGATCATTAATGTTAAGATCTTAATATTAATTTAAAACTGTAATGTTAAAACCGTAATTTTGTAAAAAGTTAACGTTTATTTAAAACCTTAATGTTAAAATCTTAATGTCAATTTAGATCCTTCGAGCTACAAAATAACTGCGAATATCAAATTGTGCACCAATCGTGTAAATAATTGTTGTAGATCAATCAGCAATAAGTACCAGGCCTAGAGTTACCAGGCCTAGAGTTACCAGGCCTAGTGCTACCAGGCCTAGTGTTACCAGGCCTAGAGTTACCAGGCCTAGAGTTACCAGGCCTAGTGTTACCAGGCCTAGTGTTACCAGGCCTAGTGTTACCAGGCCTAGAGTTACCAGGCCTATAGTTATCAGGCCTAGTGTTACCAGGCCTAGAGTTACCAGGCCTGGTGTTACCAGGGAATATCAAATTGTGCACCAATCGTGTAAATAATTGTTGTAGATCAATCAGCAATAAGTACCAGGCCTAGAGTTACCAGGCCTAGAGTTACCAGGCCTAGTGTTACCAGGCCTAGAGTTACCAGGCCTGGTGTTACCAGGCCTAGAGTTACCAGGCCTATAGTTATCAGGCCTAGAGTCAACAGGCCTAGATTCAACAGGCCTAGAGTCAACAGGCTTAAAGTTATCAGGCCTAGTGTTACCAAGCCTAGAGTTACCAAGCCTACAGTCATCAGACCTAGTTAGATCGTTCTTAAGGATTTTGTTTTTCGATTGCTTGGTTGAAGTTTAATGGTCATCGAGACGAATACTCTTGAAAACAGTTCTCGCGTGATTGGTTCAATTACTGCAGAGTTCGAATGCTGAAGTAGCGCGATACAGAATTCTAAAGGATTACTATGCATGCACAGATCATGGAGATTTTATTTACTGGAATAGCCGTCGACTTCTTGTTAATGAGCTACGACATTACATATGAGAAATTATGAATGTCTTACAATATGCGGAGTATGTCTATGAACATAACATATATACAATTTCTTTGCTATTGAGGAAAAATTTCTGCGAATTAGCGTGAAGCTAATGTAGACATGGGAACATTATAAGATGATGACGGTAAAGAATAAAGATGTTAGTAGTCACTCTAATGCTTATTTGTGGAACTCGAATTGCTCGACTGCGGATCAATAGGTGAAGGTGCACAGGCAGACATGTTCTTCGCTAGTATGTTGTCGGCGCATGAAACTACGATTAATTAGTCTATTTTTAGCTCCATGAGCCTTTAAGGAAAAGTTTTATTTGAAATGAGCGTTTTTGCTTTATACAATCTTTATTTCACCAAATTCATGGCAGTAAGAAACACATACAACACAGAAATCAAACACAACACAAATCAACGTAAAGAGAATAAAGAAAGTAAACATATATCTAGAGTACCAAAAGCAATCCCTTCTCAAATATCATTAGTATTAGTAACGGCTATAACTCTACAATGACTCTAAAATGTATACCTGATAGAGGCGAATGAATCTTGATTCTCAATTGAGAAGTTTCTTTTAATGGATACATAGTCCAAATAGTCATGATAGTCAGCCTCTGAATTCTCAGTTAAGCTATTAGAAATTACTGCTATAGAGATAGCAGGATAGCTAAAGAGATTTAAGAGAAAACATTAATACCATTCTAAAGTAGTAGTTGAAATGTGACTCACCGTGTCCAGTATATGATAAAGAGACATCCCAATGATGATGGACATTCTCGTCGAATCGTTCCTTACTGGTCTCGTGTTCTTGTCATAGTACATCAGCAGCTTTTCCTTCAATCTATACTCGTGCGAGAAATTAGCCAGCATGTTCTCTTCTGTAGCCTTCGCGTCCATTTCGGGAGTCGAAGTCTTTACCGGTGTCGGTCTTTTCTTTTTCTTCATCACCCCTCTCATTCTAGACTCGGTTTTCCCTCTCCCAGGAGTGGGGGGTTGATCGCTTAGCATCGTCTCTACCTCCACTCCATCCTCCGTGTCTTCTTCAAATCCTTCATCAATACGAATATCGAAGTTTTCCGAATTCGTCTTCTTCATCTCGCTTGCCAATACGTCACGCATCTTTTTCTTGACGTCACTGAATGCGGGCTGCTCAGTAGTTTCAGAACGTCCTGAAAGCTGAGGATGTTTGGGATCTGCAATATATCTCGACGTTTTGGAAGCCTGTTCCAGTCTGTGGTCGTTGGAAGTCCAGTAGGCAGCGATGTCATCCACCTGATTCGAGACTGTGGTTTTAAGTAGTTCTGATAGACTTGATGATTTTATTAATAAAGATATCGATGGTGAAGTTGTTGAAATATGATTGCGAGGCACGGGTGTAGAATACTTGAGTTCAGAAATCATCGATTCTGTTTCGATTCCTGGTGCAGACGATTTAGAATTCATTTCAGACGTTGACTGAGCAGTTTGAAGTAAAACACCGGTCATCACTTTATACAACACAGTATAGTTTTATATTAAAACAAAAGCAGAGACATACAAAGCTGGTAAAGAGCTGGTAAAGCTAAAGTTAACATCAGTTTCCTCACTCGAAAGAGAGATCAGTGACGGGCGAACCCAGGATTTTAACTCCGCACAAGATAAATATGCATTATTGTACCTTCTTGTTTAAATATACAAACATTTTGAATATAATAATATAATTTGCAATAAATGATTTAAATCGACTCACTTTACGATAGCATAATAAAACGAGCATTTGCCAACTAATATTCTAGTTTTAATTAATCAAATAAATTTATAGAAATTTACGTTTTGAATAAATCTCTGATACATCATGTTATTGGTTCTATCTCGTTGATGCAAAAATCTCAACCTACTTATTTCAAAAGATTTGTCGATATTTGAGGAGATAATTTTGCCGACATAAGAAAACAATTCACCGAGTCAGAAAGTCGATTTAGTAGTTCCTTAAATCATTCTGCCAATAAATGATACTTGTCGTTTTAATTAATTTACAGAGTTCATTTCTAAAGAAATTAGTTTCATTCTAATTATTTTATTGCGGAAACCACACAACGCGCTCTCAATTTTAAAATGTTTCAAGCTTAGCCTCTTGTAAATTGAACATTTGAAGCAATTGTCTCTTATTGTAGCTTATAAAATCTTTGCTGCATCGAAAATCAAGATATTTGAGTGTTCAGTGAAACGAAAATTTCAATGAAGTTTAATTAAATCTCTCTTAGTATGAGAGTAGTAAATGTTTTCAAAATTAATTATCATCTCTCCCTCTCCTCTCTCTCCTCTCTCTCCTCTCTCTCTCTCTCTCTCTCTCTAATCTCTCTTCTCTCTCTTTCTCTATTCTCTCACTCCCTCCTCCATCTCTCTTTCCATATCTCAAAAAACCTAAGTTTTGATTGATTGATTTCTGATAGGATATTTTTACATTCACATTTAAACAAGAATTGCCGTACGATAGTATTAACTACGAGAACTTCAAATTCTAGATCATCAGCAGTTAATCAAATAGCAACAATCCCAATTGTCCATAGCTACAAAATTTAATTTACTTTTGTCCCCATCGATTTTTCAACATAATCTCTGCACTTTGAACTTTCAATCAGAACCAATTTCCTCATCTATTGTCAATTCTCTTGCTTCGAAAATGTTCTAAAAATCATTTCCTCGCTACATGTTGAACTAATTTTTGAAGAAAGGTACTCACGATTCACTGGTACTAAACTCAACGGGGGTAATCCATTTAGCTTCCACAGGGTTTAAGTATTTCTTCTATGATTGCCTCAAAAGCTTTGAATAAATCTAGTAAAATCCAATGAGTTACCTTCATATGCACCAAGTCAATCTATCGAATTTTTCAATAATTCATTGACCACGGATCAGTATGTGCAGGGTTTAAATCCTGGGCTCGCCCGTCACTAACATCGCTTTCGAGCGAGAAAACTGACGTTAACATTAGTTTTACCAGCTTTTAAAGATTACTATTCCACTATTATTTGCTATTATTTTGAGCAAGTTAGATGTATAATTTTTTATTTATATTTAAAGTTTATTGTAGTTCTTTTAATAATTTCTAGCCTGAGGCACATAATTATTTAACTTTGAAAAAGTTTAAGCATTGCACTCCTGGTAAAGTTATAATTTTGTATTTGTAGCATCTTAAAACTACAAGTTAGGCCAAATTTATGAACTCTTTGAGAGCGCCAGCTGTTAGTTTTATAAAAGTTATTTTTACATTTAAAATGTACAAAATCTTTGCTAAATCTTTACTTGCCTACTTTCGAAATTTCTATGTGTGTACGTATTATAATTATAAATATACTATTACTTTGAATATTGGGGCCATGATATATGTAGTATACAGAACGAAGTAAACGAAGGTAAGCTACGTCGATCCGGTTAATACAAGGAATGGTGACCAACTTGGAAGACCGAGTGTTGACAGCTTTGAATGAAAATTCCCCTAGCTCCCCAGATATACGTTCAACATATATAACTCAGGAAGTGCTCAGCTGAAATATTTCACTTTACAGTTAAAATATTTGAATAATAGGATCGACCAGTCGGCCAAATTCGAATAAAAAAGAATCCCAGCGACACTCGTTTTAACATCAATCAAATTTGAAAGAATGCGACGAAATGCGCTACAAATTTGGGTCCATAATATATTATGGGATTTTTTAATATAAATATATATATATAATATATATATATATATATATATATATATATATATATATAATATACGTGCTTATATTATATATATATATTATATATACTGCATATTATATATATATTTATGCATGTATATAAATATACAGTATAAGTTTATATATACATGCATAATATACATATATGTATATATATACATGTATATATTATCTATTTAAGTAAATTTAATTCTTATTATTCAAATTTGAAAATGGAGCCGTTATAGAGGAGCATATGTAAAATTTAAAAAGTTTTAATCGTTTTATTGAAAAGCACCAATTTGGGCATAGGTAAGTTTACTTAATATTAAGCCGTGTTGTTAATTCTTAAATTGTCCGCATACTATTAACGTTTGCATTTATTTAACATGTGTCGTATCGTCTTCAATTATTGCGTTCATTTATAGTGTACTTCGTGTGCAGGAAATATTGTCCATACAACTCGCTCGTTCCCTGTCCTTATTTTTCCCTACCACCCTCCTGCAATCCTCTCGACTTCTTCTATTTTTCACTTAATCTCGTGCACCGCTATCAATTTGATCGGCGCAAAATTGAATCGTCTCCAAAGTTCCTGTAAATAAACACTTGCTGCTCCGGTGCCGCAGTGCCCCAAGCCGATAGAGAGCTTAGTTGAGGAAGCTCTGACCAGTGTCAAATAGAGAAGTATTGCTGGTATATTATATGTTGTTACTAGAGGTATTGTACATGTATTTATGAATGTTATATATGCGTGCATATATGTTTGCATGTATAAATAAATATGAATATATGTCTATTTGCTTGGACATGTGGATATGCATGTATATATATATATATATATATATATATATATATATATATATATATATATATATAATGGTTGTTAATGTTATTGTCTACGGCTTTTTTACTTGGGCTAATATAAGTACTTGTACTGACTAATAATACAAATAATACTAGAGGCATGGCGTCTCAACAATAACGGATTAATTTAAGACTTTAAGACTATTAATTATACTATTCTATATTCTCTGCTTATTCACTTAAATTGATAAGATGTTTTTTATTTATTTAAGAATTATATAAGCAAGAAAGAGGATTTCTTATTTACTGATTATTCATTAATAATGAAGAAATATATTGAGCACTCTATTTTCTGTTGCTGTTAATTAATTTTTTTACTCAATAGATATTCTTTTATTCCCTTTATTATTCTAATTTATTTGCGAGATTTATTAAAACTTCTCGTTGCCCGTATTGTATTGTAAAATTTCGACAATATAATGTAGAAATAATAATAGACCATGAATATATCATGAATATATATATATATATATATATATATATATTCATGATATATATATATATATATTATACCATGACATTGATAATATATATATATTATGTATATATTTATATCAATATAAATTTTTATATTAATATATATATTATTTATATATTGATATTATATATATATATATAAATATTATATCATGACATATTTCATGATATATATACATATATATATATATACATATATATATATATATATATATATATCATATATGTATATATTCATGAATAAGATCAGATATCTCTACACTTAGATCACTTAGATTGTAGATCTAAGAGTATCTTATAATCATAGGTCCTTAGTGCCTCAACTAAGGTCAGTCCTGCGGTCTGTTATAAAAACTATCATCCAAGCTGACAGGGAAGTCCCGCTAAAGAAGGCTTGCAGGAGAAAGTGATTGGAATTAGAATGTTGGCACTTCATACTAAGGCAACTGTTACTTAAACCATACGTACATTGAATTTCCATTACATTGTTTGCCTATCATGCATCCGTCAGACTGCTCTCTATAAGCACACTGGAAAAGATATTAAATTAAAATCTATAATCGGGAATGCGTCGATCAGCGTGCAACTTGAAACTGTTAGATGTTACCACATTGATCAAAAATGATAGGAATCTGGAACTTTATCGACAGAAACTGTGTGCTACTTTTCACAGTGTCATCTTTGTCAATAGTCAATATCCTACTGGAATCTGTCAGTTTGATATTCACCAAGTCCTTCAGATTGGACTCAAGTGTTTTAATCCATTGCTTCAAGTGAAGCACTTAAGGCAAAATATTCCTAAAAGTATCGCATAGTTAGGGTAAAGGAAAAACAATAACGATTTTCAAACCTGAAGACATCTTGAAGTCTATAACGAAAAATTAAGTTTGATTCAGCTTGATAACTTTTAGCATATTCAACTGTATTTAAATTTTACAAAATTTACAAAGATAATAAAAAGTTATAAGGTTAAAGATAAAAATTTTAAATGTGTAAAGATATAATAGAAACAGCTATCACTGCTCGTTCATGAAAACTGCATAGACTGTAACTGGTTATGAATTTTGGTACAAAATAAAATCAAGCACGTCTATAACCTTTTTACCGAGTAAATAAGTAGAATAGTTTACATGGTTCTAATTGCTCAAACAGAAAAAGCCAGTACTACTAGCCAATTAATAAATATCATAAGGAATAGAAAGAAGACCTGGATGGGTCATGTCCTGAGAGGGATTTTTTTATCAAAAGAGGTAATTGAAGCGTGAATGGAACAAAAAAAGAAGAAGACAGATATTTAGGATCCTGGATGATTTTATAATTAGTTCGAAAGTTAATATTAAGAGAAAAATGCAGGATAAAACTATGTGGAGGAGTTATATGCTATGGATCTGCTAATAGGCAGTGCACTAAGAGAGAGTTTACAAAGCTGCATTGTTTAGTGTAAACTTGTTTAAGTGGATGCCAAAATATGACACAGGGGTAGTTTTTTTTCAATCAGTGCAAAACTACCTGAATCTCTACTGCTCATGCACTTGTCCAGTTTACATTTAACTGCGATCCTTGAATACCTACTCTCTGACATTTTCCTAAAATTCTCAAGAATATCATTCTTTTCTTTAACAATATTTCGCTTATTTTTCTTTCTGTTGCTATTTTATATTCCTTTGGCTCTGATCTAACTTCAATAGTGAATATTTAATAAACCTTTAAGACATTTGTACTGAAAGCAGTTTAATTTATGCTTTAGTATTCTTATTTCTAGTCAATCCATCTATTTTTCTTGCGACTATACTAAATTATTTGATATTATAATACACTTTAGGTGCTTATCTATGAGTTGATAAAAAACTTCGATTTCACAGACAAATTTGCACTAAATGCGAGAGATAAATACATTATTTTTTCAATCTCTGTAGTCCTGAATATATACAGTAACACATTCATACGCTAGACTTTCAGAAGTGGACACCTGGTAGCTTATCTATCTGGTCACCTAGCAGTCATACAATATGATGGCACATGACTATATCCGGCCCAGTAGAACATACCCGAGTGTTATCACATTTGCATAGAATTACAGATTCTCATCTTTCTCCATCTCTCTCTCTCCCTTTCTCTCTCTCTCTCTCTCTCTCTCTCTAGTGTTCGGCCAATTTTCAGGTTCAATGTACATATTCCTACACAAAAGGTTGCTTTCACTCACTTTAAGAACAGTCAGTTGATCAAAAGTTTGTCCCGCCAAAAAGGCTAAAACTTCGTCAATCTGTAATATCTTCGAGATAAGTTTATCTACATAAATTTAGAATTACTTCTACCAAGCGTGCATTATCTGCTGCAGAAATGTTAACGAAATACCAGAGTAAATTTCACAGAAACGAGTTAATAGCCAGTTTTATTTTGCGGAAGAATTATGCGTTCACACTGCAAGTCGTTCCATTAGCATACGAGTGCAGAACAAACAACTTAAGGGAACGGCCGTTATATTTTTGCATTTCTGAAATGCGATTTACAACCATACGCTAGCAAGCTAATTTATTTCCAGTTAACGAGGACCCAATCCGTCCTATCTGGAGTGTTCTAGGACGACTGGAATAGATTTGCAACAGTTAAAGCTTCATGTGCTTGCATGACGCAGCCATGATTGAAAGAAAAGAATAAATGTTTTGCAGCGTCCTATTTCGACTTCCATAATAATTATACCGCATAACGTCACACTGGGTCAGGAAGCACAGATGCTTGTTTAAGGCCCACTTCCTCCTTCCTCTCCATGGATATTAGTAATCATTGCCGTTTGATGGCGCATCAATTACAGCCGGCGCGGCTTTAAGAATAACCTTCTATCACCCTGGGAATATTTTTTGGGAACATCCACCTCTACCTGTTATGATATCATATAGCAGTTTTCGTATACTAGATCAGTTTCAGCATCAGCTGGTCCTTAGTTATTAAGTTATTTCACACTTCGCCTCAATTTAATTCTATGATAGAAATTGAAAAGAAATGGCGCCTTCGGAATGTTGAGAATTTAAAAGAATGAGATAGTCTCTTAGTGCACTGCCAACTGGCAGGTCCGTGGTATGTAAAGCTTCCACTCTTCTCTGTCTCGGCGTTCCTCTTCAAGTCCACATATGAGTGGGTCTTTAAATCATCTAACACACCTAATCTCGGCCTGCCTCTGTCTCTATTTATTGCAAAACTATTATGGTAATTATTCAGCATAAGAAATTTAGATAATGACCCTCTACTTAACTAACAAATATCACTCATATAATTCTTCTTATCTTATGTCGCACTCGTTCAAGTATCAACTCAGTCATCATCATCATCGTCATCATCATAATCATCATCTTCATCATCATCTTCCCTTGAATCCCTGTTTAACTAGGGTCGGGATACGAATAGACTGTATCAACTCAGTCATGCGATAACATAAATGACTCTTATTATTAAGATCATGGCGTGCGTTGCTACGAAATTCTATTGTCGAACGTGTGAAAATGCATTTTAAATTCCAGCGATATTGCAGTTGTCATGGTAACTAATTCGTAATGCACATCTTACATCCAGTTCCGGTGCTAATCCACCTACAGGTTCAAGTTACCCGGAAGTCCCTGGCTACAGCCGAGAGCAAGATTGTTTGTCCTTGTCGAGCCTCCAGACTCTCAAGCGCAATTTTGTCACTGACCGAAATGATGATAAAGTATAGAAACACTTCGTTAAGAGTGACAACAAATTCCTAAAACTAACAACAAGTAAAGACAAGCTGGTTAATTGTGGGTTTAAAAATAGACATAATGCATGCCTGATACTTAGTTAACGAATTAAAATTTAAATTAAAATCAAATATTCTGGGAACTGCTTGTGGTTGCAAATGCAACAACAAGCAGTTCCTTCGAGCTTAATTATTAATAGAATTATTAAGTTGTATTACTTTTTTTAATTCAACGTGAAAGTCTGCTAAAAATACTGTCTTCGAATTTTTTTATGTTTTTTGTACAATATAAAGGGTCAGGATGACCTAGTGAAATTGTTATCAACTGAGAAACTTTACAATGTACCTGTGTTTCTGCTTTTATATTATATTGTGTCTATCATTTACTTTCTTTGCTTTCTAACGGTATAGTAAGAGTTTGCGTTGTGCAAGATATCATTTAAAAATAAATATAATAATATTATCTTTTATAGAACGTTTCAATACTTTAATACACAATTTAGAAGTTTTCGAGTTCCATATCTTGCTCGGTATACAGTCGACTACGCTTTTCCCATACTATAAACTGAGCCAGTTATTGTCCGAACTCCCAATAACTTCATCTTGTGACAAAAAATCTAAGAAACTTCGGTAACTCATCAGCCTACAGTCCCTCCAGAAGAACTATTTGTACGAAAACTGGAAAATTATGATCGCTTCAAAATCGTGACAAACACAATTGAAACATCCCGCCGCATTCGTTCTATCCTTTGAGTAACGTGGGATGGATTTCACTTCAAACGGGTTGTTCGAAATTGAAAAACTTTCACGCTCGGGAAGTGTTTGTGCCCTAATTAAGTGGAAGGATTTTAAGGTGAAAGGAAAACAGTCTGCTTGGAATAGGTGATGTATTTGTCGGTCGTTAAACTAGCTTAGGTGATTATTCTTACAAGAGCAAAGACAGTCCTAGACACAATTTATTTGTACATAGGCTACCTTCTATCATTTCGATCACTGGTGAGCACATTTCTCTAGCAAATTGAACGTATATGGTCATTTCTTCGATTTCAAATTTCGACGAAAATATTCAAATCCGTCACATGTGATGTCCATTTCCCTCAAGACAGTTTATTTAGCCCCGAAATAATTGTACATAGTTGCATTTAGGAAAAATGCATGGTTGCATTTGTGTTACGGAAACTGACGTTAGCATTACCTTTTTAGCTTTATTTGTTCACACTGTTTTGATGCTATTTTTATATTATTATAGCTTTTATTAATGATAATGTTTATTTTTTATTGTTATTGTTGTTGTTTTTGTTGTTGTTGTTGTTGCTGTTGCTATTGATTTTTTTATGGCCGTTAATATTGCTGATACTGTTCTTTTAACAATAGTCTCAACCGTGATTTGTTATATAATTATATAGTTCTTTCCCGTGATGTGTCCGGGACGCCGAAGAATAGACTAACCATAAACTGCATGTGTCGTAAGAGACGACTGAGCATGAACTGAGAAAATCAACGGGAAATCACCTCAGAAGTCATATTAATCCCTTCACAATAGGCTTTTTAAAAGCTACTCTTACCCATATTTTAATGTACTAGATAACGAGGCAATATTATGACTTCCGAGGTGGCTTTCCATTTCCTTCCTCAATTCTTGCTCAGTCGTCGTTTCGTACAATTTTCGGTTAATCTAGTTTTCAACTCTCCAGACAAAACACTGATTTATTGTTATTATAAATCTTTATTTGAAATCTTTGAGTATTTCTTTAGTTTGTTTATTGACCATAGGATTCACGATATTATTTAATGTAGAAATATTCCCTAATTAAGATTTAATTTACTTTATTCAATGTATTACCTCACTTAACTTAGGCCATTCGGCTCTTTGATGAGCATCTTCTTGATAGTATTCAGTTGTTTAGTTAGTTGCGAGATACTTGTGTACAGGTTCATATTTCTACTCTCTGATCAGCTCGATGGGGAATCGATCCCGTAACCTCTAGAACAAGCCAGTTAGATTTCATGAAGATACCCGATCTTTTACATTCCGAGCTATTTAGAAATTCTAAACAGAGGCAGGGACTCTAAAGAGAAGACTCTAAGACCTAAACTCTAAGACTCTAAACTCTATGATGCTAGGGACCCAAAAGAGCCGCTCAAGGCCTTTGAATTATAAACAACGTGGGTGCGGCGGAGGTTACAAGAATCTATATGAGTAGATAATTGTAGGCTGGAGTTCTAACTTTACGATGTGTTTACATTGCGGTAGAGGATACGGAAAAATAACATGAAGAATTCCAGAAACCACTCACCCGCAATTAAGCTATGGATAAATTAACGACTTTCAATACTATGGGATTGTATTATTTGCGTGTATACTTTGAAAATAATAAACTAAATAAAACATAAAATTAATGCACGATACCTGAAAAAGTAAGCGACTATAATTTTCTCTAATTCAATTAATTAATTTGTTTATTGCACGCTTTTCGAGTACCTGTGTGTGATGTTGCATGTTCTTTTCGTTTCTAATACTTATCTCTTTGTTCTATTTCGCTGAACATGATGTCACTTTGTGCTTTATATTGTGTACATATTGTACTTATGCTACCATATTTTTGGTAAAATAAAGATGTATAATTATATAGTCTATGCTTGTATAATTGCAGCAATAGCAGTAGGCCAATATTGTTTTAATTTTAGAGAATTTCTAGAATCTTTATATAATGCGTGATGATAATTTTTGGCGAAATCACACATGAGGAAAAATTTTTAATTTTACTTTATGTGATACGATTTATAAATGTTATCATAACTGTTTTCAATTTTTGGCATTATATAAAACAACATAACATACCATAACATAGCATAACGTAACATAACATAACGATAATGACATGATTTTTTTAAGACTCACTAAATTTTTTTATTATTTTTCAAATATTTGATTTGTTATTTTTATAAAACTTAATTCGGCTTACTACACCAATTATAGGGTAATACGATAACACACATTATAGTGAAATGATCAACTACGTTGATATTTCTCACTTTTAATATCACATGTCAAACCGTTAGGCAATTTTGTCCATTTTCCGTGTAGCCAGTCCAATGAATGCTCGAGATTTTACTCTCAGATTGGCGCGGCCGGGAATCGAACCCACGAGGGAACCAACATCGGTCATCTTGTTGTGCATTTATTGCAATAACTAAAAGAGGTATTCGTTATTAGGGACAGTGTATATTGACAAAAAATACTAAAAAGATAAAAAGTTAGCAAAGCAAATTTTAACGTCAGCTTCCTCATTCCTAAGCGATATCCGTGACGGGAGAGCCCAGGATTTGAACCCAGCACATACTGATCTTCGGTCGAACATCTTATCGACATCGCCACTGGCTCCAGCTTAATTTCGTAATTAATTAAGAAAGCGGCACAAGGCCAAAATCGATATTTTTAGAAAATATATCTTAACTATTTTGCTGAATTTCATTGTATGGTATTTATACTTGTTGTGTCCGGGTTGCTGAAGAAATACCTACCGTGGACTGCATGCGTCGTTTATGGCGACAAAAGTACTAAGATCCAAATCAACATTAGAACGGACATTCGGTTGGTGAGCGCCTAAACTCCAGAAATTGCCGCTAAATTTTCTAAAAGAAAGACAAAAGTTTGTAGGGGATTGACTGATGATATGGTGTGAAACAGAGAGGAGTGGATAAGGTCTATTCGTATCACAACCCTAGTCAAACTGGGGTTCAAGTCAAGATGCTGATGATTTCATTGTATGGTATTGTTTTGCGAGGCCTTGATCTAATTCTGATATGGTGTAGCTTTCAGTATTCGCATAAAAGTGGGAGGAGTGATTGAACAACACTATGAGTTGATTACCACGCTTCGATGGAACTTCAGAGTTGGCTCTGATTCGATCTCCAGCCCAACCTGGACCAGCTCATTTTTAAGTCGCATTTTTAAAGACGGGTTGACCTTCTGAAGTCATGTTCAGAACCACACGATACTGGAATAATTTGCCTTTGAAACTTGCTACTACTTGCTTTTAACGATGTATCAAATATCTAAATCGAGATAAAAGATTTAAAAAACTCTTTTAAAAGAAGATTGCAAACGAGATAATGCTGCAACTAATTTCTAATTAAGTTGAGGAGTTATTAGCATGTCATCAGCTTAAGCTTTTGTTTTATATATTTTCTTACAACTTTAAAAAGCCCAAAAGGCTAAAGCTAAGTTAACGTCAGTTCTCTGATCGAATAGCATGTCAGTGACTCAGTGACGGGGAGAGAAGAGTATTTGAACAACTGAATTTTTTTTCTTTCGTATACTATGAATTGGGCAATATCACTTTAAGTGAGAATCAAATCTACCATCCCATAATATTCCTCGCGCAATTGGCTTTTTAAATAATGTGAATTATATATATATATATATATATATATATATATATATATATATATATATATATATATATATATAATTCATATATATTTACTGTATATATATACAGTATATATATATATATATATATATATATATATAATTTTTTTGCATAATATGAAAACCGAATGCAATAAAGATTTTATAAAATTATAAAATTAATTCAACAATGTTTATTTAATAGGATTATATCTGGCAAAATACCGAAATTTTACAAATTTTTCAAGCAATAGTAATATACAGATATGTGACTGAGCAATACAACACTTTTCAGATGTAGTGGATTCAGCTAAAATAATTCTAAAACGCCCAACAATATATCAGTTAGGGAATTTCAATACATAACTTTTAGAAATAATCTTAATAGAGCATCTAGTAATGGAATCTTCGCCAATCGTTGTTTCAGAAACCCGGACACAATACTGGCATAGTAGTAAAAATAATACAAATTTAAATGTCTTGACACTAATCTATTAAATAATATTACTCCAAAATACACGTATTTTCCCAAAATACACGTATTTTCAAAGGTATCGCTAATAATTAATGCGCATAAATACTGCACTTCCAATAATAGCAATAGTCTAAACATGAAAACTAAGCGTTGACCGCACTGCTAATCAAGAAGAGGACAATTGTCAAAATGTTCGGCTGCAGATTCGCAAATATCACTGGCCTGACATGTATAGTATTCTGAACTTCGTCAACAATGAAATCTTCTGCAGCATTCACCCATAGCCTGTGTAATATCTTACAATCAATATTCCAATTTTATGAGCTTGGTGTTTGGATTTTTCACATGTCATGGATGACTAGATCAAAGGAATATGCATAAATAGCCACTAAGCTTTATACCTTTCGTGATAATCGACAATACGCTTATGTAGATTAGAGAAATGCAGAGTAATCAGATTTCTGTGTACTGAAAGAATTGGTCATTCAAATTTCAGATGAATGATTTTTAAAAGTTAAATTGCAGAATCTGCAGCATACCACATGTCATCTCAACCTGCCACATATAATTTCTCACTGGATTTTACTGAATAATCCTAGGCGTACTACACGTTCAATTCTCTGACTCAAAATATGGAGTAAAATCCATCTGTCATTTTCAAAAGCCTTCGTATGAAAAACAATTAGTAGGTCTATGAAAATTATAGGTATCCGAGGACCTCAAAGCAAAGTTGCGTTATTTTGATACTACTCTACGAAATTTACAACGGTTCATTCTAGTTTACAACATGCACCCAGCTCTATAATACTACAATGTTCCTATGCTAAATTACAATGCTATAATGCTATAATACTATAATGCTATATTGCTATAATACTACAATGTTCTTATGCTAAATTACAATGCTATAATGCTATAATACTATAATGCTGTAATGCTATAATACTACAATGTTCTTATGCTAAATTACAATACTATAATGCTATAATACTATAATGCTACATTGCTATAATACTACAATGCTATAATGTTAAAATGTTGTAATGCTGTAATGCTATAATACTACAGTGTTCTTATGCTAAATTACACTGCTATAATGTTGTAATACTATAATGCTATATTGCTATAATACTACAATATTCTTATGCTAAATTACAATGCTATAATGTTATAATACTATAATGCTATATTGCTATAATGCTACAGTATTCTTAGGCTAAATTACAATGCTATAATGCTACAATGCTGTAATGCTACAATGCTATAATATTAAAATGCTGTAATGCTGTGTAATGCTATAATACTACAATGTTCTTATGCTATAGGCTAATCCTATAATTTTGTAATGCTATAATACTACAATGTTGTAATACTACAATGTTGTAATGCTATAATACTACAATGCTACAATGTTGTAATGCAATAATACTACAATGCTACAGTGTTGTAATGCTATAATACTACAATGCTATAATGCTGCAGCGTTGTAATGCTATAATACTACAATGTTACAATGTTGTAATGCTATAATACTACAATGCTACAATGCTGTAATCCTACAATGCTACAATGCTACAATGCTATAATTTTGTAACGCTATTATTATGAGAACTCACCTGCTAGCAGAAGAATTGGTGTTCCGAACATTGTAGGAAATTTCTATTCTAAAATGTATTCCCGGTCTTTATACGATCACTATCACGCAACTTCTGTAGGTTTCTGATTTCCGTATTACGTAGATCTTCAAATATTACTTCCTTTTATATCGTCTGTGCGCTTTACTGAAGATGATTAATTTCAATCTATCTCTTATATACTTCTCTACAATTTCAGTTTCACAAAGGAGAAATTCTATAATTTTGAAGATATAACTGAAGATGAACAAATTAAACTTATCTTAGAGAAGGCCTACTTTTCTATAATTTCAGTTTCACAAAAGAGAAATCTAAAACTTCTTGAAGCTTAGGTTTTTAGTGAGCGATATCTATTCTTTTCTATAACTTAAACTGTAATGTGTTTCTCCTTAGCTTCATACACGTAACACTCTACAGGTTTGTAATTCCAACTACAAAATCTATTAATATAGAACAAGAAATTAACTATTGTTTACACAGCATCGATATTCGTTATTTCAGTCAATCAATCAATAAGAATTTAACGTCCGGTTTCTAGCCATAAGGCAATGTTTAAACAACTACAGAATTCACTACAGTCTCGAATGTCGCTAGAATTTTAAAATGTCTGAATTGAAATCTCCTAACCCTACATGCGTAGTTTTGCATCGCGCAGAAATCTGTCTTGACAATCCAGCTCGGATTCTGCGGATATCACGTGACACAAGCTGGAGGGGTAGTGATGCTGATTCCATGGAATAGAGAGAATATAGGTGGTATGATGAGAAGAGGGGGAGGGGGGGGGGGGGTAAGGGGGGTTCTAGTAGAGAATAGAAATTGAGATGCAATTTAACGGCTCACTGCCTCAGGCTAAAACAGATATCCTTTTAAAACCTAAAGGCGCCATGAGCGCCTTTTATTGTCAAAAATTGTTTGATGGGAGATTTTCATGCATTTGTTCATGTAGATAAAATATTTCTTAATATTTACAGTTCATTTATGATGCTAAAAATAATAAGTGCGATAATTTAGTTTTATTTTAATGAATAAATAATTGAAATTAAATTTGTAACTTAATAATTGTATTAAGCGAATGATGAAGCAAACGTTAGTGTATTTTGCAAATACACGAAACACTAAAATAAAGAGAAATAATTTTTTAAATTAGCAATTATTACGTTAAAATTCGCCATATTATACAAGCTCTTGAAGTCAGACAGCTTAGAGACGTTGTGTGTAATTGCATTAATTTATTGAAAAAGCTTAGACAGTATTTTCTTCAAAAAATTGTTAGATAACTAGGCCTATTACTGCGGTGCGAGTAGTGGAGTAGACGCTACTCTATTTCTAAGCTGAACATTTGAATTAGTTTCGAAAGAAATTTAACACGCTCGAGCTCCATTCTAAAATAGGCTATGAACATCGCAGGTTAGAGATAACGTGTTAACTGGATAGGGAGCAGAGTCTCAGCAGACTGTTAGTTCGAATAATACCTCGATCTCCAGGAAACGCAAGCCTTAGAGGAGCTTCATGAAATGTTTTGAATTTTTAGTGTGTAGGGATGCATACATGTACATAGGGATGCATCAGATAACGTCTCTCTCTCTCTCTCTCTCTATCTCTATGTCTCTCTCTATATATATATATATCTCTCTCTAGTGTTCTGTCAAGTGGCAGGTCCAAGGTATGTATTCCTACTCACCAGCTGCTTTTCACGCTTTATAAAGAGCACCCCATTGACCAAAGAGTTTATCATTTCAGAAAAGTTTATGTCTAATCCACACCATAATATAGCCAATATATTTTGGGAAATAATCCTTAAATAAATCTAATAAATCTTTTTTAAAATGGTAAAACTAATGTTAACGTCAGTTTCCTCACTCGAAAGCGATGTCAGTGACGGGAGAGCCCAGGATTTAGAACCCGCACCTACTGATCCGCAGTCGAATAAATGACCGATTTTAGATGAAACAATTATAATTGTTTTAAAATTCCGCCTGCAAATACTCACTGATGTATAAAATATTCGAGCAAAAAGAACACTCTGAAACGCTGCCACTCGAGGTCCTATAGGTAAAAAACAGCTTGGGTTGAAGCAATTAATATTCGATTATTTCGATTGATATTCTTTGCCAAAGAGAGAAATCTTTAGCTAGTCGCTGGGTTGCTCTGTGATTAACCGTATGATGTTACATCTGTGAATTCTGTTACAGCAATTAAATAATTAGCTGAGCTCGTGGATTAATGTTAACCTACAGTATGTCATGGTTAGGTTTTGGCGTTTAAAAATTTTCATGTAGCAGTCGTTTCTGCAACCTTACAGGTGAACTATTTACTAGCTGTTCTATAGCTTACTACACAAACTGCACGATGATTAATAATTAATAAACTTTCAGATAATTAACAGCTGCATTTCGCCCAATGCAGGTTTTCACTCGTGCAGTGACTGGTGCAGGCAAAAAATGCTAAATCTGCAAAATTTTTATCAGCAGACTGGGGTAACTGGGGTGAATGGGGATAACTAAAACTGGGGTGCCTGGGGGTGCCTGGGGGTGCCAGGGTTGATAGCGGGTGCCTGGGAGTGACTGGGGTGCTCTTGGGGTGCTCTTGGGATGCTCTTGGGGTGCTTGGGGTGCCTGGGGTACTCGGGGTGCTTGGGGTGCTTGTGGCGTTTTGGGTGCTTGGGGTGCTTGGGGTACTTGGGGTGCTTGGGATGCTTGGAGTACTTGGGGTGCTTGGAGTGCTTTGGGGTGCTTGAGGTACTTGGGGTGACATGGGTAAGAGAGTCTCAAGCAGACTTTGTCTCAACAGACACCAACGCTCCATACGAAGATGACTGAGTATAGGAAGACCACAAGAGAAAGCGTGATATAAAGCAGTGCAAATCCATGATCCGAGGCAAAGGGTTAGAATACTGACCTATGACGGAAAGAGATGGGTTCTTAGCTTGTCCATGAAAGTACTCATGCAAAACCAATATTGAAAATATTGTGGTAGAGAGTTTCATATTGTTGGAGTAGAAAACACGAAGGAACATCTGTCAATGGTAGATCTAATGTCCGGTTCAGTAAGAAGAATTTTACCGGAAGGGCGAATACTGTGAGATGCTTTTTAGATTGATTACAAGACAGATAGATTGGATGGTTTACCATAATTTAATCCTATGAAAGCTAAGTAAGCTATCGGGTATTTTTTACGTTGATTGATTGAAAACCAGTGTAGTTTCTTAAGTGTGAAAGAAGAAAGAAGTGTGAGAGTTGAATATTCTAGCAATACAAACTACGCGAGAAAGAGTATTTTTAAAGGTTTAAGGCAAATTAAAAAGATATATGGAGATCATTTAACAGAGAGCTACAACAATCAAATTTAGAATAGCTCATACATTATGCATATCAAATACCGTATTAGCTCATTAGTAAAATGGTGGCAGATTTAATATCAGTCAATGAATTTGAGTACTTTGTCGGATATGAAGAAAAGGAAGAACAACCGATACACTAAATATATGTTTAGAATTTACATGTGATACCTATACTAACCTAGTCCTAAATTGCTACGGACAGGAAAGAGTATAAATTTTTAAAGTCACTGAATACTGAGGTAAATAAATTATTTCCATCAAAATGACTCTCCCACCAACTACCCCTCTTTGAAATCTTTTTAATTTACCATGTCTGGATTATTTTACCTGAAGCTCTTCATCCTCGACTAGTACACCTACAGTAGATCCCGCAGTGGATCAGTAGTGCCCAGGCTTTATAGCTTCATAGCGTCCAGTAGTATATCTATATAATATTATTTACTAGTGTTCAACTACTTTTATGTAATGACTGTAATTTTATGTAATTTTACGTAAATTTATGTAATTTTATGATATTTAGGTAAAATTCATGTAATTTTATTTAGTTTTATGTAATTAACGTAATGCTATTAGGCTATTGTTTACGTTTTCTGCCCTTCAATATTTGTATTTACTTTGACATAAATGCCCAGTCTGAATGAGTTCTATCCTCTGTTTCCTTATCTTTTTTAAGAATTAATTAGGAGAACTACGTCCAATAGACACAGGCTACGGCCTACATTTATTTCTTTAGTTATCTGAATGTATTTGGAGAGGGAAAATCGCGACGATTATTGTTTTCGCTTCCAAAGCAAATGGAAAAGATTCAAAACTGAGGCCAATCTACAACAAACGGATACACTCTAGGGCCCCTGAAAGGATAATCGTGTATCGGAGCTTGCTGCCAATTTGCTCTATGATCTGTCTCTTTTCCTCTCTTTCATTTTACCTCTTACTCTCTCTTCTTCTCTCATTCTTTTCGAATTTGTTTTCTCTCTCTCTCTCTCTCTCTCTCTCTCTCTCTCTCTCTCTCTCTATCTCTCTCTTTAAGATTAGAAAGACCACGTAACTCAGTGTATAAGTGCTCTAGTTAACGCCATTGATGGCTGTACCTGAGGATCTGGAATCAAAGCCCGATGGAACTGATTAGAAAGTAAAATCTCGGATATTCATAGGATCGGTGTGGGTAACTGCTTAAGATGCCTATAGCTTAAACTTGTGGTAATAAACGTTATACATGTATAGGTATCATCAGATGATCATTTTACTGCATTGCATTAAACCGATTAGTCTCGATAGCGTAGTGATTATAGACGTCAGGTAACATCATGAAGTTTTAATGGCTGAAACTACCGTGGGTTCGATTCCCGGCCGCGCTGATCTGAGAGTAACATCTCGGAAATTCTCAGAACTGGTTACAAGGAAAATGCAATAAATTGATAACGGTTTAAACATGTGGTAGTGATTTAAAGGTGACAGATGTAAACGCGGTTGATCAATTCACTATAATGCGTGTTAGGCCTACTAGCCTAATATTACACTTTCTAGATAGTGCAGTGAGCTCTCTCGCTGTGCTCTCTAGAAATACCAAAACTTAAACTCTTAGAAACTTTCGCTGCTCAATGATATAGTCTACTTTATTTGATCTTATTTTCATGTCTACAGCTAGCACGTGTGGCATAATTTACCCTTAAGAAATTTGTATTTTCATTGGAAGGAATCAGAATTCACAAGATTTATCACGCCATAAAATTAACTTTATCGAATTAAATATTACGTAAAAATGGATCAGTGTGGAATAGGGGTAAGCGGATATATCTTTTATATGTTTGTATTTTTTGCAACCGCAGGGGCTTATTGGTCAAAGGGGATGGTTGGTCAACTATACCCCCTCCTCCACGGTTGTTTTAACAACAACGATTCAAATTTAGCATTCGCCTGTTTGTTTTAAGATATTATAAGTAACTTAATAATAACAACAATTAGAGTGCTACTGTCATCAATGACAACATCGATCACTATTGAGTCAAAATCAAGCCGGCGAGCAAAAGAAAGGTCCAAAACGGTGCAAATTCCAAAATCCAGGTAATCAGTCCAAAGAATTACGTAAATGAGCACACCAAAATCAACGTAGCAATTCAATTCTAAATGTTCTTTTAGTTTCTAAATGATGCTTTTCTAAACTCTATGGCTTAAAAGAATAATAAAATAAAAAGTAAAAATTCCTAAAGACGCCAATAAAAGTTTAAAGAATTAACCAATGCATCAAGTTAGTAAACTTCTCTCGTTAGATTGAGCGCTGAAAAGTCATTCCTTAGATTTAGCAATTAAAGCTCGACACCTACTAGCTGAAAGTTTTTAGATTTTATCTGAGTAACCCTTGTGACTACTGCAGATACGTAGAATTCAAAAATATGAAAGAGAATATTCAAGACTGGCGAAATGCTAAGAAATTACCTCTATTAGGGGAGTTGCTTTATATAATAATGGCTAGCTATAATGTCCAACTGAAATATCAACCAACCGAATCATATATCCATATATGGCAATCGGCTCTTTGACGCGTAGTAATGCAAATGAAAGGCTTTATTTTAGATCTTTTCAGAATAAGTAGCCTACAAATAAGAAATCGTTTACCGTCAGGTTTTTCATTTGAGCCTTTCTTTAAAATTATGCACAATTGTTTTACTGACAATGATAAAATAATTCGCATAGGACCATAGCAATGCTCGATTAGTCATCAAGTTTCCTTATTTGGAGTAGTGTAATGCAGTCTCAATCTGGTTAATCACTCTTTAGAAATCTATATATACACAAAAATATTTTATATTGACTATCATAGTATGATTTGACCGATCGTCAATGGGATTACATGTTTCTTAGTTAGTTAAAGAAAGTACAGAATATAGTTAAATTGAATATTTATTATTTTACATTAAAGAACCTAAAACTATTGTTAAAATTCCTCAATGTTGGGGGTCGACTCTTATGTCTTTTAAAATGATTTTAAATTGATTTTTCAGTGAATGCTATTGCATTTTACGAATAGAATGCGCTATATTTAAATTTGAGATCAATTTCTTATATATGTAGACCTACTTATAATAATACTTAATATGAAACTATGTTTTAATTCTAAAGCAAAATCGTACTAACCGCTTATTTTTATTTAATTATTAACAGATTTCTGCCGAAGCTATTTAATAAATTAGTAAATGTTAGCCAGTCATTATTAATACTGCTAAATAGGGGTTTTGTCATCGAATAAGCAACGCAAATTGTTTCTAGAACTAAAAACATTTTGTGAGAGAGATCTGCATTTAGCCGTTAGCGAGGTAGGCGTGTCTTAGCGGTTAAATCCGGCAGTCATTATCCGGCTTGTTGTGTGTGGGGAGGAAGTGACCGAAAATATTAGATATTTGAGAATTGAGGGGGTCTAAGCTGCGCCATTTTCACGCTCAACCGTCCACTGAGGGGGCCATTCTTGAAACCTGAGGAGTCCTGACCGATAAACTTGATTTAAATCTTGGTAGTTTGAAGATAACTGCAAGAACAAAATGGTATGTTCCTACCTTGACTTGCTGATAAGATACGAGATATTGTGGTTGAAAATAAAACTTAAAGTAAAAGATAATAATTTGTAGGTATATGTAGAATAAAACTTAAGAGTAGTAAAATAAACTTAAGAGCAATATTTTAATTGAATTATAATTATAATGAAGCAAATTTACATACCAAGATAATCTATATTCTTATAAAAATTTCCACCATGCTGTGATATTTTTTATTTTTTTAGTAAATATAATTGCTACTAATAAATCAAAAGCAAAAATATAGATAACTAGAATTAAATGATTAAAGACAATGGAACCCTTAAATTATTGAAATGATAATGTTTTATTCAAGAAATGCCTGCTTGGTTTTAAATCCTGAGGCTAGTTAAATTTAGCAATTACATTTTTTAACAAATATTTCCTTGCTGTCTCATAAATATCAGTCGTAGATTGATTCTGCAATGTATATTTGAAAATAATAAATTTTATGGCAAGCAGTGGTTTTCAATAACACAATTGGGTTGAACAAACTGTTTTTTAGAATTCAAAATTTATTTAAAACTAAATTAATTTTTAATATAGTTGAAAAGCTTTTATTAAGATTCAAGTGGGTTATAAGTTATAACATTAACAGTTGCTGTCCTGGCTACAAAATGTACTGTAATTTTAATGGCAAAATACTTTAGAAATTTATAATCACACTTTTAGCTGGATACTGAAAGCCGAATAACACCAGAGCTGCCAGGAAGAACACCATTCTGTCTGTGCATTACACTCCTGTACAATAAAAACCAATGGATTTTGTAAATGTAAAAATACCAGTGGTCAAACATTGTTACTTTTTATTCGTATAGTCTAGTTTGATGAAATGGAGGTTAAGTTAGAGAGAGATAGACCACAACTGAGGTGGGATGCAGTGATTAAGAGAGATTATCACAGGAGATTGACTGATGATATGATGTGAGACAAAAAGCATTAGGTCAAGATCTTCGTATCCCGACCCTAGTATGCTGGGATTAAAGGGAAGATGATGATGATGATTCATTAACTCTATTTCGCATAATCGCACTATACTGTATATAAAGATCTTCTGAGAACTTTAGATCTGACTAGGGCTAAGACAGTGGCATGACTGGTTAGGTTGTCGACTGTAGATCAGTGGGTGCAGGGTTCATATTCAGTGCTCTTGACTGAAATGCTTTGAAACAGACAGATGATAATAATTTAGGCATTGGTTTTTTAGGCTTATAATTGTGCTATCAGATGTCATTTTGTACCGCAGTGTGTTGTGGCATCTAGTCAATCAAGCATGTGTTGCAATGCAGATGATTTAAAATTCTGTAGTAACTGCTGGAGCCTAGGCTCTCCCCAACTGAATGCCCTTTCGACGTTGGTTTGATTCTTAATGCTTTGTCGCCTTTTGCGACACATGTAGTCCTCGGATGGTCTATTCTTGAGCAACCCTGATGCAGCACTGGTAGCAGTAAACATACTGCAAACTATGTCATGATCATTATAATTTACTATAAAAATAAAAGGCTGGTAAAGCTAAGTTTAACGTCAGTTTCCTCACTTGAAAGCGATGTCAGTGACAGGGGAGCCGAGGATTTTAATCCCGCACATACTGATCCGCGGTCGAGCATCTTACCGACTTCGCCACTGGCTCCATCCAGTAAATATAATTAAGTGAGCGTGTAATCAGTTAGTCTAGAAGTGTCTGTTGAATGTAACTGCAGGCTTCCGGTGTATCTGTGGATGATCAGTGCAAGATTGCGTTCCAGGAGATCAAGCTTGGCCACAAGTACCGATACGTTGTGTACAAGCTGACGGACGATCTGAAGCAGATAGTTGTCGATACGAAGGCTGATCCGTGTATGTCGACATCTTACTCTAGCGCTTTATTTGCGTTATTCTAGGTTTTTAGAGGTGTTTGAGGAATTTGCTGTTGATCAGTAATTTATTAGAGAAAATATATAATGGCTTATGGGAAAGAATTTAATGAAATATGGATTAATGAAAATTTTACTTTATAATGTGATATTTGAGGAATTAACTGTTAGTAATTTAACAAGGATATATTGATTTAATGGGAAGGAATAATGAAATGTGGATCAATGAAGTAATTTTATAATGTTGATATTTGAGGAATTAACTTAGTAATTTAAATTTAACAAAGATATATTGACTTTATTGGATTAAGTAATGAAATAAGGTTTAATTAAATAATTTTATTATGAGATATTTTAGAAATTTGCAATTAGTAATTTAATAGTGAAATATTGATTTGTAAGAAAAAATATAATGAAATAAGGATTAGTGAAATAATTTTATGGTGAAATATTTGAGGAATTTATGGATGAGTTTTAATAATGAGTAAAGCATTGAGAAATTGCACCAGGAGCCATATATTTTCAAGGTGACAGTTTAATTATGGTAAATTTGTAAAATACATATTATTTAGCCTTCCTTGCGAGACCCATTTGGTAGTCTATGGAATTCTCATTAGATATCTGATCCGCCTCGAGTGAGAATGCTGAAGAGATACTGCTTTCAATCCTTGAAGAAAATGTTTTAAAATTAAAATAATTATAAGATCTAATGCAAAATGGGGAATGTGTTGCTGAAGAACGTTTTGGAGGTGCGACCAAGGCAAATTTGGCTTAGTTCTATGCCGTAGATTTGCAATTTGGAATAATACTGAGAAAAAACATGAAAGTATTGCTATGAACTATCTTCTGGCTTGTCTAATTTGAACTGTTGTTGTGTGTAGCTAAGAAGTATGATCTAGCTTAGCTAATTGAAATGTTGTTGTTGTGTGCAGCCAAGCAGTACGATCTAGCTTAGCTAATAGAACTGTTGTTGTTGTTGTGTGTAGCTAAGAAGTATGATCTGGCTTTTCTATTTGAACTGTTGTTGTTGTTGTGCGTAGCTAAGAAGTACGATCTAGCTTAGCTAATAGAACTGTTGTTGTTGTTGCGTGTAGCTAAGAAGCTTGATCTAGCTTAGCTAATTGAACTGTTGTTCTTGTTGTGCGTAGCTAAGAAGTAGGATCTAGCTTGTCTAATTGAACTGTTGTTGTTGTTGTGTAGCTAAGAAGTATGAGGATTTGGTGGAGGAGCTGAAGGTAGCAGAGAGCGCTCAAGAGTGTCGCTACGCTGTCATTGACGTCGAGTACGCGACCAAGGACGGGCAGCCGAGGAACAAGATCTGCTTCTTCATGTGGTACGCCTTCTTCTTTTGTTCCATTAACATCAGGCGTGAGACGTGACACGTGCGTTACTAGGGGTAGTTACTTTAGATATGTTGATATTGGTTGTTGCTTACGATGTGCTAGTACTGGTTGCTTTAGATATGTTACTACTGGTGGTCACTTTATATGTGTTACTACTGGTGGGTGATTTATATGTGTAACTACTGGTGGGTGATTTAGATGTGTAACTACTGGTGGGTGATTTAGATATGTTACTACTGGTGGGTGATTTAGATGTGTTACGACTGGTGGGTGATTTAGATGTGTTACTACCGGTGGTTGATTTAGTCTCGTGGAAAACGTTAAATCTCTGTTAGATGTTATAATACTAAATCCTGTTGTTCCATTGTAGTGCCTTTAGCCGGATCATTCAGATGTGGAGATTAGCATCCAAACACTGACACACGTTGAAACAGATTTTTGGCTATTTTTGGCTGCCTCTAGGTATAGTGTTGGTGGTTTGTGGGGTTTAAGTTTCTAGTTAATTATTGCTCCGTGTTTTATGAAGTGCTACTTCGTGTTCGATGAATGGCTAAAATTATGAATTAGAATGTTAATCCACGAAATGTAGATGTAATTGAAGTTGGAATGCTTTTAGGAATGTTTGGCCTATTTTTAAACTGTATTGTAGGAGCCCTGAGAGTGCTAAGATCAAGCAGAGGATGGTGTACTCGGCCAGCAAGGACGCTCTGAAGAAGGCTCTGGGAGAAGGCATTGGCAAGGAGATCCAAGCCAACGACCACGGCGATCTGGAGTTTGATAACATCATGGAAATAATCAGGAAAACTGAGCGCACTTAGTCAGAGATTGGATAGCGCCTTATGTGAACTCTGCTGCATACAGAGCAATACTGTGCTAAGTTATCGTATGATTGGATGGCACTGTTCGAGAGCTGTGTTCTGTGCAGGTCAATAATATGATAGTTATCGTATGATTGGATAGCACTGTTCGAGAGCTGTGTTCTGTGCAGGTCAATAATATGATGGTTATTGTATGATTGGATGGCACTATTTGGGCGCTGTGTTCTGTGCAGGTCAATAATATGATAGTTATCGTATGATTGGATGGCACTATTTGGGCGCTGTGTTCTGTGCAGGTCAATAATATGGTAGTTATCGTATGAGTGTGTGGTACTATTAAAGAGCTACAGTGCAATGAATGACGCTTCCACTCTGCGTGTAACGTTCAGTTAGATTCCTGCAGCCTGCTTGACTCTGTTGCTGTGTGCATGTTTAACGCTGCACATGTTTGCATCACATAGCGAGTGTAGCTGTCAGACTGTGTATCACATGCACAGGCTGTTGAACATGAGCATTGAACATGAGCATTCAATGTGTGCTGTCTACACATCTCATCCCTGTGTGTGATTATGTTGCCAAGATGACTTCTTTATGTCTGTCTGTGTCTCTTTCATTATAATTATCAGTGTTTGGTGTTTAATTCAGTTTTCTGTGTGTACTTATTGAATGCAAGGCATAGTGAAATGTATTTTAAAGGCATTTAAAATAATGATAATAAATTATTTCCAAAGTACTAATAGTGAAGACGAATTTAGTAATTTCTGTCCGATTATCTCGTTGATTTTTAATTTATTTCCGGTTTGTTTTCTACTATTTGAAAGCTAATTTCTTAGTAGTAATGGTATTATTGAATATTAATTTAAAAAACCTCTTGTTAGCTGCTACCTTCACTCTACAACTTGTAGCTAGAATAGAAGAGTATCAAAGTTTGTAGATTTCCAATTTGTTTTGGACCCCATATTTTTCACTTTCTACATGAAAACAATGTAATCTAACTTAAGTAAAATGTTGCGAGATTCCTATTACAAATTATTCCATTTGGTTACTGATGTAATTTAGATTTCTGATTACTTTATCATCAGTTGCTGCATTCCATTTCTATTAAATACATTGATTGCTTATGTTTTGTTTGATAGATTATGCCATCTCTTATTAGCACTTTACTTTTTGTGCTTCTTATAGCTTTACACGCCAGATTTTCCTGTCTGTGCGCCTTAAATCTACTGTTTTTACTGCCGATTTGTCAGCTTATGTAGAATCATGATTGCATAATGTACATTATAGCAGTAAATTAAACTTGTAGAATGGTGTAGTTGGTAGCACGCATGACTTGCAAGCTGTAGGTTATTGATTCAAGTTCCTGCCAGACAGTTGCTGATGGTTCCTTTGTGATGTAGAAGCAGAGGCCTAGCCTATCTCTCTTTAATCTTCTAGCAATATCTTAAATATCACTGTTGATTATTAAAACGTAAACTTTTGTTACAAAATGTACTACTGGAAAGATTTGCCTCAGCTTAAGCTGAAATTGTGCATTCAGTGTTAAATTAAAGACATTTCAGCTTTGCCAGTATTATGCTTAGTCGAAACTAGTTTAAAGGTGTTTTTCACACATTCCCATTTCATGATATTTCTTGTTTTGAAGTTGCGTTAGACATGGTTGGATTCCATTATTGATGATGCGCAGATAGAGGTGAAAACATTCTAACCTGCCATGCAGTAACATCCTCCAAAAGCTGGCCTAGAGTAGTGTGGAGATTTACTCGTATCATGCATTTTAATAGTTGTTTAGTTTTTCTTTATGGGGTTTGATTGTTCTTTTTCTTTGAGTCAGAAGTAATATTATTATTGTTTAATTTTTAAGATTCCTTATAGCTCTGGGTTGGACTTCCATAATAAATCATTCTCGTTCTATATGTATGAACTTAACCTGTGTTGCTTATTTACTTCTTGTTAAAAAGTAATTTAGAGAAAATCTTCTCTGTATTTCGTCTTCAGTTTTTGATAATTCGTTTGGCAGAATAAATACAGTTTGCAAAGATTTGAGAACACTGGACTGTATACAGTGAAGAATTTTAGGCTAATGTTTGAGACAGTCGGGCCTGAATGTGAAACAATGGCTCCTGCTTTGAGGCAATTGAGTTGCCTAGTTCTTCTCTTAAGTGCCGTGCCTGTTCCAAGCCTGGACGCTCATGGTCATATTCCTCCATATGTCTCTGTTCATTGTTGCTCTGATCATCTCTGTTTCAGTTAGCTGCATCCATTTGCTAAGACTCTTAATAAACGTCATCCGCTGTCGACCTTTGCATCTTTTTCCTTCGAGTTACCAATACGGCTACCTAACCTGGAACTTCATTTGGAACAGAAAATTATAAAAAATAAATTAAATATAGAAGAAAATGTATTCAGAAAAATAATTAAATATAGAAGGAATTTTTTCAGAATATTATCTGAACTGAAATATCTATTGTAGTTTATTTTTGTATATATTTTAATATTGTTACATGAGCTACACTGGACTCGTTGAAGATATTAAAGAGCTTAGTCTATTACCTGTAGCGCTGACTAGCCAATCTATCGCCTATACTACATTACGACGTTATCTCTAGCCTTGATAACGATGTGGTTCAAAGTAATGTTTTGAAAATTAGAAATTCAGAACACTAAGTCTTGTTAGCAAGTTTTATTAGAAATCTCTCGAGCTCTTTCTCTCTCTCGAGCTCTCTCTTTCTCTCTCTCACTGCCTAATAATAGGTCATGACAGTAATAAGACAATAAATACCACACAGTATAGTAAAATGGGAATATTATACCTTAGAAGTCATATTAATCCCAAGCCGTAGGCTACATTAAGGTGTAGATAAGGCATAGCCATTTGTGAAAGGATTAACTCGTTGATCGATGGTGTGCACTTTATGGAGCGTGAAAGTAATGAGTTGAAATATGTACATTGGACTTGCCGCTTGGCAGAACACCAGAGAGAGATATAGTAAAATAATCAACAATGTTGATATCTATCAGTTTTAATACCACATGTTTAAACCGTTGGGCAATTTAGTCCATTTTCCGTATATCCAGTCCAGTGAATGTCCGAGATTTTACTCTCAGATCAGCGCGGCTAGGAATCGAACCTGTGAGAGTTAAATTCACCTCAAGATGATCAGTCAGTTAAAACTTTATGATTTTACCTGACGCCTCTAACCATTACACTGTTGAGACATTAGGTAATAGGTACATATTCCTGTTCGTAGTCTGCTATTTGCGCTCCTTAAGAGCACTCCATTGATCAATAATTTGACGAATATAGCAGCTAAATTTGTTTCTTCTCCAGTAACCCGAACATAATACTTATAAAATAAAATTTTAAAAATCATATAAACTTAATATCTGCATAATGGCTTCAAGCTAACAATCATTCAGTGGCTCTATGTTAATTGGTTGGCCGAATGGTTAGAACAACTGTCTGAAAAGCAGAAATCAACGGATGAAATCTCAACAAAACCAGTCTGACAATATCCCTTGTGCCGTACTGCGTAGTAGATTCATTTACTTCTTAATTGTTAATCGTTCTAAGTAGAGCTTATATAACTAATTGGAATATATTAATAGTAGCAACAATTGCTAGTATAGTCTATATTGTAGACCTATAGCAATTACTGCAATTAGTCGAATTATTATTATTATAACAATGATAATAATAATAACAAAAATAATAATAATAACGATAGTAATAATCATAATAATATAATAATAATAACGATAGTAATAATCATAATAATATAATAATAATAATAACGATAGTAAGAATCCAAGTTCATTTATAATATCAGCAACCAGTTTGGTTGATAATGACATACATGCATAACACACACACGCCACAAACCAGGACCATGACATCCTGACATAATCGATCTCAGAATTCTCTAGGAACAGCTATCCAGATTTTAGGGTTGTTGACTTCTAAAAGCGGTTCTCCCAACAGAGTTCTCACAAATGCCTCATCAACGCCTATTCAGGGGAGTCACCGTCGTGGTGGATCGATAACAGATGAAGTGGGGACGGGCGCTGCTGGAGCCAAAAGAAGTGGATTCAGAGCAATGTCACCCGCTGCTGCATCAGCAACGTTTAACTTTCATAATAATAATAGTGCTTATTAATAAATGATAATAATAATAATAATAATAATAATAATAATAATAGTAATAGTAATAATAATAATAATAACAATAATAATAAGAAGAAGAACAGCAACAACAATTAGGGTCCTATTGTCATCCATGTTGACATCGAGAACTATTGAGACAAATCCTAGCCGGCGTTCAAAAAGTAGATCCAAACCGGTGAAAAATTGAAAATCTTAAAAACCAGTCCAAAGATGATAATACATTTAGTCATAGAAGAGTACTGTTACAGCGCTACGCTCTAGGAAGTAAAATATTTTCTAAAAAAGCTGTAACAGATTCTGACTAAGCATTGTGATCTACACGTGGGCTTAGGCTTCTGTCTCTGTTAGCATGTTCATAGTACATGTAGAATAATATAAGATTTGCCAAAGTAAAGCTTCACATATGATCGTTTTAGACGTGACAAATATCAAGAGAGGAACATGGTTCAGACCACGTTACACCAGGATATTCTGATTTGCCTAATTCTATGTTTGTAAAAGCTAATGTTATCGTCAGTTTCCTCACTCGAATGCGATGTCAGTGTTGGGAGAGCCCAGGATTTGAACCCCGCACATATTGATCCGCGGTCGAATATCTTACTGACATCGCCACTGGCTCCAACCAGGTAAGTCACGGCTGCTGATCACGTGATCACCTGTTGTCAGATGGAAACACTTTATGATTGGAGTCTTACATCTTACATGTGTCTATGATCAACCATGATGATCCACCATGATGATCAAATATGATGATCAACCATGATGATCAACCTTGATGATCAACCTTGATGATCAACATGGTTCTGCACATCATTTTTGTTATTTTGTAGATTAATATCATAGTGTCGGGTTGTATTATTGTATATCGGTCATTTGTTGCAATGCATATCAATAGATTTTGGGATAAAATCCGGCACTGCTGAATGTTTCGATGGCTCTGTGTGTAAGCACGTTAGATAACGGTGTGAAGTTGTAAATGGCTGTTCCTGAGGTCCTGGGATCAATTCCCCGTAGAGCTGACCAGATATTAAAATCTCAGACATTTACCTTTCAGGGTACGCTGGTCCATCTGACATCTTGAAGAGTAGCCCTTCAGACTTCTCACCTTGATGTTAAACCAACATTTAGAAAAAAATCGTGTCCTCAAAAACAAAATCCCGTCACTAAAATGCTTTCAAAACAGGAAAATAGTGTAATTACACCTTTTTCCTGTTTAAACTCTGGTTTAGACTCAGCTTGGGCTATTTCTCTACTATTCGTTGGGGTGGAAGATAAGAATTAGCAGACTGCTTAAACGTGTCTATATATTCACTTGAAATAGACGATAATAATGGATAGAATCTATTATTAAAAAGCGCTTTCTAGCGTACCTCAAATGATTTTGAGCGAAAAGCGAACTTAAATCCGTAACTACTGAACAATTGATCTAGAAATCCCTCTTGTAAATATCACTGTGATATTTCATAATCTCAATGCAATCGTTTACTACTTCAATGTCTTAATAGCGTAGGGGTAACGTTACAAGATTTATATGACAGAACCTGAGGTGAATTGAACCCTCGTGGGTTCGAATCCCAGTCTCGCTGATCTGAGAGTAAAATCTCAGACATTCACTCGACTGGTTATACGAAAAATGGTCTAAATTGCCTAAAGATTTAAACATGTGGTATTGGAAGTGATAGATACAGTTGATCATTTCACTATAATGCGTGTTAACTTTTTTCATCTCCGCTTTAGAATACAACTTTAGACATGTTAGTCAGTATTACATGTATAGGTCTCGGTGCACGAAATGTAGCAAGTAGGCCTACTCGATGTCGAGGAATATGTATTTATAAATCGATTATTCATTAAAGTTAGTCATTTCTGTGAGAATCCATCACGATTGTGTCCGTAAGAGATTGCCAGAGAGTCAAATAAGCTAGAATCTATGACGTTCGAAGTCATTATTTTAATAACTATATTTATACAACTAATTTAAACTTGCGAATTACAAGAGTTCCGTGCGCTTGGAAAGTCACATAAGCTGCTATAATTATAACTCTTATAAGTCTTTTAAGTTCTTGAAGTTCCTCGTGGCTGATAATAAGTTTTAATTGAGTTTTTTGTATTAATGTTAAATACGTCTTTTACATCATACTTCATAGAATATTTCTAATAGATCTTTCATTTTCTTTCTAAAGAAAGAAAATAGTCTAATAATACATTGTAATTGTTCGCACTTTAATTTTAATAAATCTCGCCGTCTGTGGCTTCTATTTCTATAAACAAATTTGACTGCTTCATAGATTTACTACAACATAATAGTAGTAATAGTAATAATAATAATAATAATAATAATCGTTTGAATCGTTTTTATCAAACCCCAGGTTCTTTACACCGGGGTAAAAATAATAATAATAATAATAATATAGGTTTAACGTCCATTTCCTCATCCAAGGATGATATCAGGGACGCCCCCATAGCACACATCACTACAGATCAATTCACCAAGACCAATCTGCAAAAGAAATGTGCTGAAGAGAAGTAATGACAATAACTTATGCTCAATACACTTGATCAAGAGACTAATTATTAGATGATGATGATAATAATAATAATAATAATAATAATAATAATTCTTTGGCAAAGGCTTTCCATGACTTTTCAAAGATTTAATGCAGTCTGCTTCTACAATTCTTTTAAGCCGATTGATCACCTCGAGTAGCTGGGCGGCGATTCAGCACATAATGCTTGAATCGTTTTTATCAAACCCCAGGTTCTTTACACCGGGATAAATAAATAATAATAATAATAATGAAAAGCCTTTCTATGGCAGCGCATGTCTATTGCACTCCAGAGCTTTAATGCTGTCTGCGTTCGTGGCACATTGGCGAATGCGGCCTCCCAGAGCGTAGAGGAATTATTTTAAGTATTTATTTTTATCTTTCTTTTACTTAGATAAAGTCTTTCTTTTGTCTTATATTTAGCCCAGGGCCCTTTACAGCCCAGGGCAATAAAAATATAATAATAATAAGCTCCGACAAATTTTTTAGCGGTGCCATGGCCGGTGTCCGGTCTTCGAGACCGCTTTACAGGTTCTTAGCAAGTTATTCTATATATATATATATATATATATATATATACATGTATATATATATAGGGCCTATATATAGATAGGCCTATATATATATATATATATATATATATATATATATATATATATATATATATATATATATATATAAGTGCACTGCCAATTGGCATACCCATGGAAGCTAACTCCTCCACATATTTCTATCCTCTGCCTTTCTCTTCAGAACTATAGAATTATAATAAAATCATCCAGCATCCGAAGTCTCAATCTTCCTATAACCTATCTTTTCCTTCCATTCTTCCTCAAAACCTCTTTTAGCAAATTATTGCCTCTCAGTATATGACTCATCCAGCTATACGTTTTATATAGTATTATATATAAAAGTTATATCGTTATTTGTAATTATACACTTATTGCATATGCATAAACATATATTATATTGCATATTAAGGTGCGCCATTTGTCATATTAATTGTACATGTACGTGCGCATCAGAATATTGGGGCTTGGGTTCAAATCTCAGGTCACTCAGAAACAAACCAATCACATGCCTGAAAGGATTTCAGCCATAGGGAAGTATAGAGAAACTAAGAAGCAAAATTAACAATAACGGTTGAGAGAAGGAGGAAATAGAGAAATTTTCAAAAAAGGCCACTGAAATTTTGTAAACATTTTGCCATGTGTGTAACTAAACGGACAAGAGGTTATTCATGCATACAATCCTGAAGAGGACGTACAATAGACTATGAATATGAAGATTTATTCTCTCATACTTTTCAAGAAAACATTACTCGCGTTTTATCAGAGGCGTAGTATCCGTAAAACCAGAATCTCTGTTCGTTTATTTGTACATTAGGCTCCTATTTCTGGTTTTGCATACATCACTATTCTTTTCATGGTTTGTAAAGGAATATACTTACTGTTACGATTTTTAAGCATGCCTATTTTTATATTTTTACGTCGCTAATAATAAATACTTATTATTAAGAATAAACAAAAGCAGTAGTTTAGTTCAACTTTGTTCAACCTCAGTTCAACCACAACAACAACAACAACAACAACAACAATCAAGTTCAACTTTGAAGTAGGAAGGAGGTTATTCCAGAAAAGACGTCCACTGAACTGTTGTAAGTCAGGAAAACATGTATGCCCAGGCCGCAAGGTGAGAGTTAACGACTGCGGACAATTGCAGTTTGCAACCTGATCCTATTCAATGGCTTGCCTGAATTAGTTGCGCCTCGGCACAATACACTGCCAGTATAACCCCTACTCCGCCGTCGACGCCGACGACGACGACGAGAGATATCTTCATCGATTAAAAATTAAAATTCATTCACAAAAGTCTAAGCATTATACCTTATATAACTTATAGATTGAGAGAACATGGCTTCTGAAGTGCTTTCACGTTGCTTTCTTCAATTCTTGCTTAGCCGCCTCACATGCAGTTTACAGCTGGTCTATTCTTCAGTGGTGGGGACACAACACGAAAAGAGCACAGCATAGACTAGTAGTTGTACCCTTCTACAAAATCTGTGCCTTGAGGGAATCTTAAGATACCCTTTAAGATCCTGGCTATAGCCGTTTGCAATTATTATCTTTGATTACTTTTCACTGTCTTCCGAAAGCTCATACCTAATCGGCTCTTATAATTTACGCAGTATCTACCTTTCTGCAGTGTTCTTCCAAATGGCAGGTCCAAAATGCATTATTCATACTCCCAGAGTTTGCTTTCAAGTTCGTGCCGTTCCATCAACAGCACTCCGCAGATCAACAAGTTAATCACTTCACAAAAGGCTATGCCTTATCCATATCTTATGTAGCCTATAGCTTGGGAAAATATGGCGTCTGAGGTGGTGTCTCGTTACCTTCTTCAGTTGTTGCTTAGTTGCCTCGTATTACACGTGCAGTTAATGGTGGTTGGTCTACTTTTAGGTGTCGTGGACAAAACACGGGTTCAAATACTTGTATTTTTTACGTTATCTTGGCTGGAGCCAATATATGCGTTATATCTTAAACTTTATATTGGCTGGAGCTAGTGGCAATGTGGGATGTTGATGAGAGATATAAAAACCAACAATAAACATTTATTGAACACACATACATATATATATACATATATATATATATATATATATATATATATATATATATATATATATATATATACTGTATATACATGTATATATATATATACATGTATGTATGTATATATATATATATATATATATACTGTATATACATGTATATATATATATATATATATATATATATATATACATGTATGTATATATATATACACTGTATATACATGTATATATATATACATGTATGTATATATATATATATACTGTATATACATGTATATATATATACATGTATGTATATATATATACTGTATATACATGTATATATATGTACATGTATGTATGTATATATATATATATATATATATATATACTGTATATACATGTATATATATATACATGTATGTATGTATATATATATATATATATACTGTATATACATGTATATATATATACATGTATGTATATATATACTGTATATACATGTATATATATATATACATGTATGTATATATATATATATATATACTGTATATACATGTATGTATGTATATATATATATACTGTATATACATGTATATATATATATATATATATATATATATATATATATATATACTGTATATACATGTATGTATATATATATATATATACTGTATATACATGTATATATATATACTGTATATACATGTATGTATATATATATATATATATATATACTGTATATACATGTATATATATATATATATATACTGTATATACATGTATATATATATACATGTATGTATGTATATATATATATATATATATATATATATATATATATATATATATACTGTATACACATGTATATAGTGTAAACAGCTGTAAACAAGCAATACTATAATTTTCGTTAATTTATTCTTCAACGGTGAGTCAAAAAATGGACTCAGGAAGTGAGGAGAAGGCGGGGAGGGCAGGAGGGGGGGTACCGGACATGGGCCTAACATTAAGCAGTAGTAGAAACATTGTGTTTGACTGTGAATAATCCAGCCCTAGAGCAGGTGAAATAAACACCTGCCCGTCTGCAAATCTTATTAAAACACCAGAAACTCTGCAACCGCAAAACTAGTGGCCAATTGTATATTAGTCAAGGCTTTGTAGTTCGTTATTTCAACTATTTAATTCTTCCTTATTTTACTTATATTCTCGAAAATTTAATTAAAAGAAACAGAAAACAGGGAGCAAAATACCATATATTGATCAAAATTGCGCTTCATAGATTAATGTTGAAATTGCAATCACGTAAAATGTCTATAGATATTTGCCTGTTTGAAACTATTTTTATATTTTATTTATTTATTATTTATTTATTTTTTTATTATCATTTATTTACCTCGTGTGTTCGAATCCCAGCCGCGTTGATCTGAGAGTAAAATTTCGGACATTCACTGGACTGATTATACGGAAGATGGTTTAAGCATGTAGTATAAAAAGTGATACATATCAACATAGTTGATCATTTAACTATAATGTGTGTTACAGATTAGTTGGTCAATCTATCGATATTTCGTTCTCGGTCTAGCGCTGATGGTTCATAAGGAACTCCTGATATCACACATAGTTTACTCAGAAAGACAAACCGATTTTCAACATAATTTTAATTTTAATTTTTGTAATCAGTGGATCGGTTAGGTATTAGATTGCGGATAAGTTGGCGCTGAATTAAATCCAGCGCTAGATACTGACAAACCTTTCGGGAAGAAAAATAATGTTGAACCACATGCGTATACTTTAGCCATTTATTAGCATTTAAAGCTTTTACTGAGCGGTCAAAATAAGAACTGAGAGTTAGTAGAACAGTCAACAAATTTCGGACCCCTCCCCTTTAACCAATGGTAAAAGTAGGAATTGAGAGCTAGGGGAACGGTCAGAATTTTTCGAGCCCACTGTAATGTATTTACAGATATCTTAGTTTCTAATATGGGCCTCTAGCAGAGGAAAGCACCTCAGAAAAGAAGAGAGCTAGGAGAACACAGTTCCCTTGTACCCCCTCCCACTTTAACCACTGCCTTTTACAGAGCCCATAGTAGCAAAAATGGACCCTAACTGGGGAACTGACTGCAGAAACAAAATCTAAAGAGAACTTCTGGAACTGAGTTCCCCTGCGTTGCCCTCATTTTATACACATCAATATTGCATGGCTACCAACGGCTTAACCGTAATTGATAATGTAATAGAATTTTTTGCATTTCAGACTTAATTAGACTCTGCTATAGCTACTAATTATGGTATTACCGCACAGAGCTATTGCTCCTTTATGGTAGCCTCTTTCGTATTATTATTTGTTTATCTAACTACATGCACTTTTCTATTATTTGAATAATCTGTGCTGCGATGAACAAATAAACGATACTAAACTTTTAAAAAATATGATATCGTAGCGAAACTGTCTGAGTCTAACTACATGTTTTTCATCTTTATAGATCTCAACTAGAGATGGGAATCGAACCGAACCCGAACCGAACCGAACCCTAAAATCTAGAATTTTGACCGAACCGAACTCGAACCCAGACTCTGACCGAACCAGAACCGAACCCGAACCCAGACTTCGTCCAAACCGAACTGAACCAAACTCTTGGCGTTCCTCTCTTCTTCATCTGCCCGACATGAAATAAAGATAGTTAGAACAATACAAATATACTGTATATTAGTTTTTGCATTTACATGTCTTACAGTATCTAACAGCATATATTCAGGTAAGGCTGGTTCCGACACAAATTTTAAAATGGTAGCGGTACAAAGGAATGGCAGCGGGAAGCGAGACGGGCCTACAGAAGATAATGGATAGTCTAAATGATATGGCATTGAAATGTGGAATGAAGATTAACACCAAAGAGACAAAAGTGATGAGAGTATCCCATAAAAATCTGAAAATGCTTGACGCAATCTAGGTGGATTTGTTCTTGTTAAATTCAAATTATGAATTTTTTTCTAATTTTAGTGTGATATCTTAATATTTTTGCAGCCAGATTTACAAATAATTATATTTGACATTCTATATCTGTTAAGGCTTTCTTTAGTAAATAATTTTGCACCATAGCAATGCAATAATTTCATAACTACTTTCGTAACTTCATAATTGATCTAAGAGTTTAAAATTTGAAACCATATGGTAAATTATGAACCTTATTATTGGTCAGTTGATAGCAAACGGTGTATATTATGATCATTTTTCTACGGAAGTACACGTGTTAAATCGCCAAATCATCTTTATTTGACATTTTTATGTTACTAAATTGCACTTTGTCTCTTAAAAATTGGATCAAATTTTAGCCAATTTTAGCCACTTAATTATAAACGTATCTAATTTATAGGCCTATAGTGACAATAAAAATTTTAAAATTGATGAGGCATTCTGTTTGCTCGTTATCATCATCATCATCATCCTCCCTTAAATCTCAGTTTAACCAGGGTCGGGATACAAATAAACTGTCTCAAATCCTCTCTGTCCTACACCACACCAACAAACAATCCCCTATTAGAGACTTTTCCATTTGTTTGCTCGTTATAATCAAGGAAAATATTTCAGATACAATAATAAAGCTAAATATCTATATTAAATTTGTTGGTCAATGTTTAAAGAAATGTACTGGAATAAATACCACTTCTTCCCTTTTTCATTGTCTTATTCTTACCCAGGTTAAAAAATGTGGCAGCTATTATGACTTAATGAATTTTTAAGCATATTTACCAAAAACCATTTTAAACAAGTTTGTCATAACCATGATTATTAAAGTAAAGTAAAATAATTGCAACATTATCCAAACCAAACCAATTTGAACTCGAATCGAACTCTTGCTAGTTGGAAAGCAAGCCGAACCCGAACCGAACCCGAACCCTTGTTAGAACCGAACCCGAACCGAACCGACCTTTCTTTTTCAATGAGCCGAACCGAACCGAACTCTCAAATTGTTAACTGCTAACCGAACCCGAACCGAACCGAACTCTCATTTTCAACGAACCGAACCGAACCCGAACTCTGGAAATTCATAAAATTCCCATCTCTAATCTCAACGTCCTGCAAACAGTCTGAACAGGTAGGATTTTCAGAATTGCTGGCAGCTTGAAACTAGAGTATATATTGAATTACTAATCGGTGCGCTGATAAGAGGTCAATGTAGCAATTTAATGCGCACTGCCTGAGCAAACGGTAATCCATTCATGATTGGTCAATGCAAATTCATGTAAACTAAAGACCTCATACAGCGATAAAGCCAAATCACGACTAGTTCAGAATGAAGTTTATAGCAAACAGTTCCAACGATATATTCGCTGGTAGTTTCTTCCAGTAGGAGAGAAGTTGGTGAATTATATCTGAATTTATAGTTATAATAGTTAGTTTTAGTTTGGTGAAAAGTGAATCATCTTGGTACTGTTTTGTAATGATGAAAGTTCCTTACATTTAATGAAGCTGAGCTAAAGCTGTATGGGTTTTACTTGTTATAGGAATATCCAAATAGGGGGGCCTACGTACCTCGCACCTATAGTTGGCAGAACACTAGAGAGAGAGAGAGAGAGAGAGAGAGAGAGAGAGAGAGAGAGAGAGAAAGAGAGAGAGAGAGAGAGAAAGAGAGAGAAAGAGAGAGACAGGGAGAGAAAGAGAGAGAGAGAGAGAGAGATAATGTATACTGTTTGAGATTGACAATGACCTTAGTCTTAGTTCTTTATCGCAGAGCTGTAAGCTTTACTGAGGTTTACACATTCTGCATTATATCATGCTGTTAGCGTAAGCTAATAACGAAGTAAGCAATGGTGAATAGGTTTTGAGTTATTTGAAATTAGTTGTAGTTGCCTACGACTATAGTATTGAGTCTCAAACTTTGAAGTTCAAGGAATATGAATAAAATTCGTATTTAAATCTTCAGCGGTTGAAGAAATGGATGTTAAATCTTTACGACTATTACCGTTTTGACTGGTGATATTATCCCGATTTTGTTTAACATTATTTAGTATTACCAATTAATTTTTGGATTGTTGTCTTTGACTTGAATCTTGCGTATATACCGAGCTATTCTATCGGATCTTAAGTTGTTTTCGTAATTCGTAATTTCATCTCTAAAAGCTGGACTTTGCAAAATATTGGGCTTTCTAACAATTCTCAGGGGTGCTCTTCACTGGAGAGAATAATAGGCACGCACTCTATATGCTTTATATACCGTATATACTGTATAATACTGTATATACTCTAATATATACAATACTACTGTATAACAAATATGTCGTACTCTGAAAGATTTCGAGAGTCTTGGGCCCGCCAATTCCCGGACGACGATATACCAGCAGAAATGGAAAGATTCCTAGCATCTCCCGCAAATAGAAACTTACTAGACGAGACGCTGGCTTGTTGCATGCAGACGATCGAAAGGCTGCAGCTGGAATTGAATCAGCAGAATTTCTTAGCGCAGTTTCTTCTGCAGTTAAGCGATGAACCTGATTACAGCGCTGAATCAGTCACAGGTGCGCTTGGAAAAGCTAAACCAGACACCAGATTGTCTTACGAGGAAAGCGAAAGAATAATAAAATCAAATGCAGATGGAAAAGCCTATCTAGAAAAGTCTGCAGTAGATATTTCTATTGCAGCTGAAGATTCAGGTGCTTCAGTAAATGTCGTTTCTTTAACGGCAGCTGCAAAAGACGCTCAATCACCTTCTGCTGCAGCAGATCAAGCTAATATTCCAACAGCTGCAGTCGAAAATCAAACAGCTGCTTTGAAATCAACAGCTATTTCTCCAACTGCAACAGCTGCTGTAACAGCTGAGGCAACAGCGAGTAACTTAGCAGTAGCAAGTTCTGCAGCTGCAGCGGTTAAATCATGTATCTCTAGTGGCTCTTCAGGACCTTTAACGTCGATTAGTTCACCGCAAACAGCTAAACGATCTACATCCTCTTCACTTATAGCTGCAGAGAGTAGGGGGCCAGCTCATGAACCGAAAACATCCGGGTTGTCTCGACCAACAAGCTCTTCACTTCGCGATAGGCTCGGACGAAAGGCTAGTCCACCTCAAGCTAGCACGCAACAATACGTGACTACGTCATCGTGGAGTATAAAGAGCGTCGTGCCTGAAGTCGTGCCTACTATAGTGCATACGAGCGTGCCTAATATACCACCCACTGTGCCTGCTGGTCACAGTAACGTGCTAACATCAGTGCGTACCTCAACGTCTGTGAGATCACTAGGGGTAAACGAAACCGACGGTACATCAGTTGACAGTGGGTCTAGACCAAGCGAAGAGGAAGGGGTGAGAGGTGGTAGGGTGACTGAGGTTGCTGTGAATGACTGCAGTGACCTGTCGCAGGCTAATACTTCACACAGCCCTAGTGTTGGCTTACAAAAGAAATCGAAATACAAGCGCTCAGGTGAAAGGCCCAAGAGTTTGGTGCAAGGCTACAACGTTGGGGAATTTTCTAAATCTTACCGAACTGGGCTTAACGAACGCAACAGTTCGTTGGATGAGGATAAGAAAAGTAATTTCCTAGAAAAGGAAGTTGTACCGTCGTCTTTAGATATAATTAAAGAAAAGTTAGGATTTAAGCCTCTGCACAGTAAGTTTACAAGTTCTGTACCGTCCATACCGGCTAGTTTATCGGTTTATGATCAAGATCTGAAGCCATATAACGAAAAGAAGCGAAATCCGTTTTCTAATTTGAAATATTTTAAAAACCTAGGATCTAACACTGACTTGTCGAATACTGCTGATTTAGAAACGACAGGTTTTAAAAGAGGTTCTAACTTAAAGTCAGGTGCTAAATTTAAGTCGAATGCTGATTTAAGATCGGCTGCCGAAACCGACGTTAGCAATAATTTAAGATCGAGCAATAGCCCCACATCGAGCGCTGGCAAAATATCAAATAAGGATTTACAATACACTGCGGATTTAAATAGGATTAGCAATTCGTCGTCGGCTAGTGAAACTGCGACAAATAAGGATTTACCATGTACTACAGAATCCAACAGGATTAGAAACTCATCTGTTACCAGTGGCTCAGTCACTGGATTTACATCTGCAGACAGATCTTCCAACAGGAGTGACAAGTCTTCGGAATTGAGTCGTACTGAGGCCACAACGACACCTCGCAAACTTACAACAGAACACCAACATCCTGTCAAACCAGAACCAGAGCCAACAACCAAACCCACTGTCACTATTTCAGCGTCAACTAGATCGGCTGCCGAAGAAGATTTGGACTCAAGTATGGATCAAGGATCTTTTCTGTCTGCAGCCGCTGATCGTTTGGGACTGAGATCCAGTAGAACAGCGGAAGGAGTGTCCTACAAGAAGGACGGAAGTCCCAGTCAACAGAAGAGAGATCTCGGGATTATGAGTCCGGATGTGCGTCGATCCAGTGGTCTGGCAGCAAGCGTGGCTGTGGCAGTGCCAGGCTTTTGTGCTCTTGAAACAGACATCGATGCTCCACTGGAGGAACCCCCTCGTGGTTCCAGCCAGTTCTATCAACCCTTACCCGGAAGAATGGACTCCAAACCGGAGCATCCGCTCCCTGATTCCTCATCGGCCTCTACCAATCCTGCAGCGACCTCTAATCTTGCCGTGTCTGCTATTTCTGAGGAAAGGAGATCCAAAGCTCGAAGTCGTCAGATGGACGTGTATGAAGATGCTCTACCGTTCCGGAAAAGTCCGAGCTCATCGGGAATTGACGGAAACGGAACCGAGGACGGAAAGGTTAAGAGTGGATCATCGGACGAAAGCGACGACGAACCGATACATTACATGCTGTTGGTGAGACAGAAAACGTTTAACCAGGCCAGCACTCTTCTTCATTCCAAGATCAATTCCTCTGAGAGGTTTGATCAGCAGGTCAGAAAGCTGAGCATGAGGTTCCACCCCGGACATGGAAAGAGACAATCCGCGATAGGTGAGTGCAATGGCTCTTTATTGAATGATCAAAATTTAGTCAGGTAAAATTTACTCTTAATCTACCACATGTTTTTTGCTTAATTTTAATTGGTTATGTGGTTATGCAGCAAAATATTTTGCAAATTGCTATTTTATTTTGCGCTTTAGTATTTCTATTCAGGAACTGGGCTGAGCTAGGATTAGTAGGTACAGAGTTCAAATCCTATGCTATCCTTGTCACTGACATGCTGCCGAACAGGAAACTGACGAACTTAATTTTAGCCGTTTTTATTCGTTCAGCACAGCAGATGTCCAGAAAAGCTTTCTTGTAATTCTATTTATGTATGATGGGGAATATTTGTGCAATATTATTTAATATTAATGTTAAATAATATTGCAGTGCAATTGTACTTTCACTAAGAACAATTGTACTGCACTGAAAGTTCGTATTTTAACATTTTCAAGCATATTGTATATAAAACGTCTGGAAATTAAAGGCTCATTGTGCCTTTAATTGTAAGTAATAATACTAGTAATAATAATAACTATATTTCTCCCTTTCTCGGGCTCTGCCAAGTGACAGTTCCAAGACATATTTCAACTCACAATATTTTTTCGCGCTCATTAAGAGCACAGCGTTGATCAACAAGTTGATCCTATGCCAATGAGTAGTATACCTCTTTGCCATTTAAGTATAGGAAATAGACAACAACATCCTGCTGGTTCTGGGTCAGTCTGTAGCCATAGCAACCCGGATTGTAGCCGTAGCAACCCGGATTGTAGCCATAGCAACGCGGTTTTAATTAGCAAACATCAGACATTAAATATCAAGCATCTGACCCCGTCATTACTAGTGTATGTTCAGGCATCGACATTGATATTGGCTTTAAACAATGACTATACGGTCCCGGAGACCCGGACGCTATACAGGAAACAGATAAATGCGTTAATAAACACGTAATTGTTGTTTAATTACTGCATTTAGCTGTGTCGTGTTGCTATGATGGATCATGCTTTCTCGTCGATGACAAGAAACTTCGTAATTGTTGCCATTATTCACGTATTGCTGCCACTGTTCTCAGTGCTTTTGCTGTATGAACTAATCGGCCCATGCAGGTGAGTGAGTAGACTTTGAGATTAGATCAGGTAGAATATAAAATTACTGAAGAGTTGAGAGCTCTTGAAGTAGAGAGTGCATTGAATAGGCCGTGATCGTAAAACTATTTATCAACATTAACAGTTTAGGTGATTAGTACGGATTCTGTCGCAACTGAATTGCTGTACATGTACATTTATGTAAATTATATTGCATCATTTAAATAAAATGTGAAACTACATGTAGCTCATTGGGTAGGAAGTGTGACAAATTGTCATAACATTAAAAAATGAAGACTGTTTAGGCGAAGTGAATTCTCGTGGATTCGAATCCCGATTAGGCCTGATCAAAAGTGGAAATCTTTGACATGCCCACAAGACCGGTAAATGAATGACTGATTAAAGAGTTAACTATTTAAACTGTTCGTAATAAGGATGATTGATACCTTTTGAATTTGTATTTCGATCCTTAATAATTGAAATACTAATTAGAGTTTGTAAGCGCTGTTCAGTTCACCTACAGGATAAAACATAAATTACATAAACATAAAACATAAGCATAACGTAAATATAACACATAAAAGTACACCACGTGAATCATAAGAGTATGCAGTTAAATAAAATGCATCACAAAGACAAGATGCCATCTATCACTCATACTGACGATTAGTAGGTGATTTGTAACTAGATCGTCAACTAGGTAGGGTGTCACACACCCTCTTGATGACCTGGTATTTGCTCGTGTTAGTTTGCCTGATCTGTATTTAATTATTATTTTATTTTATATTGTTTACTACAATTAAGTTTGCTGAATTTGATGTGATGCATGTTGGAATGTGCATTAAACATATATTCGTCATTCTGCGATCGTTATGGGTGATAATATTCATTGGAATTTACTTTTATTTCTGCGCTATCTTATATATATTATACACTATACTATACTATATTATACATTATACTATCTTATATATTACTATGCTCTATGTAGTGGTTTTGTAAAACCTCGGTCTACATACCGGGTACAGGTCTAATGGGCCACAGTTTTTATTTCTGATAATTGTTAATTGATGGAGAACGAAAGCTAATAATATTCTAATCGTGTGTAAAAGTTAATAACGATTAGGTTTTTATCGTAACTGAAATTTAATAATAACGCCAATTGTTATCGTTTTGCTGAACTATTATTGTAAAATAAACAGGCATTATAGTGAAACGATCAACTATGTTGATATCTATCACTTTTAATACCACAGGGTTAAACCGTTGGTCTATTTAGACCATATTCCGTATAACCAGTCTAGTGAATTTCCGAGATTTTACTCTCAGATCGGCGCGGCTGGGATTCGATCCCACAATGGTTCAATTCACCTCAGGATCTGTCATTTAAGTCTTCATGACGATATACCCCTGAGTTATTGAGACATTCTAATAGAATAATATTAGTTCTGCAGTGCATACAGGCTAGTTTCGTTATACTGTACTTATGCATACAAACCGCAGCATAGTTGCCAAAAGCATATGCGCGATTAATCAAACGCTATGACTAAACCTAAAATCAATGTCTCATGACAAATCAAAATCATTGCGATCTCTTCTAGCTGACACATTCATGTTTGCATTGATACACACATAACAACAACAACAAGGACGTAATTAGAGTGCCACTAATTACCGTAATTAGAGTGTCGTCCATGACAACTTTGAACACCATGGTACCAAATCCAATCCGATGAGCAGAGTACACGCCGTCGTGTTGATAGATACATAAATGCAAACATACTGGTGCATACATATATTCACACATAAGCATAAATGCATACATCACACACATATTCGTGCATACACGCATACATACGTATCCACATAAATGCATACATCTGCTACTTATCACTTCGTATTACTGCTACTGATCACTTCTATTTATCACTACTTATCAGTACTACTTGTCACTGCTACTTGTCAGTACTATACTTATCACTATTTATCATTTCTACTTATCACTTTCACTTATCGCTTTACTTATCACTGCTGCACATCACTACTACATATCACTGCTACTTATGACTAACAGTACTGACAAATCAAATTTAAATTAAAAGTAAATATGAAGTTCTTCTTCTCAAATTCTATATGTGGCGAGAGAGAAAGAGAGAGAGAGAGATAGATAGAGAGAGAGAGAGAGAGAGAAAGGGAGAACTGTGTTTGTTTCTAAGAAACATCATACATACAATCCTCATCACCAACGAGGATATAGATGTCGTATCTAGTTGACAGCCTACATGCAATGTAGTTAACATGTAATTACCCTTATTTCTCTAATTCTCTTTTCCCTATTTTTCACATCGTTAATGATGTTAACTAATTTACTTAAATATTTATCTGAACTAATTACCTTGGATGTGTCATATGGCAGTGAGAGAGAGAGGGAAAGATAGATAGATAGATAAAGAGAGAGAGAGAGAAAGAGAAAGGGGGAGAGAGAATAAAGTCAAATGGGTTTCATTATTTTCAGCGAATGGTAATCAGGGGAATATTTTACTGTAGCCTTCTGAGTACTTAGATTGTTTGAAGTTTTTTAGTCATATAATTTTGAAAAGCAGCATTTTTGTAAACTTTTGTAGCATTTACAATAGATTTAAAACCTTTTTTCCTAAATTTATCTTTTACTATTTTGCTAAGGTACTGAATGACATGAAACATTCTATTTAGTAATAAATAAAAATTAGCGAATGATGGTGAATGTAGAAGAATATTATTAAATGACAGATATTTATAGTGCATATTAGCGAAGAATATTGAGTGCTAGTGAATGCTGATGAATAATAATGATAGCGAGGACAACTGAATGATTGATAATTACTGTAGTAGTAAATAGAAGCTGCATAGATCAAGTGTCTCATATCAGCAATAGTGCAGCAAGTAACCCCACTTGAAAAATACAATAAAATTTGAGTAAGGATGATGTCTACAAGTGTTTTACAGCGTCATTAGTCCAATAAACAATTAGTCTAGTAATAAATAATAAATAATTTATATTAGTAATAAATAATAAATAAAAGTAGTAAATATAAATAATTAGTCCA